>CAMZMU010000105.1:17149617-17738687 GCA_947311845.1 Poa pratensis
TGTGGTAGCGGCGCAGGCTTTGCTGATATATCGCCGTCCTGGAGAGTGCGAGTTCGCGAGCTTCTTCCAGGAGGTCGACGCCGACCAGGCGGGCTTCTTCATTTTCTTCCTCGTTGTAGAGGGCGACCCGAGGCGAGTCGTGCTCGAGGTCGGTCGGCATGACGGCTTCCGCCCCGTACACCATGAAGAATGGCGTGTAGCCGGTGGAACGGTTTGGAGTCGTTCTGATGCCCCAGAGTACGGCTGGTAGCTCGTCCAGCCAGCAACCCGGTGTTCGCTCCAGTGGAACTTGAAGTCGCGGCTTGATCCCGGCTAGCACTGTCTGGTTCATTCTTTCCGCCTGCCCGTTTGATTGCGGGTGGGCACGGACGCCAAGTCGAGACGGATGCCTTTTTGTTTGCAGAAGGCCTTCATCTCTCCTTCGGCAAAATTTGTACCGTTGTCAGTGATGATGCTGTGCGGGTAGCCGAATCGGAAGATGAGCTTCTGGAGGAACTTGGTTGCGGTCTTGCCGTCGAGTTTCTTGATAGGTTCAACTTCGACCCATTTGGTGAACTTGTCGACTGCGACGAGCAAATGTGTCATGCCACCGCGAGCTGTCTTGAACTTGCCCACCATGTCTATTCCCCAGACTGCGAATGGCCATGTCAGAGGGATGGTCTTCAGAGCCGCGGCGGGTAGGTGATCCTGCCGGGCGTACTTCTGGCACCCGATGCACCGACGGACGATGTCGACTGCATCCTGATGAGCAGAGAGCCAGAAAAAACCGTGCCTGAACGCCTTGGCGACCAGGTTGCGAGCGCCGACGTGGTGGCCGCAATCTCCCGAGTGGATCTCATGAAGGATGCGCCTTCCCTCTTCCGGCTCGACGCAGCGGAGGAAAACTCCCGATGTGCTGCGTTTGTAGAGCTCGCTGTTGATGATGGCGTAAGCTGAGGCCCGGCGCACGACTCGCCGTGCTAGGACCTCGTCGGCTGGCAGCTTTTTGGTGGTGAGGAACTCGATGTAGGGTTCCCTCCAGTCGTTGTTTCTTGGGTTACCGCCACCAGAATTGCATCTGATGATGGCGGGTTGGCGATGTCGACTTCGGCCGGCGGGCGTACCGACGGGTTGTGCAGGTGGTCGAGGAAGACGCCGGGTGGGACTCGGTCCCGCTTAGACCCGAAGCGAGAGAGTGCGTCAGCCGCCTCGTTCTTCCTTCGGTCGACGTGCTCCAGCTCCATGCCGGCGAAGTGGCCGCCGACTTGATCGACGAGCCGGCGGTAAGCCGCCATGTTGGGATCATTTGCATCCCAGGTCCCCATCGTTTGCTGAACGACGAGGTCGGAATCGCCGTAACATTTGATACGGCTAACTCCCATCTCCTTGGCCACGCGTAGGCCATGTAGGAGGGCTTCGTACTCGGCGACGTTGTTAGTGCACGTGAAGTGTATCTGCAGCACATATCGCATCTTGTCGCCTTGGGGAGAAGTGAGGACGACTCCAGCCCCCGAGCCCTCATACATCTTTGACCCGTCAAAGAACAAGGTCCATCTGCCGGCTTCATAGGTTGGAGCCGGCAACTGTGTCTCCATCCAGTCGACGAGGAAGTCGGATAGTGACTGCGACTTGATCGCAGTGCGGGCTGCGTAGCTGAGGCCGAAAGGCTGCAGCTCAGAGGCCCATTTGGCGACGCGCCCAGTTGCCTCTCTATTGCGGATTATTTCAGCTAAGGGAGATGAGCTGACCACCGTCATCGGGTGGCCCATGAAGTAATGTCGCAATTTTCTTGAAGCAAAGAAAACACCGTATACAAGTTTTTGGTAGTGCGGGTAACGTTGCTTCGAATCCGTCAGGACTTCGCTGACGTAGTAAACTGGCCGCTGGACCAGTTGCTCGTGGCCTTCCTCCTTGCGCTCGACGACGACCACCGCGCTGACGACTCGGTTGGTCGCAGCGATGTAGAGGAGCATCGGCTCCTTTTCTAGTGGAGATGCGAGGATCGGCGCCTCGGCCAACGTCTTCTTGAGTGCCGTCAAGGCGGCGTCTGCCTCGTCGTTCCAGGTGAACGTGTCCGACTTCTTGAGGAGCCGGTACAAGGGCATGGCCTTCTCGCCGAGTCGTGAGATGAAACGGCTGAGGGCAGCGACACAGCCTGTGAGCCGCTGCACGTCCCGGAGGTTTTCCGGCTTCTTCAGAGCTTCGATCGCCTTGATCTTCTCTGGGTTGGCCTCAATGCCTCGCTCGGAGACGATGAAGCCCAGGAGCTTGCCCGCGGGTACGCCGAAGACGCATTTTTCCGGGTTGAGCTTTATCCTGTACTTGCGGAGGTTGGTGAATGTCTCCGTGAGGTCGGCAATCAGGTCTGTCTTCAGCTTGGACTTGACGACGATGTCGTCCACATATGCGTGGACGTTGCGGCCGATCTGCTCGTGCAAACAGTTCTGTATGCACCGCTGGTAAGTCGCTCCGGCATTTTTCAAGCCGAAGGGCATGGAGACGTAACAAAACGCGCCATAGGGCGTGATGAAAGACGTCTTCTCCTGATCTTCGGGCGCCATCTTGATCTGGTGGTACCCGGAGTAGGCGTCGAGGAAGCATAGCGCCTCGCACCCTGCCGTCGAGTCGATCAGCTGATCGATGCGTGGCAATGCGAATGGATCCTTGGGACAGGCTTTGTTCAAGCCGGTGTAGTCGATGCACATCCGCCATGTTCCGTTCTTCTTCAGAACGAGCACCGGGTTGGCAAGCCATTCCGGGTGTATGACTTCGGCGATGAACCCGGCAGCTAGGAGCCGGGCTATTTCTTCGCCAATAGCCTTCTGTCTCTCACCAGTGAAGCGACGCAGGAACTGCTTCACTGGCTTCAGCTTGGGGTCAACGTTGAGCTTGTGCTCTGCGAGCTCCCTCGGGACGCCTGGCATGTCAGATGGTTTCCATGCGAAGATGTCCCGATTCTCACGGAGGAAGTCGCAGAGCGCGCTTTCCTATGCGACGTCCATGTGCGAGCCGATCACCGCCGTCTTGGAGGAGTCGCCCTCGACCAGCGGGATGCGCTTGGTCTCCTGTGCCGACTGGAACTTGTCGCGTGAGTCCAGAGTCGGCTTCTTGACGATGGTCATGTCGTTGGGGTCGACTTGCAGCTTGAGTTGCTCCAGCTGCTCCGTGGCGATGACGGACTCGGCAAAGACGGCGTTGCCCTTTTCGCACTCGATGGCGCGGTCGACGTCGCCGTGTACAGTGATGATGCCGTTCGGACCCGGCAGTTTCATCTTCAGGTAGGCGTAGCAGGGCCTTGCCATGAATTTGGCAAAGGCGGGTCGCCCGAGGATCGCATGGTAGGAACTACGGAAGTTCACCACCTCGAACCAGATCTTCTCGAGCCGGAAGTTCTTGGCGGTGCCGAAGACGACGTCGAGTGCGATTTTGCCTAGCGGGTAGGCCTTCTTTCCCGGGACGATGCCGTGGAAGGTGGTGATGGTGGGTACTAGCTGTTCGTCACGCAATTTCATGCGTTGGAACGTCTCGTAGTAGAGGATGTTGATGCTCGAACCCCCGTCCATCAATGTCTTGGTCAAGATGTAGCCCTTGACCTGGGGCGCGACCACCAGAGCGAATTTGCCCGGGTAATCGACGCGGGGCGGGTGGTCTTGACGGCTCCATGTGATCGGCTGCTCTGACCAGTCGAGCCACTGGGGCACGTCTGGCAGAGTCGCGTGGACGGCGCGCCGTATGACCTTCTCCTCCCGCCTGGAATCGAGGCCGACGAAGGTGTGGCCCATGAAGCCGGCAGTGGGAGGCATGCCCTGCTGCTGCTCACCGTCGTCGTCTCCGTCGGGTGCCCGCTTCTTGGCACCGGTCTTGGCCTTGACGATTTCTGCAGTCCAGCTGCACTCGTCAGTGGTGTGGCCGGCTGGCTTGCCGGGTAGGCTATGATACCTACACGGCATGGCCAGAATCTCCGTGGCGGTGAGCTTCTTTCGCGGGAAGTTGCCGCGTTGGCTCTTGAAGCCGCGGCCCCCCGCAGCCGTGGCGGCTACAAGCTCGGAGCCGCCGTCACCCTTGCGTTTATGAGCGCTGGAGTGCTTGGCCTTGCTCTTGTTTTTGCCGCCTTTCTTCTCGTCGTCGTCCTCCTCGGAGTCGTCCTTGGTGACGTCGGACTCGGCGTACTTGTGCACGATGGCGAGTAGCTGGCCCATCGTCATGTCACCCTTGTGCGAGCGCCGCAGCTTCTGCTTGAGCGACTCGAAGGTGGTGTTGTCCTCAAGGTGGGAGTGCACCGTGTCGACGCTGAGGTGTTCTGCCGAGTTGATGAGGTCGGCGACTCGGCGATACCACTTTCTAGTGGACTCGCCCTCCTTCTGGACGCAGCGCTTGAGGTCCTCGACCGTGGCCGGGCGCTTGCAGGTCCCCTCGAAGTTGGTGATGAAGAGCCTCTTCAACTCGCCCCAGGAGTTGACGCTGTTCCTGGGGAGGTTGTTGAGCCAAGTGCGAGCCGTTCCCTCAAGCATGAGAGGAAAATAGCGCGCACAACAGAGCGAAGACGCGTTCTGGATGCTCATGGCGGCCAAGTAGTCCTGGACCCAAGTTTCCGGGTTCATGGCAGCGTTGTACTTGGGCGCCTCTCTCGGTCCTTTGAAGCTGCTAGGGAAACGCTCGCCTCTGATGGCGGGTCCAAAGCATCTAGGGCCGACGTCGTCGTCGTCGTTGTTGTTGCGCGTCGCCTCGGCGCGCTTGTCGTTGAGGTGGTGGCGTAGATCCGGAGCGGAGTGATTGGAGCGCGCCTGCGCCTGGTTGTTGTTGATGGTGTGCCGGGCGTCGTTGCGGGCGAGCCGAGGCGGGTTGCCTCCAGCCCTCGCGTTGCTCGACACTGCCGGCTCCTCGTGCCGACTGCGTGGCGGCTGTGGGGCAGCGTCACGCCTGGGGGAACCCTTGTTTCCCTGGCTTCGGTGTGGTGCCGAGGCCGTTTTCTCGCTGGGTGGCGATCTGGAGTAGAGCTTGCCGTCAGATTGCGACATGTTCTCCTGCAGCTCCAGCGCCTTGTCCACCAGCTTGCACCCTTGCTCCAATAGGGGTTGTCCTTGACCCGGATCCTCTTGAAGAGAGAGGCGGCTGCAGTCATGCAATCGACTGGGGTGCCGAAAATCGCGAGGTCGGCGTCGTCGTCGTTCCGCGGCTGGGGTTGAGGACGAGCCGGGTTCGGAGGAGGCCGCGGCGCCGGAGGCGGCATCGTCGGGCGAGGTTGAGGCGGAACTTGACTCGAGCCGCCGGGCTGGGCCCTGCGGCACTCGTCGCGCTGCCTTTCCAGCTCTGTCTCGCGCGCGAAGGCGTTGTCGAGCGCGCGAGTTGGTGCATCAGGATTAAGCCGCGACTTGCGGTTTTTGTGATGCCGAGTGACCGCGGAGAGAGCGGTCGACTGAGCATCGACCTCCAGCTCCTTCTGGCGGATCTCCTCCTGCTGGAGGGCCATCTTCCGGCGCAGCTGCTCGAGCTGTGTCGCCTGGTCGACGACGTTCGCCGGCGTGATCGGGGTGCTGAGCGGGTCAGCCGCCCGACCTGCTTGTCCTCGCAGGGCGGCGAGAGATTCGTCGCGTTGCTGCTTTTCGCGAGCCTCCTGCTCGCGCCGTGCCTGGTCGCGCTGCTTCTGCGCGTTGGCCTCTGCTGTGGCGGCGTTGTTGCCGCAGGTTTGGCGGCAGCAGAGTTTGCCGCCTCGCCCGTCATGTAGATGTGGGCGGGTGTTGCCGTGCCGTCCGAGGCCAGATCGGTCGAGCCCTCCGACTCGTAGTCGAGAACGGGCAAGATCGACCCGGTGTCGTCGTCGTTCGAGATCTGGACGGTCTCGGCGGATGGGGCGGGTGCAAAGTGGTTTGCAGCCGCGGCGTCGACAGGGCTTCGTCGAGCGGGTCGACGGGGGAGGAAGTACCATCGTAGTTGTTGGCGACTCCTTCCTCATCCGAGCCGCAGAAGCCGACGTAGGCGGTGACGGCGGTCCCGAACGGGATAGCCATCGCGCGAGTGATCGGGGCGTAGTTGGGCCTGCCCCAAGTGTGTGGATCGGCGACGTAGCCGATCCCTCCGTGCTCGAAGTAGCTGCCGGTGACGATGTCACCGCGACCCGACATGGCTTGAGGGCTGAAGTAGACGCCAGTGCCGGGTTCAGGACTCTCCATGAAGTAAATTCCAGCGATCGCTGGCCCCACGGTGGGCGCCAACTGTCGTGGGGTAATCACGGCAGATGCCATACGGGGTGGCTTAACTCGGGTGTGAGCCAGGCGACGTAGGATTCACAGAGAGGTTGCACACAGAGTTTACCCAGGTTCGGCCCCTCTGTATGAGGTAAAGACCTACTCCTGCTTGTATGTATTTGGATCTGAATGGGGTGTACAATGGTGTGCGCACCAGAGCTTGCGGGTGCTCCGGAGGCTATGGAATGAGATGAGTCCGCCTCTAGGGTTGCTCCTTGCCGGCTTTATATAGGGAGCCGGCTAGGGTTTACAGGGAATGACGGGTTCTGCTGGCGGCGCTAGCTATCCTGCCTACAAGTGCGGCTTCGTGGAGCGCACTCTTCGGGATACACAATCGCAGACTGATTCAGAGATATCCGCTGTCGCCTCCCCGAGCCGTCATACCGGGATCCTTGGGGACCCGGTATCCTGGAAGATGTACATTGGGTGGGCTTTGGGCCACCCGGCCTTGACAACCGACTCGGGGTCCTGGGCCTACCTGGTTGGGCATCCCCCATCAGTCTTCATGGGTTCTTTTAGCGCGGTTTTTTTTGTCTCAGGACCAATCGAGCTCGGGAGGCAAAAGCATTTTTTGTACTGTCAGAGCTCCGCCCATGCTTTGTTGAACGAAAGAACAAACACCACATTCAGGCAGGCAGTATTCCCTTTGAACATGAGAGAAGAACGGTCAGCCAACAAGCCATAGAACGCAATATATGTCAAAAGCATGAACAACATAGATCATTTGATGTTCTCAGGTGTGAATTTTTTGTGCTCTCAACCTTTTTGCAACAACCAAGAAAATGTTGACAGAAATGAACTTTTGCACTTCTTTTCAGTGATTAAAATCGAGCACATGCCAAAACATGTACTCCCTCCGTTCCACGATATAAGATGTTTTAGCCTTTTTTCCATGCACATGCACACACATGTATTTAGACACGTTTAAGTGCACGTGTCCATTCTATTTAGTATGAATTTAGACATGCATGTGTAACACCTAAAACATCTTACATTGTGAAACGAAGGGAGTATCATATTGCTATCTTAAGTGTCAGTGCAGTCTAGAGGCTTGTAACTTGTCAGTTCAAGCAGAGACAAGCAACCACATGTACATTTAGTATTTTTCAGCGAAAAGTTCTTGACGGAAAACCTAGCTTTAATTTTCATTCATTTAGCCTGACACTAAATGAATCATCAAGAACTTATGTAACATAAGATGTATGCCCAACGGAGGTTACAGTTGGCTCTCTGGCCTCTGCTAAAATGAACAACACTCTGCAAAACTCCAGCAAACATTCCTCTGACTCTACAGCAAGTACACAAATGCATCATACTACTACTACCTTACAAACTCTTACAGTGGAAGCTGCTACGGCGAGCAATAATAAACCATGCACCAAGGCTATCAGATCATCACCGACATTAATAGAACATACTAGGCACGACCCACATAGGTTGCATCATACTGCCACAATTTATGAAAATGAAGACTTCTGGAGTGGAGGCATCTCCTTGCAGTGGCTGGTTCAACTCAAATTCAACCCACTTCTTAGAATCATAGCAGTATATGCAGTTGCTCCTTCCTCCCCATATTTCTGGGTTCATGCAGCACAATGCCTGGCATCTCTGGTCGATGCTGATAAAGATCGCCGAATTCTCTAGCTTCTCCACCTTCACCCACTTTGCAGGTTCAGTCGATAAGTCGAGTCGAAAGGCTTCAAAGGCATCCCCTGTAGATAGAGAAGATCGCTGACTACCAACCATGAGGAGCATGTCGCCGCACGTGACAAGCCACGGGTGGGAAAGATGCCATTTGCTGGTCATGCTTCTATCCAGATCAACAACTATTTTTTGTATGCGAATCTGAGGTACGAAGTGCAGGATATAGAGCCTGCGATCATGGTCCATGCCAAAGACCTGGCCTTTAAAGACCACAATCTGCTGAATTGTTCCATTGCGAGGAGAACGTCTCAACCAAGATTGGCTACCAACACGCCAAAAGAAATTGTGGCATCCAGCGTTGACTAGGAGATGTGAGTTGGGTGACGCAAGTGGAGCCGTGAGGGCAGCATAGTAGAGGACAACGTATCCGTCAACCGGTAGTTGTGGAGCTGAGACACTAACACCAGTGAAGACATCAACAACAAGACATGATCGTTGTTGGTTGGATAAGATGAGATGGCCATATGAAACAGCCCCAAAAGAAAAACTATCCAGAGAACTCGGTGCGGATTTTTTGTCACAGAAACCAGCAAATTTGGGAACTTGACAGCACATGTAGGTGTCTTGGTTGGCTAGATCAGTAATGTAGCATGAACGTTTAGGTACAAGACTGTTGCTAAATGCGTGAGGACAAGGAGAGCACACAGGGACATAAGGCTGGAGAAGGAGAGGTGGCAAGAGCGTCGATTTGGACGGGTATGAGGAGAAGAAAGCACGCCAAGAGGGGCAGGTGGCAGCAAAAGCAAGAAGGTCAGAGAAGGATCCCAACTGAGCAATAATGGAGTAAAGCAGGCCATCCGGGAGGTCGGCCCAACCTTGAAGCCCAGACATAGCTAACACGTTACAGACACCAAAGCACCAGACCTTGGAGTTATAGGCGATCTCCCTGAAACAAATCCTGAATCATTAGAAAAAGTATTAGAAGAATGAACTGGATATTTAAAATGGTACTGTAACGAAGATTGAAGCAATAAAGAGTAACAAGGAAAAATGGCTAGTGCATGTGTGGTTCCTGAGATCCTACTTGTAATTATACGCAGAGATAACATTTATGCGCTCGATCAAAACATGAAAAACTCTAGTGACAGAGTAACACTGGATGAATATTGGATCTGTATGGAATTGTCTCCTGCTGACAACAACAACATCAATAATCAAACACGGTAAATATTTATAACATTGACTCAGCCTATACTACTCTAACTGTCCTATCCTGCAAATATCAGTGATTACTTCAACGTGATGGACGGAACATATCATCCGATGAAATAAAAAATTCCATACAGCCGTGCTTACCATCACTTGGAAGTAACAGCAGCTCTATCTCTACTAATAATAGTTTCAAGTTAGACTAGGATAGTCTTAATCCCCGTCCCCAGTCGCAGATCAATTCGTGGAGTAAGCGACACATTCAGATTAATTTCTGCTACAGAACCACCAATTCACCAAACCTCACAGTCGAGATGCACACACAATAAACAAATCGCATGCTGATTCCCATCCAGTCTACGACTTCCTAGTGTATCCAAATCTAGCCCAAGAAAAAATAGCAACGAGATATTCGAGTTATTCGCACGGGAATGGTTGCTCGACGGATGGTAGGGAAAAACAAAGGTCTATATGTGCGAGACGAACCAAGAAAACAAGAGAAATCAGGGTTCGGGAGGGTAAGGAGAGGGCGGGGAGCATGCCTTGTAGAGAATGCGTGCGCTGGAGAGCCTGGAGAAAACGATGCGGTGGGCGGTGCCGGCGTCTTCTCTGGCGGTGTCGCCGCGGGCGGCTGGCTTGCGCTTCCGATTCCAGAAAACGCCTTTCTCTCCCGAGTCATGAGGGTTGTGGACTTCTCCACTATCAGTTGCCATTTGGTGTATCTGTGGTGTCATCCTGTTGTATAGGTTTGTTGTATAGGGATATTTTGGATGATTTGTGTATGTTTGGTGCCATTATATATGCAAATGAAAAGTGTGCCATTTTGGTGCCATTTTTGGTATGTTTGCAGGGAATGAGGCCTTGAGATTGCCGGAATGTTGATTAACTTCCGTTCCGGCAAATTCGGGCACTCAATATGTCCTATTTTTAGCAAAGGTCATGCCGAATTTTTTCTTGAATTTTGGCATATGACTTGCTACAAATAAGACATATTTGAGTGCCCGAAATGTTAGTTGTAGAATTTTATGTTTATTGGATCAATATATACTTGCATATTCGTCACATATTTGCCTAATTCTAGTTGCCTAATTCTAATTGTAGGATTCGGAAGATGGCTGATAACGATGAGGCCGGGTGTTCGGGTAAGTCATTTTTTGATGTCCCGGAAGAAGAGCTTGCATTTTCACAAGAGTACTGGGAGTATATTATGGGCGGCGACCCCTGCCAAGAAGATGAGATCTCGGCCAGCGTCGACACCGAGACCACGGATTACGGCGATAACACGTCAGTCGCCGAGACGACTGATGGAGGCGGACATTGCACGGATGGTAGCAAATCCAGCGGAAAGCGAAAGAGGAAGCCAAATTCGGTCAGCACCCTGATGACTGAGGTCACTCAAGTCGACCCGGGCACCGGTTTGCCTGTACTTCCTGCTAAGGCTAAAAGAAGCTATGGTAACACCATAGGATCCATCCTTGGAGACACCATACCCATCAACAAAACAAACATCCAGGATCCCCGCAAAAAACCTTTGCGCGACCTCCTCCTTCAGAGGTTGCACAATGTATACAAGTTCTCGGGAGGTGATCCTGAAGAAGAGTCTCCCAATGACAAGAACTTCCAACTAATTAACGAGAAAGCCATGGTCAAGTTCAGCAAGGCCTTAGCCCAATGGAAACACAAGGTGAGAGCCAAGATCGATGGAGGTGCCATACGAGGAAGTCCACGAGAAATGGCCTAGTATTACTAGAGGCCAATTTGATGTTTTCAAAAATAACATATTGGACCCTAATACCATTGTGTCGAGGGCTTGGGGGAAGGAACTGTAGAGCAAGAACATAGGTCCCCATCATCTCGGGAGCAATGGTTACCAGGGGAAGGAGCTCGTGTGGGCAAAGGAGGATATTGAATTTGCAAGACTGGGCATAGAGAACCCTTGGGAAGTATTCGAAGACCCAATGGCCCGTGCCTTCATCAGGGCCCGATACTATTGGGATCCAAAGAAGAAGGAATTTTGCACGAGCGATAAGGTCAAGGATCTAGAGAAAGAACTGGTATTTTACTTCACCAGCTTAATTAGCTTCTAGTCAGTTTTATTAAATTCTAGTAGTCACATTTCTAAATGGTTCATGTTCCTTCTGTAGCATGACCAACAAGCTAAAAGCAATTCATCTGAGTTGTTGGGCCCATGGGACAGTACTTTTAACCGGGCGGTGAACAAGACCCTGGGAAAGCCGATAGATCAACACCCGACAACTGGTCATGTTCTCACGCGAGGAGTCAGTGCCTCGTGGAATACTTTTTCAATGAGGACCCCCAGAAACGAAAGAAGAGGAGGAAAACTGAGTACAACAAGTTCGAGCAGAAGATTAAATGTCTAAAGGCCTCAAGCCCTACATCTATTGCGGCGGCGACGGGGTGTACCCCATGTCTCCCCGGGTGAACACAGGCGATCAATGGCTCGGCGCAGCAGTAGAACCACCGGAAGAAGGCGAAGCACCAGGAGAAGTCGAAGCACCACGCGAAGCACCAGGAGAAGGACCATCGGGATGTACCGGTGTGATCTGACGTGAACCCGACGAAGCACCAGGCGAAGGATCAACATCAAACCTCACCATCTCACGCGAACCCGGCGAGGCAGTAGGAGAAGCACGACCAAAGTGTGGGTTCTCCGCCGAGCTTCCCGTTCCCTACATGTTTGAGCAAGAGTTAGTAACTTGCGAGGCAAAGGAAAAGCGGTAACTAGTGGTTTGGCATCAAACTTACCGGGGTCGATGAGTAGTAGGTGAGAGCGAACTCGTCCTTCGATGGAAACCGTTTACACGGCCCCAGCTCCGGAGGCTCCTCCATAGAAGGGGGGCCGCACTCCAGTGGTGAAAAAGTTCAGCACCGACTGCAAGATAGTTTAGATGTTAGACGTTGCCAAAATAAAGGTTCAAACTAGGGAAGTGGGACTTGTCATATTAGACAAAAATAAATGTTGAAACTTACAGCACGGAACGACTTTTGATACGAGGAGTAGGCTGTATTCATCTCCAGCCACTGGGCATAGGCCACCTGATACTCCGCATGAGCGGCAGCGTAGGCTGCCTCAAGATCGGGCTACAATTTCGAAAATATGGTATGGAACTGTCAACTTAACCATGCAGGAACGAATGTCGGAAAGAGGATGAAAATGAGAAAAACTTACATCGGTGGAAGTGGGTCGACGAGGCCGTCGACGAGGCGCGATAAGGGGGCTGCCGTCAGGGAGGGTAGCTTTTGCCTGCGTGAAGCTCATGGAAGGCCTGACCACATTCTGAAGAAAGAGATTACGGCCATGCGGCCTTCCATGCCCTGAGAGGACCATCGACCTCTCGTCGACCTCCTGGCTCAAGGGGTCATCCACCTCCGGGTGAAAAGACTGGAACGTCGTGGAGTACCTCTCCAAGTTCTCGTTGGCATTGTTGTAGTACTCAGGAAGCTGGGGCTGAGGCTTCGATAGATCGCGCTTCTTCTCCTTCATCTTCTTCCACGATTGCAACTCAGAGCTTACCTCCCCCCTATCGGCGTCCTGCATCGCGAAAAGAAATGTCATGCGTAGCAAGTAGAAACATGAGGGGAAAATAAATGGAGGTCGTTCCATGTATATATATACCAGCTTTTCCTTGAAGCGGAAGATGTTGCGGCTTCCCGCAATGTGTGTTCCCTCGGTGCCTCGGTTTGCCTTGTTCCGCTGGCTCACGGCGTCGAACTCGGGGTCTCCCCCGACCCACCTCGTAACCAACGCATCCCATGCGTCTTCTTTGCCGTCGGCCCAGTCGGGCATAACCTGAAAATGCAATTCAAGAAGAGATAATGCAATGGCAACTTAGCAGCAATATAGAATTTCATTGACAGTTCACTTACCGAAAGGAATTCCTCCCTCGTCATCTTCTGTGCCGTCTTGACATTCTCCTCCTTCTTGGCCCTCTTGCCCGTCTTCTCATACGTGAAAGTATTGGCGGACGTATGCTTTTGGTTGTAGAATTGTTGCCGTGTCAACCTCACACAATGAGCACGCAATACGCGAGCCGCCGTGTCTCTATGCTCGTCCGCCACCCGAAAATGCTTCTTCAACCATGCATAAAAAAATTGTGAGAGTCATGAGTTAGCACGGTGGAGTCATAAACTATGAACGGAACTCGAAAAATATGTCTTACCCAAAACCCGGTGATCACGGCGTCAGCAGCTGTCTCGAAGCCCGGGATAGGGGCAGCCTCATAGTCCACCCATTTATAGGCTAACTTTGCCTCGGCGTCGGGACCGACGGTGTACAAGCCCGGCCAATTTTGCCTAATTAGAGCTCCAAGCAAGCTCCCAGGAGTGCGGGGAATCTTAGGTGCTGGCCATGTCCATTTGCTGCACAATAATCAAACATTAGTACATATGCCAAATTGTTATGAACACAATGAAATTACATGTTCAAAATTACAAAATTAGTACACTTACTCAACGCCCTGAGGAACAATGAGGGCTTTCGCCTCCTCGCTCCTAGGCTCCATGTCCTCGTCGGGGACTCCCGCTTCGCCACGCATCCGCGGCCGCTTCGGCGCCAGCTCCACCTCGTCCTCCACCTCGTCCTCCACCTCGTGTCTAGACTGGGAAGCCACGTCGCCAGAAGCGGAGGGCAACTCCACCTCGTCCTCCGCCACGTCTACTCCACCTCGTCCTCCACCTCGTCCTCCACCTCGTCCTACTCGCGCACCCTCGTCCACGGCGTAACGCGAGGTGGAAGGTCGTCCACTCCGTGTAACTCCAGGCTTCCGTACCATCATCTTACTAATCTTACTAATCAGGGACGAGGAGTTTTCCTTGCCTTGGCTCATATTGTTCAATCACCTGCATTGAGAAAGAGAAAACAAGTAAGCATAAAGACATAATAAAATGTAGACAGTAAGCATAAAGACGTAATGCAATGACGAAGCATGTTGAAAAATAAATACTAAAGCATAAAGACATAATAACATGTAGACACCAAGCATAAAGATGTAATGCAATTAAGAAGCATGTTGAAAAATAAATACTAAGCATAGAGACATAAAAGACGCTCACCCCGAATAATCACTCTCATAATTTAGTTGGTTCTCATTCTCACTATCACTATCACGTGTGTAGTAGGTTGGAGGCTCATCGCACGGTGGAGGCTCGTCATCGGCGGCATTGTCCGCCTGTAACTTCGAGAGCATATTTATGTCCTTCAGATCCACCACTGACTCACCACGAGTGTGTGCATCGTTCTCGAGGTCCTCAAGACCACCCGTTTGTAAGGCAAAGTCCCCGAAGTCCTCTTGCTCTTGATAGAAAATTCCCTCGTATGTTTTAGGGTCAATGTTGTTGTAATCGTCGGCAGAGGGCATGGGTAGCTTACCATGTGGCGATACCCGGAACACGACTTCCCAGCCCTTGAGGTTCTCTTTCTGGCATGGGTAGGGCAAATAATAAACTTGCTTGGCTTGGTGAGCCACAACAAAGACATCGGCTCCGCTATAGGTGGTTGAAGGCTTAACTTCAACTAACCCAATGGAAGGGTCACTTCTCAGTCCACCGTGTGGTCCAGTGCGTGGGTCGAACCAATGGCACTGGAACACAACGAGCTTGAGTTCTATGTTCGTACGATTGAACTTCAGCTCGTATACCTTTTCTAACCTTCCGTAGTAATCTACGTAATCGGCTCCATCGGCTCCTCTGGATCCTTTGGTGAAGACCCCAGTATTTACAGTTTTTGCATTCGGCCGACTATTCTGGTGATACTCTGTATGGAAGCGGAACCCATTCACATCATACTTCTCATACTTCATGACGGTACGGTTAAAACCTTGGGAAACACATCTCAACTCATCCGTCATCTCAACGTTGCGATCAGCTCCCTACAAGTACGGTTCAAATTGTTTTGTGCATTAGTTACGTGTAATAAGAGGGACAAGTCACAGATTGCAAGCTAAGAGGGACAGGTTAGAAATTACTTTTTCCATGAACCAAGACACAAATTTTTTCCTCCGTGAGCACCCTTTTTCAGAAGAGTGTCCAGCTCCGCGGGAGAGGGATCCGCCATTCCCGACCACTGTTCATCTTGGAATTGGCTAAAAGGAGAAAATAGGTATTAGACCGAAACCGAGTTACTAGTTGCAAAGTAATTTGTTCACCATTTTACCTGATGAAACCGACTACTTCCGTCATGTTCGTAAGCACATAGAGCATTATGCAATCCTTCTCTTCCTTGGTCAACTGCAATTTTACACCACCACCGGCCTTGCCACCGGGACATTGGAAGAGGAGGAGCTTGGGGTCATGCTTGGGCTCGTCGACATTGTACCGAGAGACCGGGTTATGCATAGTGGATACTTCATCGGGATAGTACGTTGTCACGGCGTCTGCCATCTCCCGAAGTATTGTTGCCTCAGCTATGCATGCTTCAATCCTATTTTTGTTTCCAGTCATGTTTCGAATATACTTGAACTCTCTCTCAATACAAAACTGCCAACGAAACTGCACCGGTCCACCCAAGAGTGCCTCGTTCGCGAGATGCACAACGAGATGTGCCATCGGAACAAAGAAGCCTGGCGGAAAGATCTTCTCTAAATTGCATAGCAACTCCGGCACAAGATCACGCAGCTTCCCAATAATCACGGGACATATCTGCTTCGCACAGAGCGTGCGGAAGAAATGGCTCAACTCCGCAAGCACTCGCCAGATACGATCGGGGAGATACCCTCGAACCATCACCGGCATCAACCGCTCAATCCATATATGATAGTCGTGACTCTTGAGCCCAGTGACATTTCCCTTTACAAGATTGACTCCATTACTTATATTGGAACAATAACCATCAGGGAACATCACGTCGTGTTTGAGCCACTTGAATGTCTCCTTCTTTTGGATATTATCAAGGCAGTAGGGTGCATTCGGCTTGAACCAATTTTTTCGACGGCGGTCAGGAGGCTGCATGTGTAATCTCTCCCTATCACAGAGATTCTCAACATCAACTCTAGCCTTGACATTGTCCTTTGACTTCCCAGGAATGTTCAGGACTGTGTGAAAGAGCATCTCTCCAACATTCTTTTCGGTGTGCATCACATCGATGTTATGGGGAAGTTCGAGGTCCTTGTAATACTCTAGCTGCGTTAAGCCTGCCACGTGAGTCCAGTTGTGCGTTACACCATATCCCACAAATTTTGGGCCAGGTACCTGAGCAGGCACGAGAGCACGTAGCTCGGCATCAACAGTTGCACCATCGAACTTCGGTATCTCTTTTTCTTCACGCACGACTTTGCCCTTCGTGAAGTTTTTTATGTCTTCTCGGTAAGGATGCCTTCTTTTGAGGAACGGTCGATGCTTGTCAAACGCGACATACTTGCGACCTGACTTTAGCCAAGTGAACTCAAGTCGGTTTCTGCACACTGGGCATGGCCACTTACCAGCTGTACACCATCCGCAGAATAGGGCATACCCGGGTAGGTCGTGCATGGAATAGTGGTACCAAATTCTCATCAAGAAGTTTTTCTTTGATGCTCGGTCGTATGTCCACGTCCCATTGTGCCATGAGTGGTGCAAATCATCCACAAGCGGTTGCATGTAGACACTCAAATTCTTCCCCGGGTATTCGGGCCCTGGAATGATCAGCGACATAAACATGAACTTCCTTTGCATTAGGACCCCGGGAGGGAGATTGAGCGGAATAACAAACACGGGCCAGCAGCTGTACGAGTGACTCGACATACCATATGGATTGAATCCATCTGTTGCTATCGCAATTCTGACATTCCGAGCATCTGCTGCCTTATCGGGGTGTTTCTCATCAAAATTCTCCCATGCCTTACCATCAGATGGATGTCCCATCTTTTTCCGTCCGAACTCGTCGGCGTATCTCTTCCCCTTCTTGTGCCAAGTCATCTGCGTGGCAGTCTCCTCAGAAAAGTAAAGCCGCTGGATTCTTTTTATGAATGGGAGGTACCGAAGAATCTTCACAGCGACTTTTCCCTGCGTCTTCTGACCATCGGCTCCGTTTTCTCATGATACCTAGAGGCCCCACAAAGACTACAGTACTTGTCATCCGCATACTGTTTCCAGAACAGAAGGCAACCTTTTGGACAACAATCTATCTTTTCATAATCCATGCTAAGCGATCCCAATAGTTTCCTCGTTTCGTGCATGGACTTTGGCAGACAATGCCCTTCGGGCAACATGTTACCAAATGTTTTCAGATTGGCTTCAAAGCCTGCACGGGTGGTGGAGTACTGGCACTTGTCACTTAGTATTTGAGCTATGGCATCGAGCTGAGAAATGTTTGCACCCTCGTATAGAGGCTTCTTAGCCGAGGCCATCATATCAAGGAAAGCCTTCGCGGTTGGCTCCGGTTCCTCCGGTTCACCCGGTTCCTCCGGTTCCTCCTGTGGAGGTGGCGAATCCGGTATGTCAGCATCACGGAGATCATCTAGCAAGTTTCTCACCCCATCATACTCATTGCCATTGATCCGCTGCCGCATCACCTCAACTCTGTCACGTTCGACCTGAGCAAAGTCGACCTTCGTGACGTAGTTAGGCATATACCCAGACAACCAAAGATGCTTAGTCATTTCATCCTTTCCCTGACGGGCACGATTCTTGCAATTAATGCATGGGCACCTTGGACGAACTCCTGATGCCTTTGAACCACGCGCTAACTCCTTCACTAACATATTGGTCTTCCATTCCCACTCCTCTGTTCTTTTAATCTTACTGATACGGCCACTGTACATCCACCCATTATCAGCCATCCTCTGCTTTATTGGATCCAAAGAACAACGCATTTCGTAATATGCACCAAGTAATAATAAATTTATTCAATGACACCAAGATTTATTACGGCCAAATTTTATCTTTTACAACATGCAAGGGTTCACCTACACTTCTAATAGGAGGGCCTATCCCGCCCGAGTACGTGTAGATCGAGTCGTGTCCCATGTTCTACCCCGACCCGAGACGAAATTTCGACAGCACCTCCCCGCTGTTCTTCAGAATACACGTCTCGAGCTTGTCAAGCCGAGAGGGTGTGCATCCGAAGAACAACGAGGAGGTGCTGCCGAAATTCCGTCTCAGGAAGGGGTAGAACATGGAACACGACCCGATCTACACGTACTCGGACTGTCCAACAGGACAACCCGGAAGTGTTACGGTTATAAATATGCAAAGATGGACAATCCTGCATATTTATAAATTTGTAACCCTTCCGGATGGGATCTGACTCGGGTTACGCGACTGACTTGGTGATCTAGACCAAAATAAACCTATGCAGCAAGAGAGGCGAAAGGTTTATACCCTCGAAGCGTGATCGGTGGCGGGAGAAGGTCGAGGACGTGCTCCGGAAGCAGGGCGACAAAACAGGGACACCGATGCGGCCCCTCCTCAGCTGGCTGACGTGAATCTACGTCATCTGAAAAAGCACACAATTGACATATATAAGCAAAAAATCTCTCTGTTTTCCTAATAATCATCCGTAACCCTAAAAAACAACCCTAAAACTAACACACACTAATATCCTACAACTAAAAGTGGCACTAACCCTAAAACTAACACACAATAATATACTAACAGTACTAACACACACTAATATACTAACACACCCTAATTCAAAAACTCATTAATACCTAACATACTAATTAAAAAACTAAAGCTAACACTAACATACTAATTAACTAATTAAAAACTAATCAGAGGAGAGGAGCCCGGCCTCGGGGACGGCGTGGTCGGAGAGGAGCGTGGAGGTGGGCGAGGTGGAGGGGGCGAGGTGCGGGCGGTGGGGGCGGATGATGGGCTGGAGAGGAGCGGGGAGGTGGGCGAGGTGGAGGGGGGCGAGGTGCGGGCGGCGGACGGCGGGCCGGAGAGGAGCGTGGAGGTGGGCGAGGTGGAGGTGGACGAGGTGGTAGGGGCGAGGTGGTGGGGGCGACGGCGGACGGCGGGCCGGAGAGGAGCGGGAGGTGGGCAAGGTGGTGCGGCGGCGGCGGATTGCGTGCGTGTGTGTGTTCTGCGTGCGTGGGATGTGTGTGTTGTGTGTGGCTGGGAATGATCGAGCTGGGGATGAGGTAGGTAGGGGAACCTGTGCCGACGGTTTTACCGTCGGCACAGTGTTCTTTTTTATATTTTTTCTTTTTTTTAGATTATATTTTTAAAGGAAAACGAACCTATGCCGACGGTCTTACCGTCGGCACAATGTTCTTTTTTTATATTTTTCTTTTTTTTAGGTTATATTTTTAAAGGGGTCGACGGTTTCACCGTCGGCACAGTGATGTCGGTCACACCTAGGAGTAGATTCTTGGACATTTGAAACACACAACACACTTGTATACATATGGTATGGCACAACCTAGGTTTGGGTGGGGTTCCAACGCTCCGGGGCCCCGCTTCGGCGAAACCCTGAATCCGCTAGAAAACCCTAACGTTTCCGTCTACCCCCATAGACGTGCGTCGAAAGGGGGTAGCCCAGTGGACTTTTTGCTTGGTTGTGTTAGGTTAGGCCATACGAACATGAGAAACCAACTTTTATCACAAATCGACACAAGATTGCCCCCGTTTCGCCCGAAACGGGAGTTTTCAGCTATAAGTCCACACACTTAGTAGAGAGAAAGTGAAGCCGGTGATGTCGGTCACACCTAGGAGTAGATTCTTGGACATTTGAAACACACAACACACTCGTATACATATGGTATGTCACAACCTATGTTTGGGTCGGTTTCCGATGCTCCGGGGCCCCGCTTCGGCGAAACCCTGAATCCGCTAGAAAAACCCTAACGTTTCCGTCTACCCCCATAGACGTGCGTCGAAAGGGGGTAGCCCAGTAGACTTTTTTGCTTGGTTGTGTTAGGTTAGGCCATACGAACATGAGAAACCAACTTTAATCACAAATCGACACAAGATTGCCCCCGTTTCGCCCGAAACGGGAGTTTTCAGCTATAAGTCCACACACTTAGTAGAGAGAAAGTGAAGCCGGTGATGTCGGTCACACCTAGGAGTAGATTCTTGGACATTTGAAACACACAACACACTTGTATACATATGGTATGGCACAACCTAGGTTTGGGTCGGTTTCCGACGCTCTGGGGCCCCGCTTCGGCGAAACCCTGAATCCGCTAGAAAAACCCTAACGTTTCCGTCTACCCCCATAGACGTGCGTCGAAAGGGGGTAGCCCAGTAGACTTTTTTGCTTGGTTGTGTTAGGTTAGACCATACGAACATGAGAAACCAACTTTTGTCACAAATCGACACAAGATTGCCCCCGTTTCGCCCGAAACGGGAGTTTTCAGCTATAAGTCCACACACTTAGTAGAGAGAAAGTGAAGCCGGTGATGTCGGTCACACCTAGGAGTAGATTCTTGGACATTTGAAACACACAACACACTTGTATACATATGGTATGTCACAACCTAGGTTTGGGTCGGTTTCCGATGCTCCGGGGCCCCGCTTCGGCGAAACCCTGAATCCGCTGGAAAAACCCTAACGTTTTCGTCTACCCCCATAGACGTGCGTCGAAAGGGGGTAGCCCAGTAGACTTTTTTGCTTGGTTGTGTTAGGTTTGGCCATACGAACATGAGAAGCCAACTTTTATCACAAATCGACACAAGATTGCCCCCGTTTCGCCCGAAACGGGAGTTTTCAGCTATAAGTCCACACACTTAGTAGAGAGAAAGTGAAGCCGGTGATGTCGGTCACACCTAGGAGTAGATTCTTGGACATTTGAAACACACAACACACTTGTATACATATGGTATGGCACAACCTAGGTTTGGGTCGGTTTCCGACGCTCCGGGGCCCCGCTTCGGTGAAACCCCGAATCCGTTGGAAAAACCCTAACGTTTCCGTCTACCCATAGACGTGCGTCGAAAGGGGGTAGCCCAGTAGACTTTTTTGCTTGGTTGTGTTAGGTTAGGCCATACGAACATGAGAAACCAACTTTTATCACAAATCGACACAAGATTGCCCCCGTTTCGCCCGAAACGGGATTTTCAGCTATAAGTCCACACACTTAGTAGAGAGAAAGTGAAGCCGGTGATGTCGGTCACACCTAGGAGTAGATTCTTGGACATTTGAAACACACAACACACTTGTATACATATGGTATGGCACAACCTAGGTTTGGGTCGGTTTCCGACGCTCCGGGGCTCCACTTCGGCGAAACCCTGAATCCGCTGGAAAAACCCTAACGTTTCCGTCTACCCCATATACGTGCGTCGAAAGGGGGTAGCCCAGTAGACTTTTTTGCTTGGTTGTGTTAGGTTAGGCCATACGAACATGAGAAACCAACTTTTATCACAAATCGACACAAGATTGCCCCCGTTTCGCCCCGAAACAGGAGTTTTCAACTATAAGTCCACACACTTAGTAGAGAGAAAGTGAAGCCGGTGATGTCGGTCACACCTAGGAGTAGATTCTTGGACATTTGAAACACGCAACACACTTGTATACATATGGTATGGCACAACCTAGGTTTGGGTCGGTTTCCGACGCTCCGGGGCCCCGCTTCGGCGAAACCCTGAATCCGCTGGAAAAACCCTAACGTTTTCGTCTACCCCCATAGACGTGCGTCGAAAGGGGGTAGCCCAGTAGACTTTTTTGCTTGGTTGTGTTAGGTTAGGCCATACGAACATGAGAAGCCAACTTTTATCACAAATCGACACAAGATTGCCCCCGTTTCGCCCGAAACGGGAGTTTTCAGCTATAAGTCCACACACTTAGTAGAGAGAAAGTGAAGCCGGTGATGTTGGTCACACCTAGGAGTAGATTCTTGGACATTTGAAACACACAACACACTTGTATACATATGGTATGGCACAACCTAGGTTTGGGTCGGTTTCCGACGCTCCGGGGCCCCGCTTCGGCGAAACCCTGAATCCGCTGGAAAAACCCTAACGTTTCCGTCTACCCCCATAGACATGCATCGAAAGGGGGTAGTCCAGTAGACTTTTTTGCTTGGTTGTGTTAGGTTAGGCCATACGAACATGAGAAACCAACTTTTATCACAAATCGACACAAGATTGCCCCCGTTTCGCCCGAAACGTGAGTTTTCAGCTATAAGTCCACACACTTAGTAGAGAGAAAGTGAAGCCGGTGATGTCGGTCACACCTAGGAGTAGATTCTTGGACATTTGAAACACACAACACACTTGTATACATATGGTATGGCACAAGCTAGGTTTGGGTCGGTTTCCGACGCTTCGGGGCCCCGCTTCGGCGAAACCCTGAATCCGCTGGAAAAACCCTAACGTTTCCGTCTACCCCTATAGACGTGCGTCGAAAGGGGGTAGCCCAGTAGATTTTTTTGCTTGGTTGTGTTAGGTTAGGCCATACGAAAATGAGAAGCCAACTTTTATCACAAATCGACACAAGATTGCCCCCGTTTCGCCCGAAACGGGAGTTTTCGGCTATAAGTCCACACACTTAGTAGAGAGAAAGTGAAGCCGGTGATGTCGGTCACACCTAGGAGTAGATTCTTGGACATTTGAAACACACAACACACTTGTATACATATGGTATGGCACAACCTAGGTTTGGGCCGGTTTCCGACGCTCCGGGGCCCCGCTTCGGTGAAACCCTGAATCCGTTGGAAAAACCCTAACGTTTCCGTCTACCCCATAGACGTGCGTCGAAAGGGGGTAGCCCAGTAGACTTTTTTGCTTGGTTATGTTAGGTTAGGCCATACAAACATGAGAAACCAACTTTTATCACAAATCGACACAAGATTGCCCCCGTTTCGCCCGAAACGGGATTTTTCAGCTATAAGTCCACACACTTAGTAGAGAGAAAGTGAAGCCGGTGATGTCGGTCACACCTAGGAATAGATTCTTGGACATTTGAAACACACAACACACTTGTATACATATGGTATGGCACAACCTAGGTTGGGTCGGTTTCCGACGCTCCGGGCCCCGCTTCGGCGAAACCCTGAATCCGCTGGAAAAACCCTAACGTTTCCGTCTACCCCCATATACGTGCGTCGAAAGGGGGTAGCCCAGTAGACTTTTTTGCTTGGTTGTGTTAGGTTAGGCCATACGAACATGAGAAACCAACTTTTATCACAAATCGACACAAGATTGCCCCCGTTTCGCCCGAAACGGGAGTTTTCAGCTATAAGTCCACACACTTAGTAGAGAGAAAGTGAAGCCGGTGATGTCGGTCACACCTAGGAGTAGATTCTTGGACATTTGAAACACACAACACACTTGTATACATATGGTATGGCACAACCTAGGTTTGGGTCAGTTTCCGACGCTCCGGGGCCCCGCTTCGGCGAAACCCTGAATCCGCTGGAAAAACCCTAACGTTTCCGTCTACCCCCATAGACGTGCGTCGAAAGGGGTAGCCCAGTAGACTTTTTTGTTTGGTTGTGTTAGGTTAGGCCATACGAACATGAGAAATCAACTTTTATCACAAATCGACACAAGATTGCCCCCGTTTCACCTGAAACGGGAGTTTTCAGCTATAAGTCCACACACTTAGTAGAGAGAAAGTGAAGCCGGTGATGTCGGTCACACCTAGGAGTAGATTCTTGGACATTTGAAACACACAACACACTTGTATACATATGGTATGGCACAACCTAGGTTTGGGTCGGTTTTTGACGCTCCGGGGCCCCGCTTCGGCGAAACCCTGAATCCACTGGAAAAACCCTAACGTTTCCGTCTACCCCCATAGACGTGCGTCGAAAGGGGGTAGCCCAGTAGACTTTTTTGATTGGTTGTGTTAGGTTAGGCCATACGAACATGAGAAACCAACTTTTGTCACAAATCGACACAAGATTGCCCCCGTTTCGCCCGAAACGGGAGTTTTCAGCTATAAGTCCACACACTTAGTAGAGAGAAAGTGAAGCCGGTGATGTCGGTCACACCTAGGAGTAGATTCTTGGACATTTGAAACACACAACACACTTGTATACATATGGTATGGCACAACCTAGGTTTGGGTCGGTTTTCGACGCTTTGGGGCCCGCTTCGGCGAAACCCTGAATCCGCTGGAAAAACCCTAACGTTTCCGTCTACCCCTATAGACGTGCGTCGAAAGGGGTAGCCCAGTGGACTTTTTTGCTTGGTTGTGTTAGGTTAGGCCATACGAACATGAGAAACCAACTATTATCACAAATCGACACAAGATTGCCCCGTTTCGCCCGAAACGGGAGTTTTCAGCTATAAGTCCACACACTTAGTAGAGAGAAAGTGAAGTCGGTGATGTCGGTCACACCTAGGAGTAGATTCTTGGACATTTGAAACACACAACACACTCGTATACATATGGTATGTCACAACCTATGTTTGGGTCAGTTTCCGACGCTCCGGGGCCCCGCTTCGGCGAAACCCTGAATCCGCTGGAAAAACCCTAATGTTTCCGTCTACCCCCATAGACGTGCGTCGAAAGGGGGTAGCCCAGTGGACTTTTTTGCTTGGTTGTGTTAGGTTAGGCCATACGAACATGAGAAACCAACTTTCATCACAAATCGACACAAGATTGCAAGAGAGACAAGATTCACATACAATACTTCCGAGAGACAAGATTCGTGACGTTATTTTATGTGGGTGGAGACCGCTATTCGGCGTAGCTATATACATATAGATATGAATAAAAACATATTAAATTTAATTGAGAGTAATAAATAGATACATAAAAATGAAGAAAAAAAAGGGTAACCTGTGCCGACGGTAAAACCGTCGGCATAGGTTGGTGCGGATACATGGTGTAGTAGGTGAAAAAATAATGGAACCTGTGCCGACGGTTTTACCGTCAGCACAGGGTTGTTCGGCTGCACGAGGTAAAAAAAAAAAGGAACCTGTGCCGACGGTTTTTACCGTCGGCACAGGTTTGTGTCGACGTCACCTTTTAGTCGACGGGGACCTGTGCCGACGGCGGTATTTGTGCCGACGGTGACCGTCGGCACAGGTTGGCTGTGCCGACGGGTATATATGTGCCGACGGCCAGCTTCGTGGGTGGCCTCGTAGGGCGCCTGTGCCGACGGCCCCGATAAAAACCCGTCGGCACATGGTTTGGCCGTCGGCACAGGTTAGCTCTGCTGTAGTGATAATATAGACACACCAACTGGTATATATCCAAAAAATCTCCAGCCTCCTCTCCTGCAGTCTAAACTATTGTCTCATCCTGAACGCACCAGTAGCTATACATCAGTTGTTAACTTGTTGTAGGAAAGGAAACACCCAAACAATATTGCAGAACTAAGGGTCAATCCCTAGGCTTAAAGATCAGCAGCAGTTCACCTAAGGACTTCAACTTTTCCATCGAGAACCGGAATGAACCACTCGGCCAAGCGATTAAGTTGGGTTTCAGACCCTAGAGGATAGATTCATCTCGATACATCAGCCGCCGGAGCTCTCCTAAGCTCTGGTGCGCACGCAATTATACATGCACCCCCATCAGATCAAATACACAAAGTAGGAGTAGGTCTTTACCTCGCTACGAGGGGCTGAACCTGGGTAAACCTTGCGTGTGTGAACCTTACCTTTCAATGATTCCTAAGTCGCCTTGCTCCACACAGATGATAAGTCCCCCATGGCAGGCATCTGCCGTGACAAATCCACGGCAGTCAGGATCAATAAGTTTTCTAAAAAAAATCTATGAGGATTTTATTTGGCGAGCACTAGGCGTCCCCCGGGGAATCATTCCGTCCGATCCCCGGGTCGCGCACCGTCCGATGCAGTTAAGGTAAGGCATACGATTAGCTTCTTTGACCAACCCAAAACGCGATTCACTCAAAGCAAACAATCGATGGACCGCTGCTTCCCGTCCCATGTGGGTGGGTCCCAGTTCTCACATCGCTTTCATCTACTCTGTAGAGCACCGTGGGGGTCCTGACGGCGGCTTTGCAGCACAGCGACGGCTTCCAGCTGCGGCTTGCAGCACCATGGCGGCGCCAGACTGCTTGCAGCACCGCGACAGAGCCGACCACGGCTGGGTTGGACCGCCGTCACGTTCGTTGCTTGCAGCTCCGGCAATAGATCTTTGTAGCTCTCGCAGTATGCCTTTGCAGCTCCGACGTCCACGACGGCAGCATGACGAAAGCATAAAAACAACTTTTTCATAGGTAGCATTTTTGCAGCAAAAATGACAGTACATTTATAGCAAATGATACATATCATTCTAGCAAAAACACACGACGGCATCGCTCGCTCGCACCATCGTAGATACTTTTATGGAGCAAAATGTGCGCCGTCGGTAACATTGCTGTGTGTCATCGGTAGCAACATCGCGCGTCCCCGGTAGCATCACCGGCTTGTCGGTAGCAATGCCATACGCCGTCAGAAGCATCGTCGGCTCGTCGGTAACAACGTCACGAGACGTCGGTCCGTAGCATCGGGAGCAAAAAGTTTCATTCATAGCATTTTTTTGTTTTTCTCGTAGCAAATGCTTCTATGGAGAAAAGAGGTTAAATTTGTAGCATCGCCAGCTCATCGGTAGCAATGACATGCTCCGTCGGTAGCATCGTCGGCTCGACGGTAGCAACGCTGCGAGACGTCGGTAGCATCCGCTTGTAGCATTGCCGAATATCGTCGGTAACATCGTTAGCTCGACAATAGCAAATTTTTGTGCTATTGTAGCAAAACTTCATAAATTTTGTTGTTGTAGCAAAAATAAATTGTGTTAATGTAGCAAAAATGACTTCGCCGGAGACCCTGTAGCAAAATCTTTATTCTATTTTAGCAAAATAACAGAACATTTGTAGCAAATTTTTGTGCTATTGTAACATCGTAGAAATATCCAAGGGTGGATCTCGTAGCACCGCCGCCCCGTAGCAAACTCCGACGAAAGCACACGTAGCAAAACTCGACGAGCAAAAACGGTTCGTTTGTAATAAGAATTCTGTACTATTGTAGCAAAAAATCAATTTTCTCTCAAATCATACAAAAATGCTTCTATGGAGTAAAAAGTTTCATTCGTAGCAATTTTTTTATTTTGCCCGTAGCAAAAGCTTCTATGGAGAAAAAAAAATATTCGCCGGCTCGCACTATTCTAGACGCTTTTACGAAGCGCACCGCGCGCCGTCGGTAACATCGCTGCGTGCCATCGGTAGCAACGTCGCGCGCACCCGGTAGTGCGACCCGGTAGCATCGCCGACTCGCCGGTAGCAACTCCGTGACACGTCGGTAGCATCTGCTCGTATCATCGCCGGCTCGTCGGTAGCAATCGTCGGTAGCAACGCCGCGAGATGTCGGTAGCATCCGCTCGTATCATCGTCGGCTCGTCATGTGCCGTCAGTAGCATCGCCGGCTCATCGGTAGCAACGCCGCGAGACGTCGGTAGCATCTACTCGTATCATCTCCGGATACCGTTGGTAGTATCGTCGACTCGTCAGTAGTAACGGCGACCGCCGTCGGTAGCATCAGCACGGGTCGTCGGTAGCAAAAACATTGTGCTATTTAGCAAAACCACGAAACTACTGCAGCAAAAAATGTAAATATTACAATATCGTAGCAGAAGCAGCAGGACGATGTCGACTGTCTGCAACTACGACAGGAAGCACCGGCGCCTTGCCACAGGAGCACCGCCGCCCTTCCATGGGAGCACCATCGACAGCCTTCGGTAGCATCTCTGATGTAGCATTGCGCAACGGCGCTCGCCGTTGAGAGCACCGCCGTATGTCGCCGGTAGCAACGTCCTTGGCGGCACGGACGCCTCCCATCCAGCACGTCGTTGACGACGAGGGTCACCAGAGGAGAGGCTGGCCCGAGCGCGCAGGAGCTGCTGCTGGTCGATCGGAGCAACTGACCTCCCGTCCTCCCCTCTCGTGGTCATCCCTAACGTCCATCCGCTCGGTGATGCTCAACTGGTGCGACCGCCTCGGGCTTCCCCACCCTTAATTCCCCGCTCTCCCTCGACATCGCCGGCAACATCGTCCGCCGCCTCATGCCGCAGCCGACGCCGCGTGGTACTAGCGGGGGAAGATGAAGGAGAGGAAGGAGAAGGCACGCGGGAGAGGCGACTGCGACGAGGGGGCGCGCGGCGGCCAGACCGGAGAGGCGCGCGGGTCGGCGGCCGTGCCGTGGATGCGTGCGGGGCGGCGACCCCACTGCTCGCCGTAGCGCCGTCGACCATCTAGTGCTAGAGCGCGCGGCGGCGTCATCCAACAGAGCGCGACGGCGGCGGACCACTAGGCGCGGCGTCGGGAATCCACCATGGCGGCGCGATGGTGGTTAGGAACGGTGATGGAGATTGGAGGCCGATGGCGGCGCTCGCGGGTGGAGGTCGAGTGAGGCGCGCACGGGTGGAGGCCGGTGTCGGCGCTCGTTGGTGGAGGCCGGTGGCGGCGCTCGCTGGAGGAAGTCCGGGGAGGGCGCGGGGCGCCGCCTGGCCTGGTTCGAGTTAGGTAGGCGAAGGAGACGGGGAATTGAGTCGACAGGAGACGCCGCTGTGAAGAGATGAGCATGTGGGTGGGCTCCGCCTCGTTGCGTTTGTGCTTGTACAATTTCGTTGACTCGTTTCATCAGCGAGTGATCAAGTTTGATCGGACGGCCACGCGTCCGGGGATGCAGCGCGTGAGATCCCCGGGTGATTACAAAGACTTTTCCATTTTATTTCACACTATGCGCATAATCGACAACTTACTACCAAGAAACAGTGCTTTTGAGTACAATTTAGCATTTCATTGCAAGAGACGAAAACTAGCTTCAGTTCATTCATCCTGAAAGGGGCACACGATAACCAGTTAAACCAGCAGATGTTGTATCATCAACCCATGTCACAACTGGTTTGTCTGTGCAACAATGAAAAGTTCACTGCAGGATATAAGCATACATTTCAGTGTTGTAAATGAACTAAAGAAGGGGCAGAAACCATACAACAGACCAGCCAGTCTCTTTTCGGTACAAGCACTGCAGCAGTTCAGCCAACACGCACTCTGATGATGCTACCTGGAAGCAAACCATGTATCTCAAGCGACTCATGTTGCAATGACTAAAGACGGAACGAAGGTTCCCATACACCTAATGAATTAATTCAGAAGGCTATAACATGTAGCTGTAAACACAAGCTTGGCTAACGCAGGAACCATTCTCTTCACTGAAACATTAAAGCCACATGATCATCAATGTGCAGTTACAACTTAAAAGCTTGCCAGTTCCAGCAAAAGATGAAAAAGCATTAAGTTGTTAAACATCAATACCGAGTTTACCAACATGATCCCACATATTACAGTTTCAAAAATTGCTAGTCCACACCCTTCAGGACGCCAAAATACCTTTCAAATTCTTACAGAATAAAGTGCTACAGCGTGCACCAATGACCATGGATCAAGACCATCAACCATCACAGAACATACTGGGCACAACCCACATAGGTTGCATCATAGTGCCACAGCATACAAAAATAAAAACCCTTAGATTGGACGCATCTTCCTCCAGCGGCTTGCCCAACTCAAATGTGATGCAATCTTTCGATTCATGGAAATAGAAGTATATGCAGTTGCTCCTCCCTCCCCATCTCTCTGGGTTCATGAAACACAACGGCTGACTTCTCTCGTCAGTGCTAATGAAGATTGCCCAATTCTCTAGCTTTTCCACCTTCACCCACTTTGCAGGTTCACTCGATAGGTCGAGGCAGAAGGCTTCCAGGGTATCTCCTGTAGATGGAAAAGATTCCTGGCAACCAACCATGAGAAGCATATCGTTGCATGCCACAAGCCACATCTGGGAAAGATGCCATTTACTGGTCATGCTTCCACCCCAATCAACTGCTATTTTCTGCATACGGATCCTGGGTACCAAGTGCACAGTAAAGAATCTGCGACACTCATCCATGCCAATGACCTGGCCTTTGAAGACCACTATCTGCTTTATCGTTCCATTGCGAGGAGAACGTCTCAACCACGAGTGACTACCGATACGCCAAAAGAAAGTTTTGCATCTAGCTGTGACGATGAGATGTGAGTTGGGTGACGTTGGAGGAGCCGTGAGGGCAGCATAGTAGAGGTGAGTGTATTCGTCGACCGGGACCGGTAGTTGCGGAGGTGAGACAGTAACACCTGTGAAGACATCAACAGCAAGACATGACTGATGGTTGTCCGACAATATGAGATAGCCATAGGAAGCACCTCCAAAATAGAACTTATCCAGAGGACTCAGCGGGGCTTTGCTGTCACCAAAACGAGCAAACAGGGGAATCTGACAACTCATGTAGGTGTCCCGGTTGGCTAGATCAGTAACATAGCATGAACGTTTAGGTACGAGGTTGTTGCTAAATGGGCGAGGACGAGGAGAACACATTGGGATATCAGGTTGGAGGAGGAGAGGTGGTAAGAGCATCGATTTGCATGGGTAGGAGGAGAAGGCAGCACGCCAAGAGGGGCAGGTGGCAGCGAAGGCAAGAAGGTTGGGGAAGGATCCCAACAGAGCAACAACGGAGTGAAGCAGGCCTTCGGGGAGGTCGGCCCAACCTTCGATCCCGGACATAGCTGGGTTGTGAGAAACACAAATACAGTAGGCCTTGATGGTACAGGCGATCACAGCTTATCTGAAACAAATAATGAACCAAGAGACAATTATTAGAAGAATGAACTGAGCACTGAAAAGTCGAAACAGAGAATCGATACAAAGTGCAAAGGAAAATTGGCTAGTGGATGTGTGGTTCCTGAGATGCTAGTCGTCAACTCGTAAACACAAACATATACGTCCTATATTAAAACATACAGAACACAAGTGATGCGATAATACAACAAGAGATTGGATTCTTATGGAAGTCTGCTGCAGATAATAAAGTCGATAATCAAATTTGGTCCATGAATAATTTTAGCATAGCCTCCAGCCTCATCCTGAGGTCTATATTACTCTGAATGTCCTGTCCTGAAAACATCAGGATTACTTCAAGCTGACGGATGGGCAACATCATTAGATAACCGAAAATTCCAAGCAACCGTAGTTCCAATTGCTAATAATGCCGTCGATAATCAAACGCAGTACATATTCCTATAAATCCACCCCCTGCAGTCAAAACGACTGTGCCTGCCCTGAAAACACCGGCGGTTACTTCAAGGAGACCCACGGCCACGAGCCACATGCTACATCATCAGATCAAACCAAAAAAATCATGGAAGTGTAAAACAGTTGCACTATTACATGAGAAATAACAACACAATGTGGAATAATCTATTTAATATTTAACAGTTGAAATTTTTGCAGCGAACGGATTAATCTCCAAGTTACGGATTTGAGATTGTTTCCCCATGGAACACCACCACTCGAGGCCTAGGGTTCTTGGACGGAGGGGTGTGTGTGGGAGTAGTAACGGAAGGTCAGCTGAGCCAGAGAGGACGCGTGCAAACATACCTGAGCACGAGAGAGAGAGAGAGAGAGAGAAAGAAATGGAGTGGCTCCAGCCGTGGCGGCGGCAGTCTACTCCGGCGCCGCCCCAGCGTGCGATTACTCCGCACTGTATTTCCGTTGGGTCGCCGACATGGAGTGACCAAGATAGGAGACTGTGTATGGGCTTTGTCTGGGCCGGGCTAGTAATAACAAGAACACCTATCTCCTTAAGAAAATCTTCTAAAAAAAAGCTAGGTTCTCAAAAAAAAAATCTCCTTTAGAAAATGGCCCCTAAAAATTAGGCGTATACTTATTTTTTTCATTTTGACGCTGGGAAGTGGGAAATCGTTTTTAGATAATTTTTTTTGGATACAATACGAATCTTATTCTACAATTTTTTAAGAAAAATCCGCTTTATAGATGTGCTTATTTACAAAGCAACTTAAAAAACACTCGACTTTAAAATACAATTTGGTATTGAGTGGAGAGAAAAAAAGACACGGACACAAAAGCTTTCTTTCATTTATTTATGCTGACAGCGTCACCAAGAACAGTAAGAGAGATCAGGTTACAGCCACATCTGTGCTAGAAAAGAAGTGTTCTCTTTTCGTGAACAAACTCTACCAGCAAGCAAATATATGCCTCAGCTCAGAGCAAGCACAGAAACCAATCGACACAACCATGAACCAATACATGCACACCAACGCAATCTTCAGTCTTCACCGCACTCTTCAGTCTTCACTTCAACTCTTGTTACAAGAACTGAAGATGTTCTATTGTTCACAACACCTGGTTAATTCAAAAGGACACAACATGCATTCTCGATGCCAAATTCACTATACAGGTATGGTTGCTGAAGTTTCATTTTCGAATGAAAGAGATCAAACAATACCACAAGCACATGCGCCAGAAGCATTATAGAATGAAAGAGATCAAACAATACCTCGCTGAAACTTGCCAATTCCAGAACAACAAGAGGTCAAGAACACTTTCATACAATGCAAGGAAAGGATTAAATCATATTTAGAAGCTGAATGACGACACTAAGCGAAACAAGTTTTACAGGTACAAATAGTACCATAAACATCTCCTAGAATGTTAGAAATGATGAAGGATGAAACTAAATGCAAAAGCTGAACTAAGAGGCTAGAGATCATTATACTGATAAGATATATGAATTGTGCCAACATAATCTCAAATACTCCTCGTCACACCTATAGAAAATCAAAATATTTTACAATACTACAGCGGGAGCTGCTACAACGACCAAACATAACCATGCATTAAGACCATCAAACATCACAGATACTAAGAGAACATGCTGGGCACCACCCACATAGGTTGCATCATGCTACCACAATATATGAAAATAAATGCGCTTGGATTTGAGGCATTCCCCTGCGGTGGCTCGCCCAACTCAAAGGCGGTCCAGTTTTTTGAATCATAGCAGTATATGAAATTGCTCCTCCCTCCCCATCTCTCTGGGTTCATGCAACACAATGGCTGGCTTCTCTCGTCAATGCTGATGAAGATCGCCCAGTTTTCTAGCATCTCCACGTACACCCACCTTGCAGGTTCACTCGATAAGTCGAGGCGGAAGGCTTCAAAGGTATCCACTTCTGATGAAAAAGAACTGACCATGAGAAGCTTATCTCCACACGCCACAAGCCACATCTGGGAAAGATCATGTCTCCTGATCCTCATGCTTTGCCCCCAATCAACTGCTATTTTCTGTATGCGAATCCGGGGTACCAAGTGCACCATAAAGAGATTGTGATCATCATCCATGCCAAAGACCTGTCCTTTGAAGACCACTACCCGCTTGATCGTGCTACTACGAGGAGAACGTCTCAACCAAGAGTCACTACCAACGCGCAAAAAGAAGTTGTGGGATCCAGTGGTGACCATGAGATGTGAGTTGGGTGAAGCAAGAGGAGCCGTGAGGGTAGCAAAGTAGATCTGGGTGTCTTCGTCGACCGGCAGTTGTGGAGGTGAGACGCTAGCACCTGTGAAGGCATCAACCACAAGACACGACTGCTTGTCGGACAATATGAGATGACCAAAGGAAGCGCCCGTGAAACAGAAACTTTTCAGTGGACTCGGAGGGGGATTCTTGTGAAACAAAAAACGCAAACATGGGAATTTGACAAAACATTCTGGTATTTTGGCTGGCTAGATCAGTGACATGGCATGGGCGTTTAGGTACGAGGATGCCGCTAAATGGGTGGGGATGCAGAGAGCGCAAAGGGATATCGGGTTCAAGGAGGAGAGGTGGGAAGAGTGTTGACAAGGTAGATTTGGAGGGATACGAGGAGAAGGCAGCACGCCAAGAGCGGCAGGTGAGGGGGAACGCAAGAAGGTCAACGAAGGATCCCAACAGTGGAACAATGGAGTGAAGCAGGCCATCCGGGAGGTCTGCCCAACCTTGAATCCCAGACATAACGGAGAAGAAGCAGCCCTGGTGGTACAGGCAGGCGATCGGAACTTGTCTGAAACAAATAATGAATCAAAAAGACTAATGTTAGATGAAGTCTGAACTGATTGAAAACGAAGAGAGAATCTATGTGAAGTTTTGCAAAAAATGCCTAGTGATTATATATATATTATATAACTCAGCTAAAAAGGAACCTATTCCTGTTTAAGCTAAACAGGAACTTTCTGAACTTTCACGCGAGTGCTAAGTGAACCTTCTCGCGCATGACATGTGAACCTTCAGACGGAACATGAAGTGAACTTTTTTCCTGAACATTTTTTCAGAACGAGGTGAACTTTTTTTCGCAATTGCACATGAACTTGTTTTTCTGTACCAAGTGAACTTTTTTTATGAATGAAGTGAGTGAACTTTTTTCTAATTTTTTTTAGGAATGAGCCTTTCTGAACTGTCTCGGCAATGATATGTGAACCTTCTCGCGCATGACATGTGAACCTTCAGACGGAACATGAAGTGAACTTTTTTCTTGAACATTTTTTTGAAACGAGGTGAACTTTTTTTCGCAACTTCACATGAACTTTTTTTCTGAACCAAATGAACTTTTTTTATGAATGAAGTGAACTTTTTTAAAGCTATTTAAGTGAACCTTTTTTTCTTTTTATTTGTGAAGTGAAACTTTATTTCAGTTTTATTAAACCTCCCAGTAAAAAAGAAGTTCACATACTAGTTCAGATCCGACGTAAGAAAAGAAAAAAAGGTTCACGTACTAGTTCATCAAGTGATCTTTTTTATGCGGTGAACTTCAAAAAATTTCATCAAGTGAACTTTCATTAAATATTTATTAGCCTCCCAGTAAAAAACAGTTCACGGTTCAGATCCAATGAAAAAAAGAAAAAGGAAAAAGCAGTTCAGATTGGAGGATATCATGAGTGTACAGGAGACATCAGTGGATGAACTGAACTTTAAAAAATAGCTGCGAACTTAAAAAATTCATTAAGTGAACCTTCTTTTAATCTTCAAAGAAATAGATGTGAAGACCAAGCAAATATAAATTGAACTTGCCACTGTGCAAAATGTGAACTACTATAATTATAATATCAGGTTGCAGAATGAACCTCTCCGTTTCTATCCATACATTGTGTCATATTAGAAAATAAACATAAAATGGCAGTTCGGAACAACAAATCAGAATGTTCTGAAACACCAAAACCAAACCTACTGTGTTGTATGCGACCTTGTTATTCTTTTCTGAACGAACCTTCTTTCCTGGCACATAGACTGCTCGTAAAGGCTGCAGTAAGCAACTGGCGTCGGCGAGCTCCAATGCATCGATGGGGTCAACTATCAACTCTGCACCACGAACTGCACACAAAAAGTATTGGTTGCTTTGTTGTATGTTCTTTTGTACTGAACTTTCACGACGGCCGAACTGAACTTTGACACAAAAATTGGAAATCTCACTATCGGAAAAAATCGCAGCTTAGTGCGACACACATCGTCCATGTACATGCCGCGCCAGTTGATGCTGATGTGGAAGCGAGCACGTCGCGGCAGGCCTTTGAGGTTGCCGGCGACGGCCAGGTCCGGGAGCACACACACGACGACGACGGCCAGCTGTCGGCCGCAAGGCTCGAACAAAGACGACGGAGAAGCACGGTGGCAGCACGCACGCGAGCAGGTCGCCGTAGTACACTCTCGGGTCAACAACGATCCAATCTCTGGCCTGAGCACGATGATGTGACGCTCGGTAGAGTTCGGACCTGCGCGCATGAAGGTTCGGATTGTGGCATCCAGCGAGGTGGATGTTTTCGGACGCACATACGATGCAGAGGAAGGAGATGCGCCGTAAGGACCACAGGATGCGGGCGACCTCCGCCGTATCACCCATGGCTTGAGCGAGCCGAGACCGGCGCGAGGTGCAGTGGACGGTCGGGGCGGCGCCACACGACCTTGGGATGCAGGGGACCTCCGCCAAAGCAACCACGGCCGGAGGGAGCAGAGACTAGCACGAGGTACAATGGACGGGCAGGGCACCGCCGCACGACCGCGCGAAGAAGCTGGGGTAGGAGTTCGGCAGTGATGCTCGGTGCGCAGCGGTGGGGAACATGGCGGGGCTGCGGCGCCGCGTTCCGAACGCGAACAAGGGGAGGACAGGCGAGAATCTTGCCGATGTGGGGCAGGGAGGACCTCGTCGAGGCGGATCAAGGCCGCACGCGCGCCGTCGAGGGAGCAGGGCGCGCCCGCTGGGGGAGGAGCCACGAACCTCATCGATGGGGGCGGCGCCGGCGCGCAGGAGGCTGGACAGGGGAAGGAGGTGGTCTTGTATGGGGGGATGTCGCCGCTTCCGTCGCCGGCTCCCTCGCGTCGGCCGTTGGCCGCCGTTCGCTCGCCGGCGCCGGAGGGGAAGGAGGCAGGGATTGATCTCGAGAGTTTGCTCTGGGGGGCGAGAATGTTACATTCTTTGGGTCGGGTCATAACCTCGAATAGTTCCTGTTTAATCTAAATAGGAATCTCTTAGGGTAGGTTCTTGTTTAGTCCTGCCATATATATATATATATATATATATATATATATATATATATATATATCCTGGATGCTAGTTGTACAAGCACACTAGTGACGTAACAATTTACTAGCAGATTGGATTCGCATGGACTACTCTGTTCCTGAATCCTGATACTGTAATAACGTAGACAGTCAGACGCGGTCAATGAAATGTTGTAACTTTTCCTCCAGTCCAGCCTCTCCTGTCCTGCAAACATCATTGGTTACTTCAACAGACGGATTTGTGATTTTTTCCAGCGAACAACACCACTTGAGGCCTAGGATTCAGATGTAAAGGATGGATTTGATTGGGCTACAGAGGGCGCCTGCGATCATACCTCCAGGCAAGTGGCAAGTGCCGATGCGGCGACAGCGGCGGTGTTGGCCGTCGCCGGAGGCCGATGACCGCGCGCACTGTATTTAGATCTCCACCGCAATTCCTTATGAACTTTTCTCCAAAGTATTTCGGTTTGGTCACCGGCGGAGCAACCAAGATTCTTTCTTGGTCTGGTCGCCGGCGAAGCAACCAAGCTTTCAAGCTTTGTGTTGTGTTGCCAGTCTGTGCCGGGCTACTAATAAGGCATGTCCATCTCCTAATGAAAATGGACACTACAAATAGATCTATACTTTCTCATCTTAACACTGCAAATTCTTTTTTTAATGCATATAAAACTAACAATAACATTTTCCTGAAAAGGACATCATCACCAGTTCGCCACATATATTGGTTCGTCTACCGAACGCATCTGGCCCCCGCGTCGCCTAACCTAGGCGGCTCGGGCGGCGCCTCCAGCCGGCGGCGCGGGCGTCCTCCACACTCGAGCTCCCTCTCCCCGCCGCCGCCAGGGTCTCCGCGGGCAAGGCCCGGAACGGCGGCGGCGGGGCTCTCTCCTGCACGCGTTGGTGGCGGGTCTCCCGGCGGCGGCGGCCTGTGGATTTCGAGGCGGTTCGGCGGCGCGGTGCCGTTGTTCCCGCCGGCATGCATCCCGGCGCTGCCCACGACGGAGGCGCGCGGCCTTGCGGGGAGGAGATGCCCCTGCTGCTCCGGTCGATCTACGGGCTTCACGGTCCATCTGGACTCGTGCGTGCCGGTGGCTGAAGGCTGTGGCGGGCAGGTGGCGCCGGGACGCCTGGTGATGCCGGTTTCTTGGCACCGTGGCGGTGCCGGTGGCCGGTCAGGTGGCGGCGGACTGGATCCACACCGGCCAGTCTCGTCGGCTCGGATCGAATAAGGTGGCAGTCCTGGATCTTTCTAACACCAAGACGAAGATTTACTTGATGCAGTTCTTCATTGTATCGGCCGGATTGTCGAGTTCCGGAAGGCTCCGCCGGCGAACTCCATTGGGCAAACTAGCCTGGAGATTGACGGATCGGGTTGGATTCGGTCGCGCGCAGCCATGTTTTTTCTAACCATTTGGTTTCAGAGGTAGCGTTGTGAAGCTCTGCAGTCTGTTGCCATCATGGATTTGTCTTTTGTTCTATGATGAAGTCAGAGTGCGGAGAATGGCAAGGAAGCCGAGATTTGAGGACTTGCAATGGTGGTTCCAGTCCTGGTGGGATGAGGGATTGGCTAGGTGATTCGTAACTTGGAACAGCAGCAATGGCAAGAGGGGGCGACAGCACAGGAGAAGTTCAGAGTCTAAACTTTCAGGGTGAAAACCCAAGGTCTGGCCTTAATTGGTTGTGCCTGGCAATTGTCTTGGTGAAGGCATTGTTTTTGCAAGTGTGGACTGTCTTCGGGGTGAAAACCTATGATCTATGATCAGGGCGACGATGGCGCTTGAGCACTGTTCCCTTCTTGGAGGCGTCGCTTTTGGAGTAGCTGGATTTCTGGTACTGTTTTGGTGGGGTTAGGTCTGCTGTAACAAGGAATAGATCACTGTAGCGGGACTTTTTTTCGTAATTCTTCTTTTTATTCTGGGCTGTGTGCATCCGTGGGGCCGCTAGGGCACGCGTTGTTGCAGAGGCTGGGTGTAATTGGTATCATCGCGATATTAATATATACTCTTTATCTAAAAAAAACAATAACATTTCCCAGTACTACGAAGAGCTTATTCTCTATCCCGAAATAAAAAATGTTATCTACTAAGAAACGGGAGCAGATTTTGTACTCCCGGACACAGTGGTCCCAGTAGTTTAAACAAATCGAAAAAAATATTTACAAGTTTCAAAAAATTCTAAAAAAAAACCCAGATCTAGCCAATGATTTATTCCACAAACGTGTAAAATATCAACTTCAAATACTTTATATTTTGGGCTACACAAAAATGATAAAAGTGTAGATCCGAATATGTATATTTTCAAATCTTCAAATTGATCAGATTTTGTCATTTTTGTGAAGCGCAGAATACAAAGCATCTGAACTTTATATTTACACGTTGGTGGGATACATCGTTTGCTACACCTGGAATTGTTTTCAGAATTTTTTGAGACTTAAAAATATCTTTTCGATTTTTTGAAAGCACCGGGATCACTGGTGCTTGGGTGAATAAGACACTTACCGACTAAGAAACAAAATTTAGCGTTTCAATGAAAGAGAGAGAAATCTATCATGAAAAAGCAGAGAGCATCACACACGTGCACACCTGGTAAATTCAGAAAGACACACACCTGGTATGTATCTCAGGGAAGAAATTCAGTATACAAGTCTCGTTGGTGAAGTTACTTGTTGATTTAGAAAGGATTAACATGTAAATTAAGAGAACAAGCTGATACAGAAATAGGGGAGACGCTTAACTTGTCAACTCCAGCATAGAAAAGCAACAAGTAGTCAAGTACATATCCATCCAGTACAGAGATTAAAGAGCAAACTGAATGACAAACTAACAGCAAAAGCTTGAGCGAAAGCACCAGCGCTACTGCAAACGTCTCATACAATGTTCTAAAACTGGATTAAACTAACTGCAAAAGCTTCAGTAGAGCAGCAAGCTGCAAACTCTTTGCAAGAGCTATCTTTACCCAAGAAGCCAGTTGAGAAGCAAGCTGTAGTTGCTCATCAACGGTCACTGACCACTGGAACAGAACATGCTTGGGTACACCCAGAATGCCTGCAGCTGGCCATACCAATTTCTCTTGAACACAAGATCAGGGTCGGTGGAAGGATCCCACACAGCATCTGCAGCGTCACCCAAGCCATGTACGCTCCAAGGCTGAGAATAATGGGCGTAGTACAGGCGGTTGCTGCTCCCACCCATTTTTTCCGGGCTCAAGCAAGAAAACGGCGGATAAATAAGCCACTGCCTGTTTGGTTTGTTTATAGTCAGCATTAAAATATCTTGTAAATTGTGAATAGATGGAGAACATTATATGATAATTGTCTATTAATAAAGGTTTTTGTTAGTGTAAAAAATCCGCTAAGAAAATCCTTCTAAACTGAATAAATAAGCCACTGCCTGTTTGGTCGATGTTGCATCGCCAAAGAAGAGGACAATGACAAGAGCAGCAACAAAGTTGCCCACACATGACTTTAGAAGAATACTCCTCATCAGGTAAAAAAAAAAGAATACTCCTCATAGATGTTGTCGTGGCAACACAGCATATCTATGTGAGATGATGAATCGATGTCGGTCATGCCCTTATTTGTGTTGATGGTACAGTAGGAATCGTCAAAGGCAGAGCTTACTACAAGTGAGCCCCCCCCCCCCCCCCCCCCCCAACACACACACACACACGTACGAGCACAACTTTGGACAGGGTTTTGAAAGAATTTTGTTGGGAACGGTATCAATAGAATTTTTTAGACTTTTGCCCCCACAAGCAATCATATTGCCCCCTCCCCCCTTCCGCAAGAGCTTTGGTCAAGCTCCGCCACTGAGAATCGGCAAACTGGTCCACGTTATACCTGGGCATGGGACGGGCTGGGCCTAACAAAGCCCACGGTCAAAATCATAGGCCCGCCCATGCCCATCCTTCGGGCCTTTAATTTAGGCCCAGCTCGCCCATTGGCTGCAAAATCCCATCGGGCCTCGGGTTGGGCTTCTTCCTTAAAATGCCAATATGTAAAGCCCAGGCCAGGCCCATCTGACCTTCGGTCTCAAATCTAAGGCCCAGGCCCACCCAGACTGTTATTTTTGGGTCGGGCCGGGCCGAAGATGGCCAGATATAGTCCACGTATACCCGTGGGAGGGAACAACATGTACAGACGAAGCCATCAGTGACAAGACCAACAAATGACGCCCGGACAATAGAACCCTAGAGCCCATGTCCGATGACAACACATACTTATTGGCCCCTTGACGTTGTCGACCACGCCGCGTGAAATGGTGTTGAAGCTACTACACATTATTCAACGGACCACCTCCATCGGAGCGACACCATCGACCTCGCTTGCAAGGGAGGGGAGGTGGATATGTCGGTGCCTCCCCTTTTCTCATGGAGAAAGGATAGGAGATGTTGAGCTACTTAGAACAAGCATACTACTCGCGGAATTGGAACTTTTCCTCAAAGAGGTGCATAGGAACCAGAGAATTTCTACATGAAACTTATTCTATTTGCTGCAAATTGCACTTCCATATAGGTTAAATATTGCAATGTCTTCATGGGTTCTTTTAGCGCGGTTTTTTTTTTGTCTCAGGACCAATCGAGCTCGGGAGGCAAAAGCATTTTTTGTACTGTCAGAGCTCCGCCCATGCTTTGTTGAACGAAAGAACAAACACCACATTCAGGCAGGCAGTATTCCCTTTGAACATGAGAGAAGAACAGGTCAGCCGACAAGCCATAGAACGCAATATATGTCAAAAGCATGAACAACATAGATCATTTGATGTTCTCAGGTGTGAATTTTTTGTGCTCTCAACCTTTTTGCAACAACCAAGAAAATGTTGACAGGAAATGAACTTTTGCACTTCTTTTCAGTGATTAAAATCGAGCAGATGCCAAAACATGTACTCCCTCCGTTCCACGATATAAGATGTTTTAGCCTTTTTTCCATGCACATGCACACACATGTATTTAGACACGTTTGAGTGCACGTGTCCATTCTTTTTAGTATGAATTTAGACATGCATGTGTAACACCTAAAACATCTTACATTGTGAAACGAAGGGAGTATCATATTGCTATCTTAAGTGTCAGTGCAGTCTAGAGGCTTGTAACTTGTCAGTTCAAGCAGAGACAAGCAACCACATGTACATTTAGTATTTTTCAGCGAAAAGTTCTTGACGGAAAACCTAGCTTTAATTTTCATTCATTTAGCCTGACACTAAATGAATCATCAAGAACTTTTGTAACATAAGATGTATGCCCAACGGAGGTTACAGTTGGCTCTCTGGCCTCTGCTAAAATGAACAACACTCTGCAAAACTCCAGCAAACATTCCTCTGACTCTACAACAAGTACACAAATGCATCATACTACTACTACCTTACAAACTCTTACAGTGGAAGCTGCTACGGCGAGCAATAATAAACCATGCACCAAGGCTATCAGATCATCACCAACATTAATAGAACATACTAGGCACGACCCACATAGGTTGCATCATACTGCCACAATTTATGAAAATGAAGACTTCTGGAGTGGAGGCATCTCCTTGCAGTGGCTGGTTCAACTCAAATTCAACCCACTTCTTAGAATCATAGCAGTATATGCAGTTGCTCCTTCCTCCCCATCTTTCTGGGTTCATGCAGCACAATGCCTGGCATCTCTGGTCGATGCTGATAAAGATCGCCGAATTCTCTAGCTTCTCCACCTTCACCCACTTTGCAGGTTCAGTTGATAAGTCGAGTCGAAAGGCTTCAAAGGCATCCCCTGTAGATAGAGAAGATCGCTGACTACCAACCATGAGGAGCATGTCGCCGCACGTGACAAGCCACGGGTGGGAAAGATGCCATTTGCTGGTCATGCTTCTATCCAGATCAACAACTATTTTTTGTATGCGAATCTGAGGTACGAAGTGCAGGATATAGAGCCTGCGATCATGGTCCATGCCAAAGACCTGGCCTTTAAAGACCACAATCTGCTGAATTGTTCCATTGCGAGGAGAACGTCTCAACCAAGATTGGCTACCAACACGCCAAAAGAAATTGTGGCATCCAGCGTTGACTAGGAGATGTGAGTTGGGTGACGCAAGTGGAGCCGTGAGGGCAGCATAGTAGAGGACAACGTATCCGTCAACCGGTAGTTGTGGAGCTGAGACACTAACACCAGTGAAGACATCAACAACAAGACATGATCGTTGTTGGTTGGATAAGATGAGATGGCCATATGAAACAGCCCCAAAAGAAAAACTATCCAGAGAACTCGGTGGGGATTTTTTGTCACAGAAACCAGCAAATTTGGGAACTTGACAGCACATGTAGGTGTCTTGGTTGGCTAGATCAGTAATGTAGCATGAACGTTTAGGTACAAGACTGTTGCTAAATGCGTGAGGACGAGGAGAGCACACAGGGACATCAGGCTGGAGAAGGAGAGGTGGCAAGAGCATCGATTTGGACGGGTATGAGGAGAAGAAAGCACGCCAAGAGGGGCAGGTGGCAGCAAAAGCAAGAAGGTCAGAGAAGGATCCCAACTGAGCAATAATGGAGTAAAGCAGGCCATCCGGGAGGTCAGCCCAACCTTGAAGCCCAGACATAGCTAACACGTTACAGACACCAAAGCACCAGACCTTGGAGTTACAGGCGATCTCCCTGAAACAAATCCTGAATCATTAGAAAAAGTATTAGAAGAATGAACTGAATATTTAAAATGGTACTGTAACGAAGATTGAAGCAATAAAGAGTAACAAGGAAAAATGGCTAGTGCATGTGTGGTTCCTGAGATCCTACTTGTAATTATACGCAGAGATAACATTTATGCGCTCGATCAAAACATGAAAAACTCTAGTGACAGATTAACACTGGATGAATATTGGATCTGTATGGAATTGTCTCCTGCTGACAACAACAACATCAATAATCAAACACGGTAAATATTTATAACATTGACTCAGCCTATACTACTCTAACTGTCCTATCCTGCAAATATCAGTGATTACTTCAACGTGATGGACGGAACATATCATCCGATGAAATAAAAAATTCCATACAGCCGTGCTTACCATCACTTGGAAGTAACAGCAGCTCTATCTCTACTAATAATAGTTTCAAGTTAGACTAGGATAGTCTTAATCCCCGTCCCCAGTCGCAGATCAATTCGTGGAGTAAGCGACACATTCAGATTAATTTCTGCTACAGAACCACCAATTCACCAAACCTCACAGTCGAGATGCACACACAATAAACAAATCGCATGCTGATTCCCATCCAGTCTACGACTTCCTAGTGTATCCAAATCTAGCCCAAGAAAAAATAGCAACGAGATATTCGAGTTATTCGCACGGGAATGGTTGCTCGACGGATGGTAGGGAAAAACAAAGGTCTATATGTGCGAGACGAACCAAGAAAACAAGAGAAATCAGGGTTCGGGAGGGTAAGGAGAGGGCGGGGAGCATGCCTTGTAGAGAATGCGTGCGTTGGAGAGCCTGGAGAAAACGATGCGGTGGGCGGTGCCGGCGTCTTCTCCGGCGGTGTCGCCGCGGGCGGCTGGCTTACGCTTCCGATTCCAGAAAACGCCTTTCTCTCCCGAGTCATGAGGGTTGTGGACTTCTCCACTATCAGTTGCCATTTGGTGTATCTGTGGTGTCATCATGTTGTATAGGTTTGTTGTATAGGGATATTTTGGATGATTTGTGTATGTTTGGTGCCATTATATATGCAAATGAAAAGTGTGCCATTTTGGTGCCATTTTTGGTATGTTTGCAGGGAATGAGGCCTTGAGATTGCCGGAATGTTGATTAACTTCCGTTCCGGCAAATTCGGGCACTCAATATGTCCTATTTTTAGCAAAGGTCATGCCGAATTTTTTCTTGAATTTTGGCATATGACTTGCTACAAATAAGACATATTTGAGTGCCCGAAATGTTAGTTGTAGAATTTTATGTTTATTGGATCAATATATACTTGCATATTCGTCACATATTTGCCTAATTCTAGTTGCCTAATTCTAATTGTAGGATTCGGAAGATGGCTGATAACGATGAGGCCGGGTGTTCGGGTAAGTCATTTTTTGATGTCCCGGAAGAAGAGCTTGCATTTTCACAAGAGTACTGGGAGTATATGATGGGCGGCGACCCCTGCCAAGAAGATGAGATCTCGGCCAGCGTCGACACCGAGACCACGGATTACGGCGATAACACGTCAGTCGCCGAGACGACTGATGGAGGCGGACATTGCACGGATGGTAGCAAATCCAGCGGAAAGCGAAAGAGGAAGCCAAATTCGGTCAGCACCCTGATGACTGAGGTCACTCAAGTCGACCCGGGCACCGGTTTGCCTGTACTTCCTGCTAAGGCTAAAAGAAGCTATGGTAACACCATAGGATCCATCCTTGGAGACACCATACCCATCAACAAAACAAACATCCAGGATCCCCGCAAAAAACCTTTGCGCGACCTCCTCCTTCAGAGGTTGCACAATGTATACAAGTTCTCGGGAGGTGATCCTGAAGAAGAGTCTCCCAATGACAAGAACTTCCAACTAATTAATGAGAAAGCCATGGTCAAGTTCAGCAAGGCCTTAGCCCAATGGAAACACAAGGTGAGAGCCAAGATCGATGGAGGTGCCATACGAGGAAGTCCACGAGAAATGGCCTAGTATTACTAGAGGCCAATTTGATGTTTTCAAAAATAACATATTGGACCCTAATACCATTGTGTCGAGGGCTTGGGGGAAGGAACTGTAGAGCAAGAACATAGGTCCCCATCATCTCGGGAGCAATGGTTACCAGGGGAAGGAGCTCGTGTGGGCAAAGGAGGATATTGAATTTGCAAGACTGGGCATAGAGAACCCTTGGGAAGTATTCGAAGACCCAATGGCCCGTGCCTTCATCAGGGCCCGATACTATTGGGATCCAAAGAAGAAGGAATTTTGCACGAGCGATAAGGTCAAGGATCTGGAGAAAGAACTGGTATTTTACTTCACCAGCTTAATTAGCTTCTAGTCAGTTTTATTAAATTCTAGTAGTCACATTTCTAAATGGTTCATGTTCCTTCTGTAGCATGACCAACAAGCTAAAAGCAATTCATCTGAGTTGTTGGGCCCATGGGACAGTACTTTTAACCGGGCGGTGAACAAGACCCTGGGAAAGCCGATAGATCAGCACCCGACAACTGGTCGTGTTCTCACGTGAGGAGTCAGTGCCTCGTGGAATACTTTTTCAATGAGGACCCCCAGAAACGAAAGAAGAGGAGGAAAACTGAGTACAACAAGTTCGAGCAGAAGATTAAAGAAGTGAAAAAAAGCCGTAATTGCGGTGAGAGAAGAATGTGAAGTCCAGATAAAAGCCCTTGTGCCTGCCATTGCTCAGTGGATAAAAGAACATCCTGGAGAAGAATTTCCAGTTCCCAGCTTCAAGGCTAGCAACTCGATGAACAACCATGAGAAGGATGGAAATCCAGATGGTCGTGAGCCTCAGCATAGCAGCCCCTCCTCTGTCTCTGGCATGCCCGGCACCGGTGCGGCGACATTGGCTGAAATCGACGCCATCACGGTAACTAATTGACCGTCAAGATATCTTTAATTCTTTTCCTTTCCTTGCCTTGGTAGATCGGGTCACTAACGCACTGTATGTTCTCGCAGGCCGACAGAACCCCGTGCATTCTATTGAACGAACATTTCGTGCCGGTTGCCAAGGGTGAGTTATGTAATCCAGCTGACCGCATCATGCATGGACTCTCAGTCATGTCCCCTAACATGGTTAAGGTCAATCTGGCTCGTGCCTTACCGGTTTACGAGCATATGCCTCCCCCTGAGCAACCTTCCAATGGCATAGAAGAGGCCCCTCCAACGCTCACAGGATGCAAGGGTTGGCTCCTTCTGTGTCCAAAAACACAAATTCATTTGGACTTGACCACCCCACAGACAACGCCTGGCACCCCGACGCTGCCAAGCCTTGATAGAACCACTCAACAACTGCCACCATCTGTCTTGGGTCAAAGTAGACCCGAAATAGTAGGTCCAACCGTTGTGGAGGCTGCTCCGGCAGAGGCCGTGGAAGAAGACCATGCTAATCAATGCCTCTTTACCGGCGCCAATGACCTTGTGGGTGCTCAGCGAGATGATTCACCCTACCATGATCCCGATAATGAAATGTGTGAGGTCCTCCCGGAGGAACAACAGCGTGAGTGTAAGAAGTCTCTGGAGTTCGATGATTCTCAAGAAACGGCTCCAGCTGCCTTCACCCAACCGTCGGCCACCACCTTGATTAGCCCAGGCACATTGAATAAGACGCTAACTGCGTCTCTATATGGTAAGGCGCCCGTGCCCACCCAGAAGGAGGCGTCCATGCCCAAGGAGAAAAAGGTGCGTAAAAAGTATAACAAGACCAAAGCTGACACCTCTAAGTCCCACAGCCAACTAGCTCCGCACACAGAATGGATGACCATGCCGAAAGTGCAACACTATCATATCGGGGGCCAACCAATGCTACCCTCCGGTATGCTGTCAACAATGGCTGGGGATGCAAAACTCCTGCATGACCGAGTTATGTCCTATGAGACCCATCTTCTTACCCAACCCGATACAGATCGACGCCCGCTTTTCGTGGCTAAGGTCCCACATGGCTTCTCCTTTGTCGATACATTCCCCGCGGATCTTATTTTGCTGAGATTTGAGGACATCTTCGGCCTGTTTCATTTGCATCGCCTTTATTCGTCCTTGATCCGCTATCATGTGCTTCACCAAGCATACATGATCTCAAAGGAGAGTAACTCACAGATCGCGATAGTGGACCTCTATCACTTGTATGAGAACATGTTGACAACCACACAAGGAACTCAATTGTTGCTGGAACAAGGTAAAAAACAGCGTGCTATGATAAATAGCGGCGGCCTTCTCCAGATGCTATACAGGTTATAGCGTGCTAATAGCGGCTATATTTAGATATAGTGTTCTGAAAAACCCAGATATAGCTGAAAAATAAACAATTTTAAGAAGAATAAAGAATATAGTCTAGAAATGGCAGAATAATATATGCATAAGCACGTACGAAAAACATTCTTCAATTGTCTACAAGCTTAAAATCAACATCCCACGAGGCAACAATATAACATAACTTATTTATTTAGAATCATCACCATTAGTGATGACATCATTCAATTCAGAAGAGGAACCAGTAGATTGCAGTTCAAGACAAGCAGAAAGGAGTTTCTGCTTCTTCTTAGGGTGAAACTCAGTGCTTTTCGCTGATAGGCTGGAAAAATAAAATAGCGCGCTAAAGTTATGACATTTTTAGCATGATATAGCGTGTTATTTCGTGAATAGCACCGTAGCGCGCAAAAGTGGCAAAATATAGCGTGGACCCTCCAGATATGCTATATCGTGCTATTAGCGAAGAAATAGCGTGCTATTTTTTCATGGCTAGAATACATCGTCGACACGTTCATGCAACAAAATAGGCAAAAGGAAATTATGCTCCTTCCTTTCTCTCTCAAGTAAGTCATTTTCCGCTCTGGCAAATTTCCATCATTCCTTTGCACGTATGAAGGTGTATTTGAGAATGATGGTTGATTTCAATTCCTTTGGGCAGCGACCGCCTCATCCTCATCGTTCTTTGGCCGAATGTATCGCAAGCTTTGTATTTGGACTCGTACCCAAAGGCAAAAAAGGAGGACTACGAGCGAATCGAGAAGTTTCTGAATTGTTGTATCACCAGGTTCATCATGCGTGGAAACGTGCTCAGAGTCAAAAAGCGCAAGTCAGGCAACTTAGCATTCATCCACCATACCAATTTCCCCTGCCTCAAGCAAGCTGAGAACACTAAGCTTGATGCCTTCTACGTCATGCTTCAAATACAACAGTTTGTAAAGGATCAAGAAAACCTTTGCATGCCATCTGACAAAGACCAATCTCATATCCGCCAATGGTGCAATGACATGGCAAAGGCTTCGCCTAAAGTGGTTAGGAATAATCTATGTCACATCCAACAGCCGCTTGTGTCAAACATCTACACCGATGTCGTTCTACCCAACGGAAGGTTCCACGCCAAGGAATTATCGAAGGCGGAGGTACAAGAGCGCTTAGAGGGACAGGGCACATGAGGCCATTTTCCCCATTAGGTGACATTCTTCCGGAGCGGCCGCCAAAGATATCAAACTAAAGTGTGGACTTTTTTTTGATTTACAACATGAACTTCTTACGTTATGAATCAGTCATGCTTTTAAATATGTTTCATACTTTCCCTGACTATTCATTATGACACATCTTTGTCACCCGCAGGTGCACAAGTTCCCGAGCAACATTCAGAAGTCGTTCATAAGGAAGCTACTTGGAGTTCTTAGCTGGGAGGTAGTCATTTTGTTGAAGAACTTCATTACCGTTGTCTTGCTACTAGTCATTTTGTTTCTGTTGTATCTCATCATGCTTTAGATGATGAGCGAACTACCTTAGGATGAAAACTCTTGATGTTTGGTGACTTTGTAAGCACATGGATGACTCAATTATGTACCTATGTGTGACTTTCGATGCGTACTACTTATCTGTATCATTGTATGTTATTACTGCTAGTTCATACACTTTATATGCTGCTGTTAATTTACTGTGCAAATGCGGGAAATAAATAAACCATTTACAAATTATATATATTAAAAAAAAGGTAGCAACGCGTGCACATAAAGAACGTTGCCGCTACATATCTAACTCTGGCAACGTGTTAGACCGGCACGCGTTGCCGATATGTGAACATTGGCAGCGCGCGCTTAGAACATGTTGCCACCGCTATGGTGCCTGGCAACGTGCCCCAGAACACGTTGCCAGTAAAAATAGCAGCAGCGTGATACTAGCAACGTGTGGTCCTAAGTGCAAAATTGGCACGTTGCCAATTAGTTTTCTGTACTAGTGTTAGGTTGTGCAAAGACTGAGAAAATGGTAAGAAGTCATTCAATTTTACTTTCGATTTTAGTAGATTAATTTGCAAGTTTTAGTGACTAATTAAATATGGGAGGAGTCGGGAATATGTATTGCACCTAATGCATTTATATCACTAATCTAATTATGTGGCCTGATCCGCGCTTGCTCGATGGTTAGCAAGAACCTTCATCGTTAAGAAGGAAGAGATCGAAGCGCTGCACTTGAAAATTTCACACAACTGCTAAATAAAGGGGCATTTCTTACTATGCGATTACATGAAGATTGGATCCTTCTAGTGGAGTTTGTTTTCTACGTTTCTTATCGGGTAGTAGAAGCTTGTTGTGTCTAGGTTTTTTTTTCACCTTTCTAATATAAGAAGGCATGCTTTCTCGCGCTAGTTGAATAGAATAGTAGTAAACTGTTGAAAATTAGGGGTAAGCACAAACCTTAGTGTTAAACTATTGTTAGTACTTAAGAGTAAAAATCCATTATCCAAAATAGTTACTCTGAAATGGTTAAGAGGAAACACCCTTAATTACAGGGCCTAGATGCCCCGATAATGGATTGGACAATCAACTTGGATTATCAAATATTTTGTGGATAGTAAATACAACTTATAGATCCCATCATATACATTTTCTTACACAAGTTTCAAAGTTTAAGAGAGCTGGTTATGGAACGTCTATCACCAGGGGTTGTGTCGTATGGTAGAGAAACCCACGTAGGCGGAGGCACTAGACAATGCTCTCAGCCCGATCTGGTGTCCGATGAAAGGAATTGAATGTGAAGGATCTCGAGGACAATCTGGTGTCCGATTAGGTTGGCGATGTGCGGTTCAATATCAATATATTTGGGTATGTGTAAAGACCGAGAAAAGGGTGGTAGTCATGCAGTTTCACTTAGATTTTACTTTAGAAAATCAATTTGCTACACATTGGACCGTGAATTTTTTTATTTCGAAATGGGGGCATACCACAGCCTCTGCATCAAAATTGTGCATATGGCCCCTTTATTAATTTATTTCAAAGTTTAAAACCAATGTGTTACAACTCATGGAACACAAAGGGTCGAAAATGTATCAACCAACGAAAAGGCTAAAACAATGACGTAGACTCATAGTGATATTCTATTCTCAAAACGCCAGCTTGATCAGGTGTAAAATTCCTTGGCGACCATCTCCAACGTGTTGCACCCAGAATCTATCAATAATATACATTGAGCTGAATTGAGCGGCATATTAGCTAGCGCTTTATTAGATCCATTAATATACGTTTAACTTATACATGAATTTAAAGGTGTCCAGACTATGTACTCACCTATCGCTAACAAAAGTCAGGTTGCTGGGTCTGCATTCTCCAACAACTCCCAATGAAAACTTTCAGATTACCCATTTCTACCCGGTCCGCAAGAAACCACCTACCAAATATCCATACATTTTACTCTGGCGTACTAGTATGAGATATTAATATGTCTCGAGGTATGTTTCACTTCATCTATATATTTGAGTGTGTGCATAGAGAAAAGGTTGGGTACGGTTTCACTTCGATTTCAGTTGATCAATCCGGTAGACAATAGTTCAATATTTTCAATCCAAAGTATTCCAGCGACTGGCCAAGAAATACCACAATTTCTCCTTTCTCGGTTTTAGAAAAAAGAGGAATAAACCTATTTCTCCAATAATCCAAAAAAGATCGGTAATTGTAGAGATACTTTAGTTTTCAGAACTGCAATATTTATTAGAGCCTCATCGCAAGAAAAATATTAGAGCCAAACACCTCGAAGTATAGTAAACTATAGGATTGTTAGAACCCACCCGTGTATGGGAGAACCTACCAATACTACGCTGCCAAACGTACCCTAAGGCCCCGATTGGTTCGGCGTTAAATAGTCAATACGACAGAAAAATTTCACGAACCAACTAAGATCATGCTAAAAACTGGCACACACGCGGCGGGAGTTTCCGCTCCGTAATCTCAACCGATAACCAATCGGGCCATTAACATACAAACCATCCATTCTGAGGGCGGTTAGCTAGTGATTATGAGATCGATTCTTTTTTTTTTGAAACCCGATTATGAGATCGATTCATATGGTCCGTATATCTAACTGGACATGGAAGGAGTCAGGACCACGGATTGCACCATATGTACAATTATTGCACTAATGTATGTTAAAATTTGGGCCCATTTGGGGCAGCCCAATAAGAAATTCCTGAAATCTTAAATTGACCCATGTGCATGGCAGAATTTTGGAGGTGCAAAGTGGTGCTAAAGTTTAGTCTCACATTGCTAGTTGGAGGAGACAAACACCACCTTGTAAGGTGGAGTGTTGTACCACTTGGTGTGCTAGTTGAGAACAGAATGCTCTCTCGTGCGCACTCCTCCTCCACCGCCGTCCGTCTCGTCACGACACGCCGCGGGAATGAGCCGATGCCTATATTTTTGCTGTTCGGGAAAAACGAGTTAGGGTTTCCCGAGCCGCACTATATATTGCCTTGCACTGCGTGCGCCGTCACACACCGAACCAATCTAGATTTTGCCAATCTCGTGTCTTGCGCCGCCACCGTAGTCTACTCCATCCCGTGCACCGGCGAACGGGACAGCAGGTCTCCGGAACCACTTGTCCTTGTGATCCTGTACGGGAGAGGGCGAATAAGGTTTTTGGGAAGCGCCCCGCGACTGCTTTCAAGTTCTTCATCACGGCTCGACTTCCTGGACGATCTCCGGGTCCGCGGGCGACTCGTCTCCAACGTCGTCTTCTTCGAGCTGCTACCGTCGCCGCTCAAGCTGCTGCCGTCGCTGCTCCAACGACTACTTCATCTACAATTGTTCGGTACGTTCGTCACGTTCCGATGGCTGTGTTCGTAGATGTCTTGCTGCTGTTCATGTTAATTAATACGTCTAGTATTTTCGAGATTAACATGTTAGTAGCTCTTGCGATCATGCTTTATATTCTGGAATTAATCATGGAAATTATGCCTAATAATCCAACAATCCAAAAACCTTATATTTATAGGCAATTTCCTGAGTTAAACATGGGACATCTATCTGATGCGCTGAGGCCGGACAAGTTTACCGGTGTGGACTTTAAGAGATGGCAGTACAAGACCACACTGTGGTTGCGATCTCTGAAAGTGTTCGAGGCTAGTGAGGGTTTACCTGAAGGAACTATATCTGACGAGGATCAGAACAAGTTCAAGGAAACCAATACTGCCTTTGTGGGACTCGTTCTGAGTGCTCTTAGCAACAAGCTGTTTGATGTGTACATGCACATTACAGATGCCAAAGAGCTCTGGGAGGCACTGAACGCTAAGTTCGGTGTAGCAGATGCTGGCAGTGAACTGTACATCATGGAGAGCTTCCATGACTTCAGGATGGCTAACAACCGTTCTGTAGTCGAACAGGCTCATGAGATACAGTGCATTGCTAAGGAGCTTGAGCACGCTAAGTGTGCCTTACCTGACAAGTTTGTGGCTGGATGCATTATTGCAAAGTTGCCCTCTTCATGGAGGAACTTCGCCACAACTCTCAAACACAAGAGACAGGAGATATCGGTTGAAAACCTGATAGCGTCTCTTGATGTTGAGGAGAAGGCTCGGGCTAAGGACACTGCTGAGAGAGGTGGTGAAGGTCAGTCTAGCGCCAACATGGTGCAGAAGAACTTTCACCATGGCAAGAGCAAGGCAAAGAGCAAGCCTTCCTTCAACATGCCTACCAAGACTACTTCTTTCAAGAAGAAGAAGAAGATGCTGAACAAATCTGAGCTAAAGTGCTACACTTGTGGAGAGCCCGGACACTTCTCTGTGGACTGCCCAGATCGTGCAGACAAGAAAGGGAAGGCGCCAAAGCATGTCAACGTCGTGACCGCTAGCAATGCTGATGGGTACGGTAATTTACCGATTGTGCTTTCAGTATTTCAATCTCCATGTTGGTGGATTGATACGGGTGCTAATGTTCATGTATGTGCTGACATCTCTATGTTCACTTCTTATCAGGTCGCAGATTCAAGCGTCTTAATGGGGAATGGATCACATGCTTCTGTTCGTGGTGTTGGCACGGTAGATCTGAAGTTTACTTCGGGGAAGATCGTGCAGCTGAGGAACGTGCAGCATGTCCCTACTATGAACAAGAATCTTTAGCGGCTCCCTTCTATGCAGAGATGGGTTTAAATTAGTCTTGGAGTCCAATAAAGTAGTTGTGTCAAAGTTTGGACAATTTATTGGTAAAGGGTATGAGTGCGGAGGCTTGTTCCGCTTTTCATTATCGGATTTTTGTAATAAGTCAGTAAACCATATTTGTGGCAGTGTGGATTCGGATGCTAATGTTTGGCACTCTCGTTTATGTCATGTTAATTTTGGTTTAATGAGTAGACTTTCCAGTTTGAGTTTAATTCCTACTTTCACCATTGCCAAAGGTTCTAAGTGCCATAGCTGTGTGCAATCTAAGCAACCTCGAAAGCCTCACAAGGCAGCCGAGGAGAGAAACTTGGCACCTCTAGAACTCGTACATTCGGATCTATGTGAGATGAATGGCGTGTTGACAAAAGGTGATAAGAGATATTTCATGACTTTAATCGATGATGCTACTAGGTTCTGTTATGTATATTTGTTGCACACTAAAGATGAAGCTTTAGACTACTTTAAAATCTATAAAGCTGAAGTAGAAAATCAATTAGAGAGAAAGATCAAACGTCTTAGGTCAGATCGTGGTGGCGAGTATTTCTCCAACGTATTTGATGAATTCTGTGAGGAACATGGTATTATTCATGAGAGGACGCCTCCCTATTCGCCCCAATCAAACGGGGTTGCCGAGAGGAAAAACCGCACGCTGACCGACTTGGTGAACGCCATGTTGGACACTGCTGGTTTATCTAAGGCATGGTGGGGGGAGGCTTTGTTGACTTCGTGTCATGTCCTGAATAGAGTTCCTAACAAGGATAAAGAGAAGACACCTTACGAGGAGTGGTCTGGGAGAAAACCATCACTTTCTTATTTTCGTACTTGGGGATGTTTGGCGAAAGTCAATGTTCCAATTCCTAAGAAACGAAAACTTGGACCGAAGACAGTGGATTGTGTCTTTCTAGGTTATGCTCAGCGGAGCATTTGCTATAGATTTTTAGTGGTTAAATCTGAGATACCTGATATGCATGTTGATACTATTTTGGAATCTCGTGATGCAACATTTTTTGAGAACACGTTTCCTATGAAGGATATGCATAGCATTGCTAGAATTTCTTCTGAGATATTTGCTGAACCTAGTACATCTGTTGATCATTCTGAACAACCACTTGTTGAGGAAGTCCTTGAGAAGGATGACAATGAATCAGCTCCCAAGAGGAGCAAGAGACAGAGGACTGAAAAATCCTTTGGTGATGATTTCATTGTGTACCTTGTGGACAATACTCCCACGTCCATTGCAGAGGCATTTGCATCTCCTGATGCTGATGACTGGAAAGAAGCTGTCCATAATGAGATGGACTCGATTCTTTCTAATGGAACTTGGGAATTATCTGAACGACCCTACGGCTGCAAACCTGTGGGTTGTAAGTGGGTGTTCAAGAAGAAGCTAAGGCCTGATGGTACTATTGAGAAGTACAAGGCACGGCTTGTAGCCAAGGGCTACACCCAGCGCGAAGGCGAAGATTACTTTGACACCTATTCACCTGTTGCTAGACTCACCACCATTCGAGTACTACTTTCCCTGGCTGCCTCCTATGGTCTTATCGTTCATCAAATGGACGTAAAGACAGCTTTCCTTAACGGAGAGTTGGAAGAGGAAATCTATATGGATCAGCCTGATGGGTTTGTAGTAAAAGGTGAAGAGAGAAAGGTGTGCAAATTGTTAAAATCTTTGTATGGGCTGAAGCAAGCACCTAAGCAATGGCATGAGAAGTTTGACAGAACTTTACTTCTGCAGGCTTTGCCATTAATGAGGCTGACAGGTGTGTATTATCGCCATGGTGGGGGCGATAGTGTTATATTATGCTTGTATGTTGATGACATACTTATTTTCGGTACAAGCATGATAGTGATAAATGAGGTCAAGTCTTTCTGTCAAAGAGCTTTGATATGAAAGATCTGGGACAAGCTGATGTGATCCTGAACATTAAGCTGATTAGGGATGAGAGTGGGATTACGTTAACGCAATCACACTATGTTGAGAAGGTCTTGAGCCGCTTTGGTTATATAGACAGCAAGCCTTCTCCAACACCCTATGATCCCAGTGTGACACTCAGAAAGAACAAAAAGGAAACGAGAGATCAATTAAGATATTCTCAAGTGATCGGTTCACTCATGTACCTTGCGAGCGCGACGAGACCTGATATCTCTTTTGCTGTGAGCAAGTTGAGCAGGTTCATGTCTAACCCGGGTATTGATCATTGGCATGCACTTGAAAGGGTCATGCGCTATCTGAACGGTACAATGAGTTATGGGATTCACTATTCAGGGCACCCTGCGGTGCTTGAGGGATACTGTGATGCGAACTGGATCTCAGATGTTGATGAGCTCTACGCCACAAGTGGATATGCATTTATTCTTGGAGGTGGCGCAGTGTCATGGAGGTCTTGCAAACAGACCATTTTGACGAGGTCAACCATGGAAGCAGAACTTACTGCTTTAGATACAGCTTCTGTTGAGGCAGAATGGCTGCGTGAGCTCTTGATGGACTTGCCGGTGGTTGAGAAACCATTACCGGCCATCCTTATGAACTGTGACAACCAAACGGTTATCATGAAAGTGAACAGTGCTAAGGATAACGCGAAGTCATCAAGACACGTCAAAAGCTTGAAGTCTGTCAGGAAAATGAGAAACTCCGGAGTAATAACTGTTAGTTATATTCAAACAGACAAAAACCTGGCAGATCCCTTTACGAAGGGACTATCACGTAATGTGATAGATAGTGCATCGAGGGAGATGGGGTTGAGACCCGTGAGCGTTACACCATAGTGGTAACCCAACCTATGTGATCGGAGATCCCGTGAATTAGGACCTGGGAAGAACAAGCTAGTGGTTTAACAGAGGAGAGTTATTTTATAACCCTCTCCGTGGGAAGATGCATAACTCTCACATTCTGTAAGGCAGGTTGGCAATATGCCTTAATGTGTTTTGTTGGCTATTCGTAGCAAAGGTGCTATCCTACAGAGCGACCTTGAAAGAACACACCTATATGAGTCCGACTGTTAAACGTCGCAGTCTATGAGATTTGGGTGATCTCTAGTAAGCTCATGAAGAGACCAGGGAGTATGACGCATATGCTCCACCCGCGGGGTAGGCTACTGGCAGCCACGTACTGGTTATGACTTTGAGTGAAGTCTATTGGCACCAAACTTGCAATTCAAGGTTCGTCCATTGTTCAAGTTGCTGGTAGATGTAGCTTGAAGCTCTAGGCGGAAGTTCAACTTAACAGTCTCTGCTGAAACACTGGTATATAAACAAGAAACGAGGTTTGGCAAAATCTCTAAATGGGAATTTGAGATCTGGTGGGGGATTGTTAAAATTTGGGCCCATTTGGGCAGCCCAATAAGCAATTCCTGAAATCTCAAATTGGCCCATGTGCATGGCAGAATTTTGGAGGTGCAAAGTGGTGCTAAAGTTTAGTCCCACATTGCTAGTTGGAGGAGACAAACACCACCTTATAAGGTGGAGTGTTGTACCACTTGGTGTGCTAGTTGAGAACAGAAGGCTCTCTCGTGCGCACTCCTCCTCCTCCGCCGCCGTCGTCCATCCGTCCGTCTCGTCACGACACGCCGCGGGTTGCGGGAATGAGCCGAGCCGATGCTTATATTTTTGTGTTCGAGAAAAACGAGTTTTTGCGTACGCGTATAGTTTTGCCAGTTCGGGTCGCTCCCGGATCGTGGGCTGCTATCCGACTCGGACGTGTGCGACGTGGTTGGCCCACGTTGTACCCGTTAGGGTTTCCCGAGCTGCACTATATATTGCCTTGCACTGCGTGCGCCGTCACACACCGAACCAATCTAGGTTTTGCCAATCTCGTGCCTTGCGCCGCCACCGTAGTCTACTCCATCCCGTGCGCCGGCGTGCACCGGCGAACGGGACAGCAGGTCTCGGAACCACTTATCCTTTTGATCCTGTACGGGAGAGGGCGAATAAGGTTTTTGGGAAGCGCCCCGCGCGAATGCTTTCAAGTTCTTCATCATGGCTCGACTTCCTGGACGATCTCCGGCTCCACGGGCAACTCGTCTCCAACGTCGTCTCCTTCGAGCTGCTACCGTCGCCGCTCAAGCTGTTGCCGACGCTGCTTTCAAGTTCTTCATCACGGCTCGACTTCCTGGACGATCTCCGGCTCCACGGGCAACTCGTCTCCAACGTCGTCTCCTTCGAGCTGCTACCGTCGCCGCTCAAGCTGTTGCCGACGCTGCTCCAACGACTATTTCATCTACAATTGTTCGGTACGTTTGTCTCGTTCCGATGGCTGTGTTCGTAGATGTCTTGCGGCTATTCATGTTAATTAATACGTCTAGTATTTTCGAGATTAACATGTTACTAGTTTTTGCGATCATGCTTTATATTCTGAAATTAATCATAAAAATTATGCCTAATAATCCAACAATGTAAGCATACGTGTCGGGGATGTAACCCCGGGTACCCCAGAGTTATGTGGTTGTTGTATCGGAAAAGGAGATAGAAACAAGAGTTAAACGTGTAAAGGATAAAGAGAAAGGCAAAAGATGCAGCATGGGCCGAGACTGATTTCACCCTGGCCGAAATAAGCGATCTGGGCTCTAATATGACGTACCTCGGGTCAACCGAGTCAAGCCGCACCTCGGCTGGGCCGAGCTGAACCTTACCTCGGTTTGGGCCAATGCTCAATCATCCCCGGGACGGGCCGTTTCCTCCGACGTTCCCCAACCTCGGATGGGCCTTATTGGCTGCTCCGGCTGGGCAGAGTTGGATACCTAGGCAAACTACTTCGGCTGGGTCTAGTCCACCACCGAGACTGGGCCGAGACTTAAGGCAGCACGGGCAGGCTTCATCGGCGGGCTCACTGATGTGGACCAAAGCTTGGCAGGCCGAGATCTCCAGGCCAGGCCGGCCGAGGTCTCCACGTCAGGGTGGGCCGAACTTCCAGGCTAGGGATGCATCGAGGCTTCCCCGAGCTAGACCGAGGTATCTCAATACCTCGGGCGGTAACCACCAGACCGGCGTCACTTCATCAACCGGCATCTCCACCAATTCTAATTCAACTGGGACACCCACAACCGAGTTGACGAGGTTGTACTCTGCGGGTACCCCAGCTTAAAGGTACCTGGTGCACGTGGTGATCAAAGAAGCCCGAAGATTAATCGAAGCCCACGAAGGAAGGCCCGAGACAAGGAGTATTTCCCAAGTTAGACCAAGTTGTAGTCGGTTAAGACTGTCTATACATGTAACCTTGGTCGGTTGTGTTTCCCGAGACCCAGCCTCCTATATAAAGGCTGGGAGGGTGATCGATCAAGGACAAGCAATCCATAGCCACCAAAACCTCGGCGAGATCTACTACTCGTCGAACCCTTGTAACCTCCATATTCAAATCATAAACACATACAAGCAGGAAGTAGGGGTTTTACCTCACCCGAGCGCCCTGAACCTGGGTAAATCCAGCTTGTCAGCCGTCGATTCCACCAATACTACACGTCTTCTACCACATAATCAACCCTAGGTATAGCAACCATGGGATTTGCCAGGGCACACCTCGACAATTGGCGCCGTCTGTGGGAAGAGGTAGTATTGGGCTCACGATTTCGCCGGTTTCATCATCAAGCGGCCACCCGACGATCGCATCTGCACAAGGTAACTCACCTACCGTGTCATCGAAAAGCAAATCATCAACCACCATTGCAAACAGCAACTCGCCAGCAGATCTACTAGCATCAATTCAAAAAGTGATCACTCGCCAAAATCTCCAAGGAGGCTCACGCCGCACTCGATGGAAGCTCAACAAGCCTTCGCCGGACTCGAATCAGGTTTGGATATTATGGTGGAAAACTTAACTTCTTTGTCGATAAAGATGGTGTGCAGGACCTGTTAGATCCGCTCGACGTGGAACACTCAACATGGAGACGACGACAACGCTTCGACTGCAACACCATCCATCTTGGACGCGACATCATCACAGATCGTCCCGATCCAATCGCCAAGCGACTCTGCAACGTCCATGACCTCACAAGAGTTCCGTGACGAAGTGGCAAAAAGATTTGAAAGAAGCGAGATTGAATCTGCGTACCGTCCAGATAACGCAATCAAGTCACTCGACAGCGTCGTCGACTGCTACGACGTCGCGGGGAACAAGGAGAACATAGATGACAGCATATACCTCGCCGATCTCAACGGCCCAGAAATCCGTGCCAGCCACGAGATATTCACCTGCGATCCAAATAGCCAGGACAGGGCACTCGAATATCAATCATTGCGGCAGAAACCCTGGCAGGCAAAGCAACCCCAGACTGGGTGACGACGTCGAATCCATAATGCGCATCAGCAACACATGGGCAGAAGATCGAGTGTTTCCATATCAGGTATACACCGTGAGTACAGCAGAAACGTCAGCATCTGCAACATGCCGTCGACCTACTGAATACCCTTGCACAGTCACCATGCCTGACGGAACAACCACGCTGACCATCACAGCAGAGATGGCAGAAAAAGTGAGCAAAGTAATCGAAAGTTGCACGATGCTACCAGCAAACGCAACTCCGGAGGAGGTGTTGACCTTACAATACTTCCAGTGGCAAGAATCGATACGGTTGAAGAACTACCGAGCGGTACTCGAAGAACGCAAAAAGCAGGCCAGCATATCGAGTGCTCGGCGAAGAGCACTGTCTATAAGTTCAACAGGCAGAAACGACCCCGCGAACAGGTCACGATTCGTAAACCTCGGAGACGCAGATCGTGCAGCGGTCACTCGAAACCTAAACCCAGCCTTTATGGCAGTCGACGCGGAAGGAGTCCCCATACCTACTGAGCCAGCCGGAGCGCTGATGACGCTCGGCACCTATCTCAGAACAATCGAACCTCCTGCAGGAGACCCAAAGAGGGACCAGCACCTCCAACTGTACAAACAACTGGCAATAGCAGCACAAGCCATACATCAGTCCACAAGCAACTCCAAGGAAGATACAGATCGGAACCGTCGCAGTCGAAGTCCTCGGGGAAGGAGCAGTCGAAAAAGCTCACACCGCCATCGCTCCAGCAGAAGCCACTCGAGGAGGTCATACAGCAATAGCTCAGACTCAGAAGCAGAAATCGGACCCTGTGGAGCGCTATGCTTCACTCGACGAATCCGGGAGGCTCGAATGCCCAAGAAATTCTCGCTAGCTACCACGCCAAAGTTCAATTGCAAACAAGAGCCATCAGGCTGGCTAGAAGACTACAGGCTGGCAGTCGGATGTCAGCGCGGCACCACAACTAGGCTATGCAGTACATACAACTCATGATGGAAGGAACAGCTCGCGATTGGCTCAAATCGCTACCCGAATCATACTACGATTCGTGGGAGCACTTCAAAGGCGATTTCATCAAATACTTCGAACCTTTATGTGAGCGCCCCAAAACTTTCGAAGAGCTCCGGACCTGCAAGCAAAAGTCAGATGAATCTCTGAGATCGTACATACGGCGGTGGACTGCCATCCGTAATTCAGTAGGCAACGTATCAGAAGATAGGGCAATCGACGCCTTCAAAAATGGACTCTGGAGGGAAGATTTCAAAGAAACGCTTGGTCGAGAAGATCCGAAGACAATGGCGGCACTCATGGTACTCGCAACAAAATGGGCAGATGGAGAAGACTCCGTACGAGCCACTCGAGCCGCACCCTCACATGAAAATCACGAGGGTGGCAGTCGAGACCGCAGAGATAGCTACAGAGATGATCGAAGGCGCAAGCGCAAGCATCGTTATCACGATGATGACCACCCAAACTTCATCGCAGCAGGCTTTGTCCAGTCAAGAGACAACCGCGACCAAACTGACCGATGACCCGACGATCATCGTGATAATCGAGATCATCGTACTGACGAACGCCGAAGTGATCGAGACCATCGCACAGACGATCGACGTGACAGTCGAGACCACAGACGCGACGACCGCGATAACTACAGAAGGCCAGAGTGGCGCAGGCGAGCAGACAAAGATCCCGAGCGCTCAGTCGAAGAAAGGATGGACGATTATTGCAGATTCCATCTTTATAAAGGGGACGATGGTAAGCTTCGCTCTAACCACTCGCTTAGAAATTGCAGGGAATTCGATCAACTTGCGATTGAACACATACTGCGACTGCAAAAAGACGGACGTGCACCTCCTCAATTACGCAGACCCCATCGACTACACCACAAACACAGCCTGTTCAGGCATATCAAGCACCGCAGCAAGTACAGCAAGCACAGGTATATTCCATACCACCGCAAATGCAGCCTACTCAGGTGTATCCTGCACCAACACCAGCGCAATCGACGCCAGTGTACATGGTGCCAGCGCAACCCGTTACGGGAACACAAATGGCAGCAGCCGTGCACCAGATGCAGCAAGGAGATGAACAAAAATATCCCGTAACTCGCGGGCAGATGAACATGATCCAGCGAGGGCGTCCCTCCAATAGAGAGCAAAAGTTACACACTCGACACGTCAATATGGCGGTCATGGCACCCCCAGCTATAACAGACTTTTTGAAAGGATCAGAAACTCCGATTGTCTTCAATCGAGAGGACCATCCACCAGCAGTATACCGACCAGGGCATGCAGCCTTGGTACTCGACGCCCAAATCGGAGGCTACGCCATGACCAAGGTCTTCATGGATGGGGTAGCGGCCTCAACATAATCTTTGCAGATACGCTACGCAGAATGAACAAATCAATCGAAAATCTGCCAAAATCCACAAGTACCTTCCATGGTATCGTCCCAGGCAAAGCAGTGCTCCCAGCAGGCACTATACAACTCGATGTTACGTTTGGAGATCCTACTCACTTCAGAACCGAGTCGATTGAGTTCGAAGTGGTCGATTGGAAGTCACAATACCATGCAATACTTGGGCGCCCCACTTTCGCTCGATTCATGGCCGTACCGCACTACGCCTACCTCAAGCTCAAAATGCCAGGACCAAAAGGAATCATCACGGTCAGGGGAACTTTCAAAGGTCAGATTCATGTGACCGTGACTTCAGCAAAATTTCAGAGATGTACGGGGTGGAGCAATCACTCGCCGAGCTTGAGGTCTCCAATGACCGTGCACCTCTACCAGGAAGCAAGAAGATGGCAATCGACAGAGGGCTCAAAGCCATCAACGACGCGATGGAGTACAAGGGGCATCCGACTGGACCTTCAGGGACGGTCAACATGTTGTCAAGCCACACTAGTACATAGAGGGGCGCATCTGCGTCCGTTCTATGCATAGATATGTAATAAGTGCATAATGTCGGAAGAACCAGCAGGTTTCAGACGCACTCTTTTCCCTTACCAGGGTACCTAAGGGGACTGGAAGGTTTTTAATGAGGCGGCTTGCTGGTCGAACACATATTTCGAATAAAGATACATGTTCGTCCATATTTTCATATATGCCTTTTATTGTTACCCACTCGATATACTCGGGGGCTGGGTCAAGCATAAAACTCAAAAATCCCACTCGATATACTCGGGGTGGGTCAAGCATAAAAACTCAAAAATCCCACTCGATATACTCGGGGGCTGGGTCAAGCATAAAAACTCAAAAATCCCACTCGATATACTCGGGGCTGGGTCAAGCATAAAAAATTCAAAAAATCCCACCGATAGACTCGGGGGCCGTCACAAATATACGCATAAAAATACTTCGTCACAAATACAATAGTATATATTTACATTTGGAGAATGCCGAGGATTTCAAAAAGTTCACAAGTTACGAATCTGGCTCATCCTTTGCATCCAGTACAGAACCAAAAAGCTGCTCCTTGCAGCAATCGATGAGTTCCTCAGCAGCAGAGCGTGTCTCATCAAATGTGATTGGGATACAAGTGTGCCAGTTGCAGGAGGTCGAATCGAAAAATTTGGCTTACGGTCGCGGATGTAAGCCATAGTAGCGTTGGATCCACGAATAGCAAGCTGCATCAAAGACTCTTTGACTGCGTCCGTCACTCGAAAGATATCGATCAAGGGAAACAAGCCTTGAGGCTGAGGTCCTGACGGGAAGAGCGCGTAATTTAAGCGAGCAAAGATACGCCTGCAAATCTCGAGTACTTGGGCGTTTCGCCATACTCGATCCTTCAAAGTAGCAAGAGTGCGAGCGTGCACCTTGTCCAAATAAAAATGCTGCCTGCCAGTAGTTGGTACATCAACAACATTATCAAGGAGTCGATTGACCCTCCTATTTTCCTGCTGGGCATCAGGCACAAAACCTGCAAAAGGACAAAGTTATTGGTCCGAAGCATAATGCAAACAAGTGAAAACTTTCAAGCAAAAATGATGTCATAAACTCACATTGGAGTTGCCTGTTTATGTTGTCCATCTCGCCAAGAACATATTCCTCGCGTTGGGTAGCAAAACTTGGCCTGGAACGCAACAGCTCCAACTCAGCTCGAGTGCTTTTGAGTTCTTGCTCTAGTTCACTCACTCGATTCTTCGCAAAAGCAAGTACCTCGCATCATTCCTTGACTGACCAGATGTTCGAGTACGAGATGGAGAAGGTCCACCACTCGCACTCTTGTGGCTGGTTCACAAAACGCAACATTCAGAAGCCCGGACACACGAAGTTGCAAAATTCAGATGATTCAGCAAATTTCATTCAAACATTAGCACCCAAAAGTATATACTAGCATAAACATAAGTAGCAAAAGCATACATGCCAGGTTCGAGTAATCAAATTACAGAATAAAAAGTTCCTAGGCCTGTGAGATGGATCCTGCCCTAGTTTTACGCGACTGAGCCCTAACAGCTTCAGCCCGGCTCCATAGTCTGGACGCAGATTTCGCTCAGTCGCGTAGCTGGCTCGGTTACACCCCTGAATGATAGCGGCCTTCCATCAGGCTTTTTCGGGTAATCCGATAAAGCACTGTTGAAATCGGCCTCTATACCATTGCCTAACAAAAGCCTGAGGGTGTACTCCGAGCCGCGTACCGTGAGTTCGCGGGCAAAATCCGCCACAATCGACGATCCTTCGCCAAAAGCTGCAGCCAGTTTCTGCAGTCGAGGAGCAGCGGCTGTAGGACACATCCCCGCGTGCAGGTTGCTAAGGGTGTTGGTCATGGTAGCCAGTTCGCCTTTGGTCTTGTATAGCACAGATTCGAGTTCCATGATTGCATCATCAAGTGACAATGAGTCACTCGATGGCTTAGTGGAAGCCGAGGCGCCTTCAGAACCTTCAAAATTCAGAAAGCAGAAGTTATGAGCACAAGCTGCTAAAATAACCAAAGAGCTACTCGCAAAAATAGTTCATTCACCTTTGGCAGAACGGGCCAATCCCAACAGACGTGCAGCAAGATCCTTATCACGGCGAGTGGTTGCGTCCTGAGCATCAGCAAGTGCTTTCTTCGATTCAGACTGCTGGCTGGAGAGCTTGGTCTGCAAGTCCTGCACTTGTTTCTTCAGGCCTTCCACTTGCTCCTCAGCTGATTTCTTGTTTTCTGCGGAGTTCAAAAACATTCTCGATTAGTATCATAACTTCAAAAGAAGGGAAAGTTTTTAGCAAAAACACTTACGCGCAAGCTCAGTCGAAGTTGATTGCAGGGAGTCCCTCTCTTGCTCCACCCGAACAAAGGACTGGACCCAAGGGGCCATGGCGCATACATAGGCTGAAACAGAATACGCATGTTATCGTCGAGTGCGAAGAAACAAAATTTTCAAGTGTAAGTAATAACAGAAGCACTCACGTGATCAGTCCAAGAGGCAGGCTTGGAGGAGGAAGCCACGACATCCGCAGTTGGGGCAGTCTTCTCCTTGTTCAAATCAGCAACCACCAGCTCAGTGGCGTCCTTGGTTGCTTCAAGAATAGTGCCTTGTGCTGCCTCTGGAGGGACGGATGGCTGCGCCGCAATCGAAGTGTCCGCGACTGGGGGTGGAGATTGCGATTTGCCACTGGTATCATAAAGCAAAAAATACACCCAATCAAAAAAGCAACAATCATAAAGGCGCAGACACAAATAAAGGAATCGACAACAAAGCAAACCTTGGCTCATCTTCTTCATCAGAATCAGGTTCGTCACCAAGAGAGAAAACACCCAGTCGAGAGGTGTTACTCGAATTTGCAGGAGGACGCGAAGCCAGAGGGGAGACAGTCAGAGGATGGTTTTTAGCAGGAGAAGGGATACCCGAATTACCGTGTCCCCTTGCTCATCCTCTGTACTCGAAGACTCCGGAAGAACCAATCACTGGCGTTTAGGCTTGCGAGGGCCTTGCTCAGCATCTGATTCGTCCGAAGCATCCGCTACAACTTGTTCCACCTCTTCCCCTGTTTCTTCTTCGGGATTCTCCTGAGGAGTCGAGTGGGCAGAAGCAGGGTCAGCAATGGGCAGCTTGGTTTCCTCCTGTACTGCCGTCTCCACAGTAGGCCCGGCTTCGGGTAGAGGAGGGAGGAGGAGGTAGTCGAGTGACCCTATGTAGCAAGTACAATTCATAATCATAAGAACGGAAGCAAAACGGATGCAAAGGCAGATGATGAGGCATAAAAAAAACCACTCACTGCGGGTAAGGCCTTCTCTGGCCCGTAGGGGACGTGGGAAAAGTTGAAGTCGATTTTTGTGGAAGCTTTGATGCTCGTGATTTTCTTCACCTGAGCACTGAGCTCCTTTGGCGTCAACTCGGAGGAGCTCATCCTGGTGCTGTCGAGTGGACCCTCATACTGCCACATCGGGTGGGCACGAAGGCGCAAGGGCCACACTCGCATCTTCAAATAAGTGCTGATCAACTGAATACCAGAAACAGTCTTCAGCAAATTTCCAATCTCATTCAGCAAAGGGGTGGCTTCTTTGGCTTCAGCAGGAGAGATAGGGTGGTCCCAGGCCACCGTCTTCTTCGGAGGATTCTCAATCGAAAAAGCCGGGAGCACCACTTGGTCGACTGGCACGTAGAACCATTTGGTCCGCCAGCCTTGGGCAGAGTCGACTGTCTTCAAACTGAAGTAATGCGAATCGCTTCGCACTTGGACTTGAAATCCACCCACCGGGCAAGGGCGTTTGCCCCGGCAATTGTGGCGCACCTTGAAGATATGCTTCCACAATGCCCAGCTGGGGGATACTCCCAAGAAACACTCGCAAAGCACCATGAAACAGGCGATATGCATAATGTTGTTGGGAGTAAGATCATGAATCTGTAGGCCATAGGCATACAGAAGCCCTCGCACAAAATCATGCAAAGGGAGAGAGAAGCCGCGGGAAGGAATTCAGCAAAGCAGACGCGTTCGCCGTTGCGAGGGTCAGGGCGTACCTCCAGACCTGGAGCACGCACGGCTAGCTGGTCAACTGGTGGTAGCCAACCCTTCTGACGGTACTCAGAAAGGGTATCCTCGGTTACACTGGATCTGGTCCAGTCACCGGGGATCTTCAAGAGCGCATCGGCAGGCTCACTCGCTGTGGTCGCATCCTTCCCCTTGACCGATGGATCGGCGGTGGAGGCTGTTGCAGCGGCACGTCTTGTCAAAAAGGCGGGCGCACGCCAAAGACGTCATGAATGACGTCGGGGGCCATGATAACGTCCACATTCGAGTAATGGGTTCGAGACTACAATCGAAGCAAGGATTCGACTAGCAAAAGGTACTCCCATGGGAGCGTATCAAAAATTTGTTGCGATTGATCAAAAAAAAGGAGCAAAATTATTGAGATTATCCTATACTTCAAACGAAATAAAGCATAATCTCGGGGGCTACTCCCATGGGAGCGCTGACGCGCTCCCACAGATTTCAAAGACAAAATATTTCGACTGACAAAAAGCAGTGTAAAAGGATGATTTGAGATTGTCCTCTATTGCAAGACAATAAACCACAATCTCGGGGGCTACTCCCATGGGAGCGCCTGTCGCGCTCCCATAGATTTCCAAAACAAGGTAAGAAAAATTCACTCGACTACAGATTCGATTAAAATGCATTAAGTACTTCACAAATCAAAGAACAAAACTTCATAAATTCCCGGACTATGCCAATCGCAGATGTTTCGGATGCTGCATACACAAATGCAAAGGTAAGACCCACCGAGCAATCGAGATGGGCCGAGGGACTCTCCAACAGTGTTTTCCCTTGAAATTTCCCGTGTCAACAGACATGATGAAAATCCTGACGGACGCGTCAGGTACCAAAAGTTAAACTGCAGAACGAATTAGTAAGACCTACAACGGCTTGAGTCGAGTCTGTCTAGTATGTTCCAGCTTCGAGTCTGGGACTCGAACCTGATTGAAGGCTAGTATGGTTTCGCCCAAATGTGCGGTTAACTGAGCTCGATTTTTGAGTGAATCAGGCCTACTATGTCGATATCCCTAGGCAAAAGTTTCAAAAGTGTTCCAGCTTCGAGTCCGGGGACTCGAACCTGATTGTAGACAAGTATTGTTTCGCCCAAATGTGCGGTTAACTGAGCTCGATATTCAAGTGAATCAGGCTTACTATGTCAAATATCCCTAGGCATAATTTTTCGATTGCGTTCCAGACTCGAGCCCAGGGACTCGAGTCTGACTGAAGACTAGTAAGGATTTTTGCTCAAATAAGCAGTTAACTGAGCTCGATATTCGAGTGAATCAGGCCTACTATGTCAATATCCCTCGATTAGCATATACATACAATTGAAACAAATTAAAGCTCGAAGAACTACATCGGGTCAGAAACGCAAGTTCAGAAGATTATGACGTGCACGATGAAGGGAACACATGCTCGATTCTTCGAGTCAAGCAAGTACTCGGGGCTAATGACGAGGTTATACTCTGCGGGTACCCCAGCTTAGAGGTACCTGGTGCACGTGGTGATCAAAGAAGCCCGAAGATTAATCGAAGCCCACGAAGGAAGGCCCGAGACAAGGAGTATTTCCCAAGTTAGACCAAGTTGTAGTCGGTTAAGACTTTCTATACATGTAATCTTGGTCGGTTGTGTTTCCCGAGACCCAGCCTCCTATATAAAGGCTGGGAGGTTGATCGATCAAGGACAAGCAATCCATAGCCACCAAAACCTCGGCGAGATCTACTACTCGTCGAACCCTTGTAACCTCCATATTCAAATCATAAACACAGACAAGCAGGAAGTAGGGGTTTTACCTCACCTGAGGGCCCTGAACCTGGGTCAATCCAGCTTGTCAGCCGCCGATTCCACCAATACTACACGTCCTCTACCACATAATCAACCCTAGGTATAGCAACCATGGGATTTGCCGAGGGCACACCTCGACACGAGTCATTCCCAGTCAGGTCCTCGTCAAGTACAAGATGCTCCCGGCAACCCGCCGTGTATTCTGGAGACAAGCGCTAGAGGACAAAAGCAAGGACGGATGGGACATGGCCCATCCCCATGACGCTGCTACAGTGCGGACAAGACCCCAGTAGTCACATCAATGTACAGTGTTATTTGTCTCCTTGTTCACTTCTTGTCCCCTGGGCTCCCTTTTATAAGGAGCATCAGGGGGAGTGCCCCCGGGGGACAGGGACACAGCGCGCGGGTGCGCGCAGAGGCCCGTGGGCTCTTTTCTCCCAGTAGCTCTTCTTCTTCTTCTTCTTCTTCCTTGAGGCTTTCTCCATGGATGAAGCATACAGCTCAAGGAGCATTTGTACCCACCGCATATGAGATGAGAATACACCAAAGTAGGATAGATGCTGCAGTAGGGGTTTTACCTCCTCACGAGGGCCCCGAAGCAGGGTAGATCTTTGTGTTTGCAGTGTTCTTTGTGTGCGACTCCATCGCGCAATCCCTCCCCGAATCCTCAAGCGTCCCATCGGCCCCAGACTAAGACATACCCATGGCATCTGCGTGATTCCCACCACGACAGTTGGCGCCCACCGTGGGGCTGATAGTGGCGCTTGCTGGGCTAATTTCGGACGGGACCAGCTGCATCGACTCGGGGACTCGGCATCGCCATTGTCCTTCGTGTTCTAGCTTGCTGCTGTGAGCTGAGGCTGGCGCAGTCTCCATCCGCGGTCATTATCAACAGATCTCGTAGGCGCTGTCGGGACTCGGGGACTCGACTCCGACATCATCCCCGGGTTAACAAGTGTCAAAACCGGCGTCGGCTGGTCAAATCCGAGTTAACTGGATCAAATCCGAGTTAAATTGGTCAGATCCGACATTGGAATAGCCAATTCCGTGTTAAAATGGTCAATTCCGAGTTATGTGGGTCAAAACCGACATATATTCAGCCAAATCCGACATATACACAGTCCAAACCGAGACACACACAGGCCAAACCGAATCAGATAGAGCCCAGACCAACATATTCCGATAATGTGCCGAGTTATGCCTTTACCGACGTATTTTACCTCGGTTGGGCCGAGTTAACCACTGCGCAGGGGCGAACAGAGGCAGCCCAGCCTCGGAGCGGGCCAAGTCATCCCAGCCTTGGGGCGGAGCCTGGTTATCAGCCGCTCGGGGCGGACCGGGCTATCCTTGTCTCGGTGGGCCGAATCTGTCTCCAGCCTCGGGCAAGCCGAAGGAGCGCTACCCCGGGAGGCCTCCACCTCCAGCCTCGGTACGCTACCAAGGTCGGCTGCGCCTCGGACGGGCCAATTCCTTCGTCAGCTCGGATGGCCGAGACGGCCTCGCGCCGAGCGCTGCTCCGCTGGCCACTCCCGCCTCGTTACCTCGGTCGTGGACCGGGATACGCTAGCCTCGGTTAGGCCAAGACTGCTTCGGCCTCGCTCAATTCTTCCGTGCTCCCAGGCCGACGTCCGCTCGACACGCTCGCCCGAACCGAGACGGCCACGATCTCGCGTGGCTACCTCGACGCGCTGCCTCGACACTCCACCGCGAGTTCGCCCAGCTCCGCACCTTCGACCGAGGTCGTCTCTTGTTTATTTCGACCAGCTGGGGTCACTCCTTGCAGGTCTCGCATACAGGTACTCCATCGACCGGATCGCTGGGTCGCTGGCCCTGGCCGGGATATCGACGGCTGGCCCGAGGGCAGTAGCGACCGAGGCTGGGCAGGCCGAGGTTCTGCATCTCGGATAGGCCGCCGTCGTCCACGTTGCGCTGAGCATTGTCTTTAGCGCTCGTCCCGGATCGCTGCTTCTACTCTTCATCAACAATACAAGTGTAAGTATTTATTGCATATAGACCTGCTCCGCGCTTAAATAGTTATTTCTGAAAGTAACTCGGGGACTGTCCCTTCGTACCTTGCTTATTTGTCCCCCCCCCCCCCCCGGGAACAAGATGTCTTGACCCCGGGACTGGACTGAATAGCCAGTGTTTTACAGTTTCTCCTAGATAAGAAAAGTAACTCTGGGACTCGGTTGAAACCGAGTCTGCATCTTTGTGCGTAGTATCTGCTGTTAGATTTAATTTCCGTCATGTACTAGAACTAGTTTACCTCGGTTAGTAGAATTACTGTTCCTGTCAAATATTCTTTTTATATATATATATATGTTTGAGCTAACATTGAAAGGTGGAATCGGTTTTGTCGATGGAATGTCCATCACCGAGACATGGTCAACTCGGATTCATCTTGGATTCATTATGGTGTCAGAGGCAAATCATGTATGATCTTTGATATCGGCTTGCCGAGTTGTGAATGGCATATCCCCAAATCATCGTTTATGTCGGTTTGACACAGTATCACTGTATTCCCCCAATCTCCAGATCACCATTTATGTCGGTTTGCCAAAGTATCATGGCTTCGTGCGATATCTCCAGATCACCGTTTATGTCGGTTCGCCAGTGTATCATGGCAGTGTCGGTATTCTCCAGGTCGCCGTTTATTTCGGTCTGCCAACATATCATGGCATCATTCTGTATCCCCAATCATCGTTTGTGTTGGTTTGCCAAAGGAAATCTATGAGATATGTCCGTGCAGGTTATATGTCGGTCCAGCAGTGGCTAGAGACATCTATGTCGGTAAACGCCCAGAGTGGCTAAAACCGGCATTCGAAATATGCTTATGTCGGTCCAGCAGTGGCTGGAGACATCTATGTCGGTAAACGCCCGCAGTGGCTAAAAACCGATATATGAGATATGCCTATAGAGAGGCCGAGGTACCGAGACATATGAGATATGCCTAGAGAGGCCGAGGTACCGAGATATATGAGATATGCCTATAGAGAGGCCGAGGTACCGAGATATATGAGATATGCCTATAGAGAGGCCGAGGTACAGAGACATATGAGATATGCCTAGAAAGGCCGAGGTACCGAGACATATGAGATATGCCTATAGAGAGGCCGAGGTACCGAGACATATGAGATATGCCCAGAGTGGCTAGAAACCGACATGTGAGACATGCCCATGCGGGCGCTATGTTAAACCAGTTAAGGCTGGAGACATCTGTTGGTGAGTGCCTAGAGAGGCTAAACTGACATATGAAACATGCTCATGCAGGCAGTGTGCCAAACTGCCCAATATCGGCAGAGACATCTATGTGTGGCCATGCCCATGCATTCAACACATTTCCAGTGCAAATTGTCCATCTCGTTGTTGATTCAGGTGAGCTCGGTCAACCGGATGTCGCATTTGGCCTGGAGGACATGGCTAGACGACCGACTTATGATGATGGACATACAGGCAAGATGTTGTGTACATGGAGGTTTTTTGGTATGATTATTTGTATTTAAGCCTGCGCGCGACTCTGCGAGTCCCCCGCAGCCTCGGGTACTAATGTCGGGGATGTAACCCCGGGTACCCCAGAGTTATGTGGTTGTTGTATCGGAAAAGGAGATAGAAACAAGAGTTAAACGTGTAAAGGATAAAGAGAAAGGCAAAAGATGCAGCATGGGCCGAGACTGATTTCACCATGGCCGAAATAAGCGATCTGGGCTCTAATATGCAGTACCTCGGGTCAACCGAGTCAAGCCGCACCTCGGCTGGGCCGAGCTGAACCTTACCTCGGTTTGGGCCAATGCTCAATCATCCCCGGGACGGGCCATTTCCTCCGACGGTCCCCAACCTCGGATGGGCCTTATTGGCTGCTCCGGCTGGGCAGAGTTGGATACCTAGGCAAACTACTTCGGCTGGGTCTAGTCCACCACCGAGACTGGGCCGAGACTTAAGGCAGCACGGGCAGGCTTCATCGGCGGGCTCACTGATGTGGACTGAAGCTTGGCAAGCCGAGATCTCCAGGCCAGGACGGCCGAGGTCTCCATGCCAGGGTGGACCGAACTTCCAGGCTAGGGATGCATCGAGGCTTCCCCGAGCTAGACCGAGGTATCTCAATACCTCAGGCGGTAACCACCAGACCGGCGTCACTTCATCAACCGGCATCTCCACCAATTCTACTTCAACCGGGATACCCACAACTGAGTCATTCCCAGTCAGGTCCTCGTCAAGTAAAAGATGCTTCCGGCAACCCGCCGTGTATTCTGGAGACAAGCGCTAGAGGACAAAAGTAAGGACGGACGGGACATGGCCCATCCCCATGACGCTGCTACAGTGCGGACAAGATCCCAGTAGTCAAATCAGTATGACAAGACCCCAGTACTCACATCAATGTACAGTGTTATTTGTCTCCTTGTTCACTTCTTGTCCCCTGGGCTCCCCTTTATAAGGAGCACCAGGGGGAGTGCCCACGGGGGACGCGCGGGTGCGCAGAGGCCCGTGGCTCTTTTCTCCCAGTAGCTCTTCTTCTTCTTCCTTGAGGCTTTCTCCATGGATGAAGCATACAGCTCAAGGAGCATTTGTACCCACCGCATATGAGATGAGAATACACCAAAGTAGGATAGATGCTGCAGTAGGGGTTTTACCTCCTCACGAGGGTCCCGAAGCAGAGTAGATCTTTGTGTTTGCAGTGTTCTTCATGTGCGACTCCATCGCGCAATCCCTCCCCGAATCTTCAAGCGTCCCATCGGCCCCAGACTAAGCCATACCCATGGCATCTGCGTGATTCCTACCACGACAATACGGCTCAATACACACTTACTTTGTGGAGAGTGGCAGCCGGCGAAGCTGTACTTGGTTTTATTTACTTTCTCACCTTTGTGATTAAAGGAGTGCTTTCTTGCGCATTTCGGCTAAGAAAAAAATGTATTGTTATGACGTACATGAACATCACTACGTGTTAGTTTGTTAAGAAAAAGGTAAACATCGTCGTGGATGATTGTTTGTTGAGGAAAAAGAGTGAACATCGGTTTGGATAAGAGGAAAGAGATGGTGCGGTGGAATTCTTTGTGTAATTAGATGGAAGTGTGTAACGTGACACCATGAGAAGTGTGACACCACCAATCGAGTGTTAGTACTAAAGATTATAGCTACTGTAGCGCTAGGCGGCTCGGCGTGTAACTGTCACGGTTCGTTTTAGTGGTAGATACATCTGATTTAGCATCAATTAATATGGAACGGAAAGAGTGCCATAGTTCACACTGACGCACTATTACAAGATATCAATACACCCCGTCTCAGGTCACCTATATGTTTGGTTATGTGCCGTGCCGAGACCGAGAAACATGTAGTAGTCATGCAGTTTGACTTGGATTTAGTAGATCAATACATAGCGTGAATTGTGCGGCAGGTTACCTAGATTAATTAGATCCATTCATATATATAACTTAGACATGGAAGGTGTCAGGACTATGTATTGCCACCTGATGCACATATCTAGTGCTAACATAAGCATTACTAGTAGGAAAAAGTTTATACGTGAAATGGTATCAGTGGCGCACTAGCTTGCACGTGCGTCACTGATATTCTCTCTCCTCGTTTTGGGGATTTGGCAGAATATACATGTGGCGCACAGAAATTTCGTGCGCCACTGGTAAGTTCACCAAACCTTGAAAATTTTCGGGGAGGAGAGAGACTATCTGTGACGCATCACTATTTATGTGCGCCACTGGTAAAAAACTTACCTGTGGTGCACAAAAAACTTACCTGTGGCGCACAAAAAACTTACCAGTGGCGCACAATTATCTGTGGCGCACATGTTTTTTTGTGCGCCACAGGTATACAATTAGATGTGGCGCTCTAACATTTGTGTGCGCCACTGATATTTTTTTTCAGATTTAGCTATCCGTGGTCATCTCTGGTCCACCCACCCACGCGCATCTGCTACCACGCATCACAACCGCACTTTATCCTCTTTTTTTTAGACTCTCTCCTCTCTACCGCACCTTATCCTCTCTCTCTCTTTTTTTCAGTCACCTTATCCTCTCTCTCCCCTAGCTTCTCTCCAACCTGCCCACCACAAAGTCACCAACCGTACTCCTCCTCCACTCGATCTCCACCAACCACCGCCCCATCCCGCCCGCGCCCCAGCCCTCCGTCGGCTGCCTCCCCATCCCCGCCCGCCCCATCCCGCCCACGCCACCTCCGCCGGCCGCCTCCGGCCCCATCCCGCCCGCGCCCCGGCCCTACGCCGGCTGCCTCCCCATCCTCGCGCCCCTTCTCCACCCCGGCCTTCCGCTGGCGGCACTGGCAGCGGCAAGGCGCTCCTCCATCTCGCCCTGCAGTGCCAGCCCCTCCTCCCAGTCCCCATCCCCGCGCCGCTTCTCCCAGCTTCCGCCCGTCGTGGTCATCGTCCTCCATGACGGCCCCATCCCTCCCGCGCTCGATGACCTCCGCCTCCAAGCCTCCGCCACGGATGCCGCTGGCGCCTTCCTCCTCGACCTCAAGCCCCATATCCCCGCCGCAGCCCAAGCCCGCTACCATCCCCGCCCCGGCCCGAGGCGCGCCGCCCCGGATCCCTCTTCCCGTGGCAGAGAGCGGGAGGTGTCGGCGAAGGCGGCGGCGCGGTGGGGCGGCACCGGGCTAGGGTTGGGGGTGGATTTTATGTAAATATGGATAAACGAATTAATAAAGTAATAAACTAAATTGGTGAATTTTATTTATTTTTAAATCCTAATTTATTACTACTAGCGCGGCACTCACCTCGTGCGCCACTGGTATATGCCTTATATGTGGCGCACAATTCAGATTTGAGCGCCACTGGTATTTGAATTATCTATGGCGCACAGTACGTCTTGTGCGCCACTGGTAAGTGAGATTCTCGTGCGCCACAGGTAACACTTATCAGAGCATCTCCACTCGCGGCGCCCAAACGGCCGCCCAAACAATTTGGGGTGTGCCGGACACAAAATCGCTCCCACTCGCGGCGCCCAAACGCGAATTGGGTCCGGCGCGCCCAGTTTTGTGTCCGGCACGCCCAGCCCACGCCCTCAACTTGGGGAGGCTTGGGGCGGCCCCGAACGGAAGGAAACGCGATGCCACGTCGGCTCCGACGCGCGGGCCACGCCTGGCAGTGAGACGGCGATCGCAATAAGTGCCGGCTTCCCCCAATTCGTCCACAAAAATCGCATTTCTCCTGCCATCTCTCCCGCCAAAAGAAAAAACCCTCGCGCCGCGCCGGCTCCATGGCGCCGCCGGCACCCAAGGGGAAGGCAGCGGGGAAGACGAAGGCGGCGGGGAAGGCGCTGGGCGTCAAGCGCAAGGCCCCCCCGCCCAGGGAGAAGCCGGAGGCGATGAGGCAGGAGGATTGGGACCTCGACGTACTCCGGCGCCGATTGGACACGCAGAGCCGTGCCGGGCGCCGCGTGAAGCAGAATGAGAGGAAACGGCTCGGCACGGCGGCGCCATTGACGGCAAGGAAGATCGCCGCCATGAACAAGACCATCGCCGCCTTGAACCAAGCATTCGCCTTGGGAGGGAGCCCAGAGAGCAACACCACTCTACGATGCAAGGTCGGCGGCTCGCCGTCGAATTCCTCCTTCTTCGCCGACAGCGCCGCCGCCACGCCTCGCACCAAGTTCTCCCCGAGTACGGCGACAGCCAGCATCATGGCGGTTTCGACCCAACGTCATCTTCCCTTCTTGTGGCCTGGATCTAAACCACCCCGTCGATCTGAATTCGCCGGCGATGCGGAGAGATCCCGCCGTCCAAACGGCCGCCGGTCGGAGCCTTTCATTCGACGCGAGCGCCTCCCATGTGATCGACAGAATGACTCCCGACGCCCCGGAGCTCATGCAGATATGAACCCGCGTTTTGTAGCCATGGCATGTACAATATGTTAGAGAGATATTTGTATATTGTAGTTTCCCTATTAGATAGGGGGCTTCCTGCATATTTACACTTGTACATGTACTATATATTGTGGCCTTTGTCCCCCGTGGAATACAAGTCGCTATTCCTCCAACATGGTATCAGAGCGTTAGGTTATTTTTTCGCCCGCGCGACTCGGGCTTTTCCTGCTCACGTCCAGATCGATTCCGGCCGCTGCTGCCGTTCTGCTCGTTCACCTGAACAATCGTCGATCGATTCCGGCCGCTGCTGCCGTTCTCCTCGTTCTCCTCGTCCGCCTGCCAGCCGCCCCGTGCAACTCGTGCACAGATCGATCCCCGTGTACAGACGGTCCGGTTGGATCGATCGATCCCCGTCGTGGTCCCTCCCTCGAGCAGCTCCCCGATCCACTGCATGGCCACCCCCCGTCCGAGCCATCCGTCGGCCGCCCCCGTCTGAGCTGCTGCTGCACGTCTCCGGCCGTCGCCGCCCGCTGTCGGTCGCCCGTCTCCGGCCGCTGTCGGCCACGTCTGCGTTCCGCTGCAGTTCGCGTTTCTGTGCCTGCTCTCGATCGATCTCCTCGCGTGAGCGTTGACCGAGCTGCTCTGTAAAAAAAAAATCAAAAAAAAGTGGAGATGTCTGCATCGTCGGGCTATGTCGCGATTCCTCGCTGCTCGGTGATCTTTGATGGCACGAATTATCCTGATTTCGCTGCCTTTATGCGCATTCATATGTGGTCTTCGTCTCTGGGGTGTGCTTTCCGGCGAGGTCTCGTGTCCGCCGTGCCCCATTGCTCCTACTGCTCCTATTCCGCCGACGCCACCAGTTCTTGCTGCCGATGCTACTCAGGCTGCAAAGGATGCAGCTAAGAGTGCGGATGATGTTGCCATTGCTGCGTATGACCGGCAGGTCAAGGAGCATTCTGACGCCCTTGAGACCTACCGGTTGGATCTGACTGCTTACACCCAGTGGATTGATGATGATGCTCGTGCTGCGGCTGTTCTCACCGCCAGTGTTCTACCGCAGTTTGCCTCTGAGTTTATGGGCCTCAGTACTGTCGCTGACATGTGGGCTCACCTTCGTCAGCGTCATCAGCCGTCCGGGGATGCTCTATATCTGTTGTGGTTCGTCAGGAGCATGATCTTCAGCAGGGTGACTCTACCATTGATCAGTTCTACACGCAGAGCGCTGCTATCTGGCGTCAGCTCGACTCTCTTCGCACTGCCTGTGTGGTGCCTGCCCGTGTTGTCAGACTGTGCGTTCCGACTTGGAGTTTCAGCGCGTATATGAGTTCTTGTCTCGGCTCCGCAAGGAGTTCGAGCCCCGACGTGCTCAGCTGCTTGCTCGTGGTCGTGTCCCTATCTCGGAGGTGCTGTCTGAGCTTCGTGCTGAGGAGATTCGTCTACGTGGCGTTGGGTTGCTTGAGGTTCCTTCTGTGCTTGCTGCCCATGGTCCTCCTTCATCGCCTGCTTCATCGACTCCTTCGCGGTCCACTGCTCCGCCACTTTTACCCACTCCTCAGGGTCAGGGCCTGGGTCGTGGCCAGGGTCGTGGCGCTCGTCCACGCCATCACTGCACCTACTGTGATCAGCCTGGCCACACCGAGTCTCGTTGCTACACGAGGGAGCGTGATCTGCGTAAGCAGAAGGCGTCTGCTTCTCCCGGGACTCGTGCTCCTCTGGCTCGTCAGGGTCTTCTCCAGCCGGCTTCACCGACCAGGACATTATGCGGCTCAAGCGGATGCTCGCCGCTTCAGGTTCTTCTTCGACGGGTACTGCTGGCTCTGTGACTGATTCTTCTGGCACTGCGCGACCACCATCTTCTACACAGTCAGGTACATCCTCGTGGGTTCTGGATTCTGGAGCTTCTTTTCATATGACTTCTGATTCTTCCACTCTGTCCTCTCTTCGACCTCTTGATTCTCCTCTTAGTGTTCTTACTGCTGATGGTACTTCTCTCTCTGTTTCTAGTCGAGGCACTCTTTCTACTTCTTCCTTTTTTGTCCCTGATATTTCTCATGTTCCTCGTCTTACCATGAACTTGTTTCTGCCGGTCAGCTTACTGATTCTGGTTGTCGCGTCATTCTTGACGCCGATTCTTGTTCTGTTCAGGATCGTCACACGCAGGTTTTGGTTGGAGCTGGCCCTCGCCGCCGTGATTCTCAGGGGCTTTGGGATATAGACTGGCTTCGTGTTCCTTCCGCTGCTACCTCGCCTGCCAGTTCTCCTGCTATCGTCGCCTCTGTCACCGGCTCTTTTCAACAGTGGCATCATCGTCTTGGTCATCTTTGTGGTTCTCGTCTGTCGTCATTAGTTCATCGTGGTCTTCTGGGGCCTGTCTCAGGAGATGTTTCTTTACAGTGTCAGGGTTGTAGGCTAGGAAAACAGATTCAGTTACCCTATCCTACTAGTGCGTCTGTATCTCAGCGTCCTTTCGACTTAGTTCACTCTGATGTTTGGGGTCCGGCTCCTTTCGCTTCGAAAGGGGGCCATCGATATTATATCATATTTATAGATGATTTTTCTCGTTACACTTGGCTGTATTTTATGTCTTCTCGTAGTGAGGTTCTCTCCATATATAAGCGTTTTGCCGCCATGGTTCTTACTCAGTTCTCTACGCCTATTCGTGTGTTTCGTGCTGACTCTGCTGGTGAGTATATCTCCAAGCATTTGCGTGGTGTTCTTGCTGAGCAGGGCACTCTCGCTCAGTTCTCCTGTCCCGGTGCGCATGCTCAAAATGGCGTGGCTGAGCGTAAGCATCGCCATCTTCTTGAGACTGCTCGTGCGATGATGATCGCCTCTTCTCTTCCGCCCATTTCTGGGCTGAGGCCGTTTCTACCTCGGCCTATCTGATTAATATCCAGCCTTCTGCCGCCCTTCAGGGTGCCATTCCTCTCGAGAGACTCTACGATCGTTCTCCTGACTATTCTATGCTTCGTTTGTTTGGTTGCGTTTGCTATGTTCTTCTTGCTCCTCGTGAACGCACCAAACTAACCGCTCAGTCTGTTGAGTGTGTTTTTCTCGGATATAGTGATGAGCATAAGGGCTACCGTTGTTGGGATCCTGTGGCTCGCCGGATGCGTATTTCCGGGATGTGACGTTTGATGAGTCTCGGCCTTTCTATCCGCGTTCGACCTCCCCGACCTCTACTGTGGAGGATCTCTCTTTTCTTACTTTTCCTGATTCTCCTCCCGATATCCCTCATATTTCTCCTCCCTCTGATCCGGTGCCATCTACTCCGATGCCTTCTTCTCCTCTTCGTCGCCGCCTTCTTCACCCTCCCTGTCCCCGTCTCCGCCTCCGTCTTCTCCTGTTGCTCCTTCTCATCCTACTTTTCCTTTCTATTATACTCGCCGTCCACGTGTTGTGACCGAGTCATCTGATGCACCCTCTACTTCCGGTGCACCGTCTCAGCCGACTTATTCTCTTCGTTCTCGGCCTTGTCCTTCACCTGATTTCTATAATCCCGCTACCTACAGTGTTTCGGTTGTCCGGAGCCGACTACGTATCGTGAGGCTGTTGTTCATCCTGAATGGCAGCTTGCCATGGCTGAGGAGATTGCTGCGCTTGAGCGCACTGGTACGTGGGAGATCGTCCCTCTTCCTCCTCGTGTTCGTCCTATCACCTGTAAGTGGGTCTATAAGGTTAAGACCCGTCTGATGGGACTCTTGAGCGTTACAAAGCTCGTCTGGTCGCTCGTGGCTTTCAGCAGGAGCATGGCCGTGATTATGATGAGACTTTTGCTCCAGTGGCTCACATGACCACTGTTCGGACTCTTCTTGCCGTGGCATCTGTTCGCCATTGGTCTGTGTCTCAGCTTGATGTTAAGAATGCCTTTCTTAATGGTGAGTTGCGTGAGGAGGTTTATATGCAACCACCACCTGGGTATTCGTTACAGATGGCATGGTCTGCCGTCTTCGTCGCTCTCTCTATGGCCTTAAGCAAGCCCCTCGTGCATGGTTTGAGCGCTTTGCTTCTGTGGTCACAGCTGCTGGTTTCTCTCCCAGTGCTCATGATCCTGCGTTGTTTGTTCACTGTTCTCCTCGTGGTCGCACTCTTCTTCTTCTTTATGTTGATGACATGATCATCACTGGTGACGACCCAGAGTATATTGCCTTTGTCAAGGCACGTCTGAGTGAGCAGTTTCTTATGTCGGATCTTGGTCCGCTTCGTTACTTTCTTGGGATTGAGGTTTCGTCCACCGCTGATGGTTTCTTTATATCCCAAGAACGGTATATTCATGATCTTCTTTCTCGTGCCGCTCTTACTGATGAGCGTACTGTTGAGACTCCCATGGAGCTCAATATTTCTCTCCGTGCGTCTGATGGCGATCCTCTCTCTGATCCGACTCGTTATCGACATCTTGTCGGGAGTCTCGTCTATCTGGCTGTTACTCGCCCTGATATTTCTTATCCTGTCCATATTCTGAGTCAGTTTGTTTCTGCTCCCACTTCGGTTCACTATAGTCACCTTCTTCGTGTTCTACGCTATCTTCGTGGAACGATCTCTTTGTCTCTTCTTTCCTCGTTTAGCTCGTTACAGCTTCAGTCCTACTCCGATGCTACTTGGGCTAGTGATCCTTTGGATCGCCGCTCACTTTCTGCTTACTGTGTTTTTCTTGGTGATTCTCTCATTGCCTGGAAGACAAAGAAGCAGACCGCAGTTTCCCGTTCGAGTGCAGAAGCTGAGTTGCGAGCTATGGCTCTTTGACTGCTGAGGTGACTTGGTTACGGTGGTTACTTGCAGATTTTGGTGTCTCTGTTACGACACCCACGACTCTATTGTCAGACAGTACAGGTGCTATTAGCATTGCACGTGACCCAGTGAAGCATGAGCTTACTAAGCATATTGGCGTTGATGCTTCTTTCGTCCGTGCTAGTGTGCAGGATCAGATTATTGCGCTCCAGTATGTGCCTTCAGAGTTACAGTTGGCGGATTTTTTTCACGAAGGCCCAGACTAGAGCACAGCATAGCTTTTTCCTCTCAAACTCAGTGTTGTCGATCCACCATGAGTTTAAGGAGGGGGGTGTTAGAGAGATATTTGTATATTGTAGTTTCCCTATTAGATAGGGGGCTTCCTGCATATTTACACATGTACATGTACTATATATTGTGGCCTTTGGCCCCCGTGGAATACAAGTCGCTATTCCTCCAACACAATAGACGTGTGCATAGGCGAGTCGTGGCTACCGGCCTTGCTCCTTGTGTGTAGGAGACCGCCCATATCATGGACGACATCATCAACGACAACGCCCGGGCGGAGGATGACGACGATGGGTTCGACGAGGAAGAGGAGTACTACGAGGACAACGACGAGGACGACGACGAGGTCGAGGAGGAGGGGTTGGTGACCGACGCTGTGGTCGGCGAGCAGACGGCGAAGAAGAAGAAGGGCAGCCGCGGCATAATCTGGACGACCAAGGAAGACTAGTGCATGGTCGAATCATGAAAGACCATTACTACCGGCGAGATCACCGGCACAAACCAGTCGAGCACCGCCTACTGGTCCCGGATCAAGGACGAGTTCGACGAGCGCCGGTTCACCTAGGACTTCTACAAGGTGAGCATGGTGCACGGCCAAGGCGCCTTCGAGCATAGGTGGCGCATCGTCCAACGCCTCGTCAACAAGTTCCACGGTTGCCATGAGAACATCGTCGACCGGAAGGAGAGCGGGAAGGGCCCGGCGGATCAGGTGACCGTCGACTTGCGATCCCCTTGTTGTTTTGTTGCTTAAGTACAATTGTGATCATCGTCGGCTTGCTTTGTTGTAGGTCATGGACGCCCTTGTGTTGTACAAATCCATCAACAAGGAGAAAGACTTCAAGTTGATGCATTGCTACAAGCTTCTCCAAAATTGTGAGAAATGGAAGGCGCACCGGCGGACTTTGAACAAGAACGGCCGCGCCGACCTCAACGCCGATCCCCAAAACTCGGAGGGGCGGCCAATCGGGAACAAGAAGGCGAAAGCGGCCTTGGCAGCGGCAGCAAAGACGGACAGAGTGCAGTCGTCCATCGACAAGGTCCTCGCCGATGTTTGCTCCAACTCGAGCTTGAGGCGCGAGGAGAACAACGCAAGGTGGGCGACCTTGATGCAGAAGGCCGACGTCAAGATCAACCTCGAGCAGAAGAAATCCGCCGTCAAGAAGAGGAGTCAAGACTTCATTATCTTGACGGCCGACGTCGCCAACTTGGACCCGCTGGCGAGGGCGGCGCACAACATGTATCGCGCCGCGATCCTGCAAGAGCTTGGGCTCGTTCCGTCCGAGAACGGCGGCAACCACGGCGCTGAGACCGGCCACGGCGCGGACGGCCAGGTCGACGATGACCCCGACATGACCCAGCCCGGCTATGGCTACGTGCCCCAGCCCGGTGACAACATCTAGATCGGCGACGACGACGGCGGCGGCGACAAGCAGACGCCGGGCAACGACATCTCCCGGCATATTTTGGCAACATATTTTAGCGTAGTGTATTTTGGTGGCTAAAACAGTCCGTCTGTAATTCGACGGCGCCAAACCTTGGCGGCACATTCGAATTTGCAAAACCTTGTTCGGGAAAAAAAAAATTGGGCCGGGCGATTTGGGCGCCGCGAGTGGGGAGCGAGTGCGCCCAAATGCGTCAAGTAGTCCGGACGGCGCCCAAACGGCCTGTCCAGAAGACGTTTGGGCGGCCGTTTGGACGCCGCGAGTGGAGATGCTCTCAGTGGCGTGAGTTTAGTGATAGTGGATTTTGGTGGGCCACTAGTAGCTTTTTTTCTACCCGTGCATGCAGCCGGGTCTGCAGTCTGCACTTGCTCCGTGGATAGCGGCAGCCTTCATCGGCGGGGAGAACGCAAATGTCGCAGCCTTGCAATCGAAAAGTTCCTGCATATGCATGTGAGAGTGTGTGCATTCTAAGCTGTGGGGTCGCTGGCAGATTAGATGCTCCCGGTAGTACATGTTTTATCTTCCTTTTTACAATGGAGTATACAGCCAGTGACTGTGTCTAGTTCTTTCTTGCACCTCTCTACTGAAAATGCGTGATTTCTCGAGCATTCAACAAAAATGGTATCGCTAATATGGTAGTTATATAGCAATGGTTTGCATGTACTTCCTCCGTTACAAATTAGATGACTTGCATTTGTCTAAATACGGATGCATCTGTACTTGTTAATGTCTAGATAAATTCGTTTCTAGATAAATACAAGTCATCTAATTTGGAACGGGGGATTTTAGACCATATAGAGATAGTAGTACCGTTCAAAGGATACCTTATTCTGAAGAAAAACACCCTAACATTTTATCCATATTGAAAATGCATTTGTGCATAAAGTGCTAATATATCGAGGGTGTACGAGGTTTTGCCACCAAGACGAAATCAGACCAGAACAGAAGAAAGTAAAAAATTATGGACTGGCTACAGTAAATAACATAAATAATATGGACTGCAGGCCCGGGCCCATGGGAGTGCGACCTGTGCGGCCGCACAAGGCCCATAAATTTAGGGGCCCAGAATTTTAGTACAGCCTATGTAGCAGTATATGCTTATCCGGTGAAAATCTGAAGCAAATCGTATAACTGGGCCTTGGGCCGCATCCGCGCGTGGCGCTGCCGTTCGCTCGGTCCACTCTAGGCATCCATCCATCACAAGGACCAGGCACCAGCGTTCAAGAGGCGTTGCGCTAAAAAAACAAAAGGAAACTGAAGAGGCTCGTGATTCCGCTGCCGCCAGCGCCCGACTCGGCGACTACAGTACGAACCGAAGAACGAGAAAGGAAAATCGAGCTGCGATCCGGCATCCACATCGCTGCTCGTAGGTCAGCGACGGAACCATTGGCTCTTCTTCTCGCTCGCTTGGTGAGTCCTCCTTTTGTTCTCTGATTATGAATTAGACAGTTCGTCAATTTGTTTATCTCCAATTGATAGGTGTCTTGTGTTTCAATAATATAGATATGAAACATCATGGGGAAATATAAATCTGGTACCTAGAAGCCTAAGAGAAAAGAAAACGAAAAAGATTTAATTTAATCTAAAAACTATGTTATGGACAAGTTTATTAGAAAAGAATCATTACAAGAGTCATCCGGTAATCGCTTGTCCCGTAATGAGTCGTCCGGTAATCAGCGAAATGTTGAAGAAGATTGATTATGATAATATCATTGAAGATTTCATTTCAAAGAAAGAATGGTGAGGTTCGAATAAACATTATGCAACTGGACATTGAGATATGATTCTCAATATATCCAATTTTATCTAAAACATTAGAATGGTTCATTAATATTATTCACTAATTCATTTTTTCGTGTGAGATAGGGCCTGTTTTAGAATTTCGCACAGGGCCCCAAATGTTGCCGGCCCGGCCCTGATGGACTGCACGGGATATTAAGTATGATCTTCTAAGATATGCAAAGCTGTCAGATGAGGTGCTTATGTCCTGATCCGAAACAGACGCTTAAGCAGAAGTGGCGTAAGTGTTTTGGAGTGGAGAAACTTTTATCTGCGCAGAGCCCGTTGCATGGTGAAGCGCCAGTGTATCTCGAAGAAATCTATTGCAGCTGTGTGGTGTCGGGAATGACACACATCGAGGTGGAGATCGCTTCCCGTGCGTTGGTGTATACCATAAACAACTCAGCGAATGATAAAGTGAATGTTCTCAATTTTTTATGAATAAAAAGCCAATTTTATTTCCATACAACCCCTGAAATCTGGATGGGGTTCCACTATCATCGAGATAACGGAACAAAAACATATGTTCAAGGTAACAACAAAATAAAATGCCAAATGAGTGACAGTGGAGGTCTCTCTATGCTTTGTAGCATGTAGCTCATGGTCGATCAACCTCACTTCACTGAACTGGGCTTGTAGCTTGTAGATCTGACCTTCACTGCATGATCCAACGGCTCCGTTGAAAAAAAAAATCAAATTTGCAGATTTTGATCCATTTTTACGTGATATGTCCTCGAGAAACCACCTACCAAATATCCACACATTAATCTGTCGTACTAGTATGAGATATTAATATACCTTGAAGTGTGTTTCAGTTCACCTATATATTTTGGTGTGGGTGTAGAGACTGGGAAAAGGGTGGTTGCGTAGTCTTGTAATTTGATTTTAGTATATCAATTTGCTAGACACTGAGGCTCTGCCTCGTAGCACGGTATTTGCAAAATCAAAGTGTTGCAACGCCTGGCCAAGAAATACCACAAATTTTCTCCAGTCTCAGGTTTTAGAAAAAGAGGGACGTCTGACCTCTTTCACCAATACTTAAAAAAAACAGTTTCAGAAATACTTGGATTTTAAATGCAATATTTGTTACAGTCAAGTATCTCAGAGGATTGTAAACATACTGGGCGGCCAAATTCGTCTAAACATACAGACCGTGCACATTCCGAGGGCGGTTAGGAACAGATTAATTAGATTGATTCAATTGGACATGGAAGGAATCAGGACTACGTATTGCATCAGGTGTACAACCCTTTCGCTAATGTAAGCACGCGGCCGCATCGACACTTACTTTGTGGAGAGTCACAGCTTCTAAGGACGCTGCTAGTTATAGGTGGTTTTATTTATTCTCTCACCTTTGTATCCAAAGGTGCTTTTTTGTGCATCTCGCCAAAACAAAGAAGGTAGTATTAACAGAATTTGCGAATGCTGAATTAACAGGGAGCAAATCATTTGTTATGTTTGCACAGTTATTCAGTCCTCACTTTCCCATAACCAAAATTTCAAACAACGAGTTACAATGGAGGGTCCGTTTCTATGCTTTGGAAGTTTGAGGTCGGTCAATATCACTCGACTTGATTAAAATTAAAGCAAATAATTTTTTGTCCCCTTAACCTCATGCGATAGCTATTTTCAGCTGCCGAGGCAATTTGATTCCATGAAGGAAAAACTACGTGACCTCACAAGATTATTGTAACAGTGTAATTTTTCCAGATAATAGAAGGATCAACATCCTGAAAATAAGTTTCACATCTAGCCATTCTCTAGTTCCGGTACACAAATTGGAATGTGAATCTCTTTGGATTTTTTATCATGGTTTTTGTCGTCCAGGGATCACTCAAGTTCGGGGACCAAGAGGAATTTCATGTAGGAGCTCTGCCTCTAAATGCTTCATACGCATGGTCAGGCAGTGTGTTCTCTGAACACGAGAATATAACAGGTCAGTCAGGCAGTCACTGAACTGAAGATTTTGCTCTCATGGTCGAAGAATAACTCGGCAGCACTGCAAAATGTGAAAGATGAGTACCTACAGAACAACATATGTACAAGCAGAACCGATTATCCAATTGACAGTTTCGTGTCAATAACATAATATGGATCGGATGGGATATCTGAGTATGATCTTCTAACATATGCAAAGCTTGTAGGATGTTAGCGGCTATCTTCCGGCTGGAAACATATCAGTCTCATGTGGCAGTCGACGCTCAAGGACAAGTGGTGTACTTGCTAAGGAGTGGGGAAACTTTTATTTGCACAGATCCCGTTGCATGCTAAAGCGCAAGCGTACCTCAAAGTAACCTATTACAGCGGACACAGCTTGTCATGCGTTGGTGTATGCTCTAAACAGCCCAGCGAATAATCCAAGTGTGTTCCCTGAAGGGTCTTTCTATGCTTTGTAGCATGTAGCTCATGGTTGGTCAACCTCACTTCACTGAACTGAGCTTGTTGCTTGTAGATCTGACCTTCACTGCATGATCAAACGGCTCTGACGGAAACTTTCAGATTTCTATAACTGAATCCATTTTAACGTGATACTCCCCGCAATACAAGATGTTTTGGCAAGGTAAAACAGTTTGCCGAAACATCTTATATTGTCGAAGGGAGGAGCACATCCTCAAGAAACCACCTACCAAATATCCACACATTTCACTTCGGTGTACTAGTATGAGATATTAATATACCTAGAGGTATGTTTCAGTTCACCTATATATTTGGGTGTGTGTGCAGAGACTACAAAAATGGTGGCTGCATGAATTCAGTAGATCAATTCGCTAGACACTAAGGCTCTGCCTGGTAGCACAGTATTTTCAAAACCAAAGCGTTCCAGCCTGGCAAAGAAATACCACCAATTGTCTCCTCCTCAGTATTAGAAAAAAGAGGGTCAGACCTTCTTTCTCCAATACTCTTACAGTCTCAGAAATACTTTGGTCTTAAAAATGGAATAGATTTGTTAGAGCCAAAAATCTCAAAGAAACTATAGTATTTTTAGACACCACTGTGTTATCGGAAACTTTGAAAATGCTGGGTTGCCAAACGCACCCTAAACATACAATCCATGCATTCTGAGGGCGGTTAACTAGTGATTAATTAGATCGATTCATATGTATTTTAAGTGGGCATGGAAGGAGTCAGGAATACGTATTGCATTATGTGTAAAATTGAGGCGCTAATGTAAGCATGCGACCGGATCGGCGCTTACTCTGTTCAGAGAGATAGCTGCCCAAGAAGCCGCTAGTTATAGGTCTTGATTAACATTAAAGCACAGAAATTGTTGGCGGCTTAACTGCGTGCCGCAGCTATTTTCAGTGGCCGAGGCAATTTTATTCCTTGAAAGAAAAGCCACGTGACCTCACAAGATTATAGTAACAGTGTGATTTTTTTAGATAATAGAAAGATCAACCTTCTGAAAATAAGTTCTCGTACAGAACTGGACAAAGAATCTCTTCAGATTTTTTATTGTGGTTTTTGTCGTCCAGTGATCACTCAAGTTCGGGGACCAAGAGCAATTTCTATTGTAGGAGCTCTGCCTCTATACTTCATACCACGTGTTCAGGCAGTGTGTTCTTTGAACATGAGAAAATAACATGCCAGTCACTGAACTGAAGATATTGTTCTCATGATCCAAGTGGGACTAGGCAGCTCTGTGACATGTCATACATGAACTACCTACACAACAACATATGCATAAAGGTGAATCTGATGCTCCCCTGGCCAAAGTAAATTGAAAAAATTTGGATATACATTAGAACATTTTGTGTTAGCACAAAAAATGTCGTGGAGAAAAAATATTTTTTGTGACTTGTGCAAAAAAGACAAAAGAATGTCTCATACAAAATCATTTTGGAGCGTTCGAATTTGTCTTTTTTGTATAGGTCACAAAAAATGTTATTTCTTCACGTAACTTGTTGTGCTAACATAAAATGTCTTGAACTATATGCAAATTTTATTTTGAATTTTTTGACATTTCAAAATTTGTTTTTTGGGAAGTGGGTGCATCTGCACCTACTACCCGTTATGGATTTCCTGATTATTCATTCCAAACAACACCGACAGTATGTGATCTTTACCATTGTACTAAAACTTACAACTAAGTAGACATTGACAGGAAATGAACAGAGACAGGTGTACTTCTGTGTCAGTTAAGTCAAGGAGCTGCAGAAACATGTAGCACAAAATTAAGTCAATGCAGCCAGAAGCATAAAAGTTGTCCAACGAACAGAGACAAGCAACAAGTAGTCCAAAGTATTACAGATCAGTCCAGTGCAACTGTGCAGGATTAAAAAACAAGGCTAGACTGAAATCAAATCAGAAGCTTGATTACTGCTAACAAGCTCTGAGCATTAATATCGGGTTCTAGATACTAGGTTATCAAACTACTAGCTTCAGTACTATTCCTACGAAGTTCTAAGTGCTAATGAAATGACACCACCCAAGTTGCAGAGACTGCGCTGTGTTGCCAGGGGAATTTTTCAGCAGGAGGTAGTCAAGCAGAGAGCACGAAATGATCACTGGCCATCTGAGTAGAACATGCTTGGGTACACCCAGAGGGGCTGCAGCTTGCCGGATCGGCTTCTTTCATACTCCATGTCATGACCGGTGGATGGATCCCGTTCGTCACCTATCCCATGCACAGTAAAAGAGCGGCGAGAAGCATAGTACAACCACTTGCTCCTCCCTCCCCATCTTTCTGGGCACATGCAAGAAAATGGCCGGCTCCTCACATCACCCCCAACAAAGAGTGCCCAATTGTCCAGCTGATTCACCTCCACCCATTTTTTAGGGTTGGTTGACATGTCAAGGAGGTGGGGTATACAGACTAGAGATGACGCGCTTGGACACATTGTCATAAAACAGGAAACCATGAGAAGCACGTCGCCACAGACCACTAGCCATGGTTTTGAATACGAGCTTGGGGTCAGGTCGCCGACCCACTCAGTTGTTATCTCCTGCAGACCAAGTTGGGGGGACAGCTGCAATGTGTAGATCTTATAATAATCATCCATGGCGATGAACTGACGATTGAATTCCACAATTTGTTCTATCCGAGCATCAGGAAACTGGAGTTCAGACCAAGAGTCACTTCCAACCGGCCAATCAAACAGGGAGGTCTCAGTACTGACAAGAAGGTGTGAGTTGGGCGATGTCAGGGGAGCAGTCAGAGTGCCGCTGAAGTAGAACTCCCTCTTAAATTCCCCGCTGAATGGGAGACGTGGAGGTGAAACCTTGGCACCACTGAACACATCAACAACAAGACAATATCCACCACGGCAGCAAATTAGTTGACCATAGGAGGTGCCAGCAAAATGCATCTTCTGATAAATTTCTTGAGGTATCTGGCAGCGAAGGGCGATGTTCTTGTTGGCCGGATCAATGACCTTACATGTGCGTAGCTCGTGACGACCATTGTTGGAAGGGAGATTAGGATCTTGAACAAGGGCATTGAATTGGATGAGGAGAGGTGGGAATTTGGCACAGAATGTAGATTTGGATGGGTATGAGGAGAATGCAGCATGCCAAGAGCGGCAGGTTGCAGCGAAGGCAAGAAGGTCACGGAAGGATCCTGAGAGAGCAAGAATGGAGCGAAGCGGGCCATCTGGGAGGTCTGCCCAACCTTGGAGCCCGGACACAGCAGGTTGCATCGACCCAGAGGCGACACACAGTTTGCTAGGGCTTTGCATTATGGCAAACTATCTGCAAAACATAAAAGGTTCAAGGGAGGCAAATTAGATAGACCAGCCAATGAAGAAATGAAAGGAAAAACACAGATAGCATGTTGGAACCATGTATCTAGTCCATGGACAAGCATTTGTTGTTTTTCAGGTCTGATATATGCCTTGCATCAAGTTTTGTTATGCAGTTGTACAAATATGTAAACTTATTGATTGGTTTGGGCCGGTGAACTCTTTACTGGATTCAGGAGGAAAGCCCCCAATTTCATTAGCGAAATGGTTGAAACTACGAATGGGAAGCAAAGACTATCAACACCCACAAAGCACCAAGGAACCATGCTGAGCTATGCGCCACAATCCTTACTCACAGAGAAAACATGCACCAAACCAATTAACCAACACAGGTAAAGAAACTAGCACGGAACAAGCAATTCCTTGGGCACATCAACCCCTTACATTATTTCTAAGCATAATATCAGCTGTCGAAGTCCAACTCAGCATTGGGTTTTCATGTCCAAGAATCAAAACAACAACATGCGGAAAGAGAAACTTCTTTAACCAATTCCTCCCGGAGCCAAAACTTCTACAGATCAGTTCATAGTACAGTGTTCTATAACAGGGTTCTTAGAATTTGGTAGAACATCCATCCATCTATCTATCTTGCAATAATAGTTAGCCTGAACACGCATACATACACCAGAGATGAACCAATAAGGAAAAATGAAGCTAGGGTTTAGGCGATAGAGTGTACAGAGAGAAGAGAGGGGGAGAGTCCGAGAGAGCGCAGGCCTGGCAGAAGATCCAGGCGTAGAGATTGGAGACGACGGTGCGGTGTCTGGCTGGATGGCTGACGCCGGCGTCTTCTCCGGCGGCGGTCCGGCAGGCGGTGGCTCCCCTTCCCTTCGCTCCCGGGAAGTCTGACGATGGCGGCTGCTGCTTCAGTTGCTCAGTCAGTTCACTCGTCCCACTTGTGCTGGGCCAGTTTGGGCCTATCGTATCGGCCCATTATTCGTGTTGGGCTTCTGCGATTGGGCTCAGAAGGTCGCGCGGTGTCCTGGACTCGGACGGACACATCCATCGACGGGAGCTGCCGGCGATTCTGGTCGGAACCACCTATACCGGCAGACGGGGAGCGCGTCCATGGCCGGAGGAAGCCGTCGCCGCCGTCGACGGAGAGAGCGGCCGCCGGAACCCGCCGTGCCCGCGGCGGCACCAGCTAGTCTCGGCATCAGGTCTGCATGCTCACCCTCGCTTGTCTCTTCCGTTTGTCGATCCAAGCTTAGTCGCCTTCGAACTGCAGTCTCGATCCAAGCTTTAGTCACCCTCGCTTGTCTCACCACGCTGCAGCTGCCCTGTCCCCTTGAACTGAACGAATCCAAGCTATTCAGCTGGTCTTCCTCATGTTCATGGTGCTGCCCTGCCACTAGAAATCCTCAATTTCTGTTTAGCGACGAAGAAGTGTGACTGTGGAAAGATTTTGATGCGATCTGGCCGGCTTCTGACTGATTATTTGCTCAGTTGCTTCACAACCCCTTGTGCCACCTGGGAGTTGGGATAGCAATCTTTTAGGGTTAATGGGCATGATCTGTTCAAAGGGAAATTGAAAATTCTGGCTAGGCGTTGTTCTGAAAAGATGGTCTATGGGGTTACATACTAGGGACAATCATGTTGATGTAAAAAATGTCATGCTGTAGGTGCTTCTGATGTAGCCTATTCTGAATGAAGTTTACAATTGTTGGTATACAGCTTGCGGTGGGAATATTTAGAGTTCAGTTAAGTTGGCATTTTTTTTTTTTTTTTGCTTATGGTGTGGTAAGAGAATACCTCATTTCGAACAGTTTACTAGTTCATATATATGAGTTCTTTGTTCTGGTCCATTGATGTTGAATATTTTTCCTTTGACAGAGAAGCTGCTGTTGCAGAGGAGCCCTCTAAGAAAGCCTGCAACGCCTCGGGATCTACCTCTATATCCTCGTCGGGATCTCATGCTTGGGAAAACCTTCTAGACAGCCTGCTCCACCAAATCATTGCTCTCATTAGCTCATTCCATGACTTACTTGCTTTCAGTGCCACCTGCCGCTCTTGGCGCGCTGCAGCCTCGTCCTTCCCATCTGTATATACTTTCACCTTTCCACCTCTCCACCTTGAACCAGATATTAGCCATGGTATTTTTAACTATAATAATCCTAAATGGAAGCTTGTTACTCCTGCCAAGAGAGCTTTATCCCTTCGCTGTTCAGCGCCCAGAATTGCTTCACATCGCATGCGCTATCTGGGTTGCTCATTTGGGTATCTCATTTTCTCCGATCAGGAGCACTGCCATCTCATCGATGTGTACACTGGTACTAAGTTGAAGCCTCCGAAACTGCAATTCAATGGCAACTCTTTGATCTACTATGGCATCCTTGTGGCTCCACTCAGTTCACCCAACTCTCAACTCATCCTTTTCTCGAGAACCTCCATGCTCCAGTGGCAGGTTGGAACAAATTCCTGGACAGAGCACTCTTTTGTGGGTGAACTCATTCTTCAGATTGTGCTATTCAAAGGTCAGATGTTTGCCATGGACTTTGTTCAGAGGCTACACGTCATACGCTTGGCACCTCAATTCAGCATACAGGAAGTAGCTGTTATGTGGGAAGATGGCATGCTTGTAGGCCTGCATTCTAAGCCATGGTTAGTGGTCTGTGGTGACATGCTTGTCTTGGTTGATCTCTCGGTAAGCATGGATCAACTGTTTGGTTTCCCTGGCACCTTTCGAGTCTTCCGCCTTGACTTTTCAGACGAACCAGCTAAGTGGGTGAAGATGGAGTTAGAAAATAGGGCTATTTTTCTAGCCAATGATAGGAGGACCCCAACATTTTCTTGCATGAACCCCGAAAGATGGGGAGGAAAAAGTAACTACATTTATGTTCCGACGGCGTCTGAAGATTTCAATGAGACATGGACTGCAATAGAGGTTGGACAACCAGTGCCCAGCTCAACTCACTGTATGTCATTCAGTTCTGCAGCTACTGCCCATTCCAGTCCGCTAAATAGCCTCTGGGTGCTCCCCAGTTTGGTTTACGGAGTTCACGAGTAAATGATCATCGTTTCTTGTTTCTGTAGCAGTTGGAGCTGTAGGGTTAATATTAGTCTTTTACAACATAAGCCCTATCAATTGTTGCTTTTATATGGTTTAGTTAGCCACTAGATTTTTATAACTTCCATGGTTTCTTGGCTCTGCACCAAATGTATCGTGTACAAGAATATTTATCTATATTGTCTTGAGCCAGTGATTCTCCTGCGCTGTGACCCCACAGCGATTAGTTGGCTTCTGATGTAGCAGCTTGATTGAGGTTAGCTATGTGAATGGACATGAAAGTAATTCTGGATATGCCAAACTTGTTTTGAATCTGGTAACTTTTATATTACCCATTCATGTGTATGGTTGTGTGCTCCTTTATCTGGTCCCTCCATATGTCTCTTGTCCAAATTATGTTGTTCAGTGCGCTGGATGTGCGTATCATTAAAATCTGGAGCTTACCTAAAATTGTGCTTGTTCGGTAAGACGGATCGAAGATGATGAGGCATACATGGAGGCATAGTCGCCGGAGAGGTTGATACCTACCCTTCGCGTTGTGTCAGCTGCCTCCTCACCGACGTAAAACCCTAAACCCTTACCCACCTTATGTTCTTCTCTCTGAACCCACATTATTTTGGTGGCTTATTAATTACGCATTCAAACCTAGGCAGGGCGGCACATTCATGTATTGTTCAGTTCTGTTTTAGTGCTACCAAGATGATACTGTCAATACACAACACATTAAGGTAAACAAAGAACACAACCCTTTTATTTTTCCATGCATTTAGTGTTGCAGACAGCAAGGCATTAGCAATTGTCCTTATATTATTTTATGAATAAGAAATTGTGCTGTTCACTAGACAAAAGATCTGTATGAAACTTCAACAGGACTTGTATCAATTGTAGTTTCTCTCTAGAATTGAATTCCAGTATTCATAGAATTTGGATATCTTATTCTGACTTAACGAGAAATAACAACTCAACGTGGTCAGAATACATTTTGTCTTCGGTAACCTCCATGGTTTCATGACTTGGCAGCAAAGAATAATAATCTAAACTGTTTCTGGCCAGTGATTGTGTTGTGCTGTTATGCATAATGGTTGCTTGTCAATAATTAACCAGCTTCTGATGTTTAGCATTTTGGTTGAGGCTTATACTGTGTACCGAACAAGAAAGCATATATAAATTATTTATGCATATTCCAACATTTTTTATCAAGCTCGTTCATGTGTGTCTGTTCCTTCATCTGGTCTCTCTTCTTCACTCTCCTTTTGTTGTGATCTTTTGATTTAATGGGAGGCCTATAAAGTACAAGTGATGGTTCCGTTTACTAAGATCATTCTTATATTTAATCTGTCATGCAAGAAATGCGGTATTATTAAGGAAAATGCTTTATTCAGAAATGGATCTTTGTTATTTCCAAGGTACACTGGTACTTGCCATGCATGATGGTGCATGGCCTTTTATTTCGCCACCGGTACATTGTTCAACTAACGGTGACCCTTCCAGGCTTCCAGCTAGATTTTCTTTCCTCATTAGCAGGCACCACCAGCACAGGTAACGGACATAGGGATGCTGTAAGGAGTGGCGATACAATATTCTGGGACGTACATGTTACACATCGGTGGAACGGTCCGAAGCACCATCCTCATTATCTCGAACTGAACCTGCTGCTGCTGCATCAGAGGCTGATAGAAACCTTGCCCAAGATGTTGCTGCATGATGGCATGTGCCACACCGCGGATGACTTGGCACCGAGACTGTTCCGAGATCTGTGCCAGCTGCTGGCAGCACTGCTGGCGCATCACCTGGCAGTTGCTTGATTGCCACATCTGTGACCCGACAAATGGTGTGGTCACCGGGCCGCACTGCTGAATGAACGTCGTACACATGTTCATCTGTTGTTGCTGCTGGTACTGCCCATAGCCCTGGCTGTATGAAGTGTCCAGCTGTGCAACAGCACTGGTCGCCACGAGGGCGATGAGAGTAAGGATGAGCATTGTGTTCATGGTGTTGTCTACTAGTTTTGCTTTGATGTTTGATTTTGTGGAGGATGTGGGAGGAGATCTTCATGGTGTCGGCCTATTTATAGCAGCGATGGCATGATTTCTTGCTAACGCGTGTTTGCGTGTTTTTTGAAATGATCATCTAACTTCCAGGCGAGATCGATAATCTGTATGACTCGTCACTAATCACTTTACATGTCAAGCACATATCTTGGATTGCATCTTTTTGTGAAACCCATTTTGTAATCTTGTACAAGTAGTTAGACAAAACAGTTTTTGCCTTCACACGCTTCCATGCTTTTGGGGAAGTTAATAGTTTACCATCTTGTTTGAGCTGTTTAGAAATATCATATCATCAAGCCTTTACATGTGAAGACTTGCTCCGCACATCACTAACTGTTCAATAAACCACATTGGTAGATCATGGAATGACTCATAAAATGCACTTTACATGTCAAGGGAATGTTGTGGAGCTATGCTCTGGTGTTATGAAACTGAACTTTACTAAACCAACTTTGTTTTCTTTCGTAAGATGAGGATATGTATGCATGCATCATGGGTTAAGCTTTCAACGTGGCTAACTCGTGCTGGACATGACTTGGCAGTAAATGTTCAAGTTACGTTGTTCACTAGCTGAGGGCGATTCGGGTCCGCCTTCCGCCAGATTTGATGGGCCTAGGAATGCCACCTGCTAACTTTGTGTTTCATCTGACTTACTGAGGCGTCGATGGTCGACCATATCCTTTCTTGATGTCTGGCTGCCCGTTCATGGAGCTATGCTCTTGAGTTATTAAACCGCACTTTACTAATTTCTTTCCTTTTTTGTATAAGATGTCTGATGATATATGCATGTGCGATGAGCTATAAGTTAAGCTTTCAAAGTGGCCAACTTTAACTTGCTCGCTTCATACACTTTAGAGATAGCCTAATGTCCAGTATATCTATAGTGGTTCTTGCAACTTCCATGGTTTCTTGGCTCTGCACCAAATGTATCGTGCACAAGAATGTTTATCTATCTATTGTCTTGAGGCAGTGATTCTCCTGCGCTGTGACACCACAGCGGTTAGTTGTTTTCTGATGTAGCAGCTGATTGAGGCTAGCTATGTGATTGAACATTAAAGTATTTCTGGATATGCCAAACTGGTTTCGAATCTGGTAATTTTTCATATTACTCATTCATGTGTATGGTTGTGTGCTCCTTTATCTGGTCTCTCCATATGTCCCTTGTCCAAATTACATAGTTCACTGGGCTGGACGTGCCTAGCATTAAGATCTGGAGCTTACCTAAATATTGTGCTTGTTCGGTAAGATGGATGCAAGATGCTGCTAAAGGTGGAGTCATAGTCACCGGAGGAGGTCAAGACCTACCACTTCGTATTGTGTCGGCGGCCTCCTTGCCGACGTAAAAACCTAAACCCTTACTCGCCTTATGTTCCCCTCTCTGAACCCACATTATTTTGGTGGTTTATTAAATATGCATTCAAACCTGGTCAGGGCTGCGCATTCATCTACTGTTTTAGTGATACCAAGGTGATACTGTGAACACGCAACACATTAAGCTAAAGAGTAAAATGCCCCCACAGTCATGAAGTTGCACCGCATGAGCGGATTGGTCACCAACTCAAAAATTCCTAATTATTGGTCAGAAAGTTGCATCGGTGTTGTAAATTGGTCAATCCATCATAACGGCAGTTAAGATGCTGATGTGGCTAGCTGTTTTTTTTGCACAATACACCCTGCATTCTTGTTTTATTCTCATCTATTAGTACCTATGAATGAAATTCTATGAGACATTTTATCGAACAGGTTGTGGGCACCACCTTGCCTCGGGAACAGCCTCGTACATCGCCGGGGTGCTCCATGCCTAGCGCCGCGGGAACGTTGTTGCTGCTGCTGCGGCTGCTTTCGGCACGGTCCCAGATGAACAGCACCACCTGCTTCCCCTCCGCTGCGGCCGCGATCTACTCGAAGCAACACCTACATGTTTGCGCCGGTCGGCTCTCTATCTCTGCTGCGCTCTGTCTCTCTCGCTGTTTGTGCCCATAAGGTGTTCGGCGAAGTGACCACACACGGCCGAGCTAGGGCGCGACGGCGGCGCACCCGGGCGGCGCTTGGGCCGCAGCGGCGGCGCCCGGGCGAGCAGGGGCATGAGCAGGACGAGCTCGGCCAAGCTGGGGCGTGGCGGCGGCGCACCCGGCCGGTGCTCGGGCGCGGCGCCCGGGCGAGCAGGGACGCGAGCTCGGGTGAGCTGGGGCGTGGCGCCCGGGCGAGCAGAGACGCGAGCTCGGTGCTCCTGTACCGATATAAAAGAAAGAAAGAAATTCGTGGGGTTATTTGCAAAAATTTCTGTCCACAGCTACGACACGTGAGTCGCACGTTATGACTCTGGGTAAAAAACCGGTCAAAAACCATCCTAGTGACCAAACTGCACATGGATGTCGACTTGAGTGATGGGTTTATAAAGTTTTTGAAAATGGTGATTTAAGTGCACCCACTCGACGACTTCAGTGACCCAGTGCCATAACTCACCGAACATGAGCTCTTCGTTTCTGGCCGGCGTTGGCCGGGAGCTTGCAACGCACACGCGCTGCTATATTTGTGCCTGCACGCGCGCATGCATGAAGCTGTGGTTGCAATTAGTCGTACGAGGGCTTGCTCCGTTATTTTGCAAACAGTAAACACTTAAAAAGTGGACCTAACAATTAGAAGAAACAGAACTTCAGGGGGTATTCTATAAAATTTAATGGTCGTTGTAACGGAATGACTAACGTTTAATATTTTCATATCTTTGTGACTAATAATTAGCAATTTTTGAGTTTGTGATCAATCCGCTCATGTGTGGCAACTTCATAGACCACGGGGGCTTTTTACTCTAAGCTAAACAAAGAACATAACCCTTATATTTTTCCATGCTTTTATTGTTGCAGAAAGCAAGGAATTATCAATTGTCCTTATAATTATTTAATGAAATAGGAGATTGAGTTGTACAGTTTACTAGACAAAAGATCTGTATGAAACTTCAACATGATTTGTATCAATTTTAGTTCCTCTCTAGAATTGAATCCAATATTCATAGAATTTCTGAGAAATAACAACTCAGCGTGGTCAGAATACTTGTTCAGTTTTCTGTAACCTCCATGGTTTCTTGACTTGGCAGCAAATGTACAGAGCATAAGAATAATAACCTTAACTGTCTCTGGCCAGTAATTGTGTTGTTAACCAGCATCTGATGTACTCCCTCCGTCCAAAAATAAGCGTCTCAAGTTTGCCCAAAAGTGGATGTATATATACATGAACCATGTCTAGATACATCCATTTTTTGGCTAACTTGAGACACTTATTTTGGGACGGAGGGAGTAGCATTTTTGGTTGAGGTTTATGATGTGTACCGAACTAGAAAGCATAAAACATGTATGCATATTCCAACATTTTTTATCAAGCTCTTTCATGTGTGTATGTTCTTTCATCTGGTCTCTCTTCTTCACTCTCCTTTTGTTGTGATCTTTTGATTTAATGGGAGGCCTATAAAGTACGAGTGATGGTTCCGTTTACTAAGATCATTCTTATATTTCATCTGTCATGCAAGAAATGTGGTGTTATTAAGACAAATGCTTTATTCAGAAATGGATCTTCGTTATTTCCAAGGTACACTGGTACTTGCCATGCATGATGGTGCATGGCCTTTTATTTTGCCACCGCTACATAGATCAACTACGGTGACCCTTCCAGCTAAATTTTGATTAGCAGGCACCACCGGCACAGGTAGCTGACATGGAGATGCTGTAAGGAGTGGCGATACAATATTCTGGGACGTACATGTTGCACATCGGCGGAACGGTCCGAAGCACCATCCTCATTATCTCGAACTGAACCTGCTGCTGCTGCATCAGAGGCTGATAGAAACCTTGCCCAAGATGTTGTTGCATGATGGCATGTGCCACACCGCGGATGACTTGGCACCGAGACTGTTCCGAGATCTGCGCCAGCTGCTGGCAGCACTGCTGGCGCATCACCTGGCAGCTGGTCGCTTGCCACGTCTGTGATCCAACAAATGGTGTTGTCATCGGGCCGCACTGCTGAATGAACGCCGTACACATGTTCATCTGTTGTTGCTGCTGGTACTGCCCATAGCCCTGGCTGTAGGAAGTGTCCAGCTGTGCAACAGCGCTGGTCGCCGCGAGGGCGATGAGAGTAAGGATGAGCATTGTGCTCATGGTGGTTGTCTACTAGTTTTGCTTTGTTGTTTATGTTTGTGTGGACTGTGGAGTGTGGAGGATGATGGAGGAGGTCTTCATGGTTAGGCATATTTATAGCCATGATGGCATTGGTTCTTGGTAAGGCGTGCTTGCGTGTTTTACGAATTGATCATCTAACTTCCGGTGCGAGATCGATAATCTGTATGACTCATCACTAATCACTTTACATGTCAATCATATATCTTGGATTGCGTCCTTTTGTGAAACTCTCTTTGTAATCGTGTGCAAGTTGTTAAGACAAATCAGCTTTTACCTTCACACGTTCCATGCCTTTGGGGAAGTTTATAGTTTACCATCTTGTTTGAGCTGTTTAGAAATATCATATCATCAAACTTCAAACCTTAGCATGTGAAGACTTGTTCCGCACTTCACTAAATGTTCAATAAACCCACATTGGTAGATCATGGAATGACTCATAAAATGCGCTTTACATGTCAAGGAAATGTCATGGAGCTATGCTCTTTGTTTACTTTCGTAAGATGAGGATATGTATGCATGCATCATGAGCTATGAGTTAAGCTTTCAATGTGGTTAACTCGTGCGGCGGTGCAGGCCATGACTTGGCCGCAAATGTCGAAAGAACACAAGGGATAGTACGTACCTAGTTTTCCTCAGATTTCTCGGAAGGAGTCTCAGCTGGCATGACGTGGTAGTCATGCATACCTCCTTCCTTTAGAACGCACATTATTGTATCGATTTTATATTTTAAACCGTCATCTTGAGTGTTTTGGTGTGAAAAAAGACGTTATTCTGCCCATTTGTGTTGCAGATGGCAATTTCATAGTATTGAGTTGTCGAGCACCTAACAGTGGCCATCTCTAGAATCCACTTCGGCTATCCTATATGCATCTAGGGGCGTCGACACTTACTTTATATTCATCCTTTAATCTGAGCTTCATATGATCCACTATTGCAAGCAATATCTGATTGACTGATATTAGCTATGTACTTCAGAGCCGTTTCCTTCATTTGGTTTAGTCGGCATAGTAAACCAGATTATGTATGGATGATATTTTTTAACAATATATTTCCACATCTTTTTCTCTCTTTTACTACTAGGAAATTACCCAACAATGCTGATGTATGGTCCTGAATTTCAATGTATTGTTTTCTTTTATTTGTCACACCTAAGGACCAAGAACAAATTGTACACAAAGGATTAACTTTTGAATTTTATAGAACTTGATAACTCTATTTTACGTATGTAGAAAAGAGAAATCAGATTTATAAGGGCTTTTTTAATGGGGATGAAGTCAGCCTTCACTGAAGTTGTCATTTTTCATAGGTGAAAGAAAGAGAATGAAGAAAGAAAATATTGTTCTCTTGTCTATGGAAAGGTCTCACAAAAATAATTAATACACATTAATTGGCAGGGATGAAAATAGGAGATAATGCATTTCACGATGTATATTTATTGACTTCTCCAAATGGTGCCGAGGGATAAAAGAGGTTGTAGATTCCCTCATGTTGCTATGGTAACACATTTCTTGAAGGAGCAGTAGCTTTCAGACAAGAATCTATGTCTTACGCATGATTGCAATATCTGCTGTTATACAGTATTATTATGATATTAGTCCACATTGAACATGAAAACATAGCATGATATTGGCGAACCTTTAGCGCCAGTACATATTATATCACGCTGCAATGCACAATGCATCATCCATGTTTGGATATCTTTGCTAGGTCTTATTAAGACAAACTAGACATTTGGTATGAGTTGGTTTTGAAGCCCAACCCTTGGGACTTTGTATGAGTAGGAGGAAATTAACAATTGAACTGTCATTCTGAGAGCATCATGTTGTGTCTAATGGAAGGCCTACACACAAAAGTGTTTCCAGGCAACTGTAATGGTACGCAAAAAATCTCTTCTTTCCTTCACACACACACCCTCCCTCCCCGTTGCTCGACCGTGGAGCTCCCATTGAGGTGCTCATATGGACGGGCTAACAAGTTGTCCGGAATTTGATCTTTGCCAGGAATTGGTTGTAATCGGAATGACTCTCCAAAAATTGCGAAGGATTTGGCCAGAATCATAGCGTCTTGGCAGAATTTCACCAGACTACAACCCACTTGGGCTCACATTTCTCTCTCGCCAACCGTCATATGGCTTTTAAGTTCACCTAAAATATTCACTCCAATCCTGAAACATGAAGTATCACAGTCTCTTTTTCAGTTTATCTAAAAAAGGTCACAATTCGACCTGATTTGCGGTATATATTCAGGGCATTTTTCTTACCAAAACCGTATAAAACGGTTATTTTGTAGTTCTTGGCCCTTTACGGGAGATAACATGTACTCCCTCCGTTCCATATAGACATGTTACGTGTACAAGTGAAAGTCATCTATTTTGGAACGGAGGGAGTGCTAGTAAAACATATGAACTAATGTAACTGCATAGGGCCTGATCTCTGCGGGATGAAAAAGGTGCAAAAGAAAGCAGAGGAATATAACAAAAACAAAAAACAGGGCACATGCAAGAGAGAAACCTGCAAAGAGCAAATCACTGCCGGAACTTTTTTAAATCTAGCATAACTGTATTAAAACAGCTCAACCTTTACCACCATGCTACGATCTCTAGAACCTGGCGATTCAGTTCAAGAAATATAGGATTCCGGATCCGGATTACTTGTCATGGTTTATGATTACATGGTGAATACATGAACTAGCTAGCGCATGGCTGAACGGGCAATGCAGTCAGACTGGGAGATAAACGCTGCAGAGGGAAAAGAACAGCCAGGAAAGATAAGAAAAGCCCATACACATCAAGAGCAAAAATAAAAAATAAAAAGTTTAGTCAAAGATCTTGGAGCGACAAAAGAAACAGAGATTCAAAGAAGCTTTGAGGTAGGCAGGGCCAAGAAATCGTGGGTAAAGACGGCGGCTCAGAGATAAACCTTTCGCCGATTCGAATCACATCAGGCTACTACCATCCCAGGATGAAGAACGATGGCAAGAACCAATTCGTTTCCGTCCGGGGAGGCAGCCGTAAGACCGGCCTTTCAATGTCTCCTCACTGCCACACGAACAACACGATTCGATCCTATAAGAAGCAACAAAGGGAAAACAGACACAAACAGCAAGAGAGATGCAACGGGAGATTGAACGAAATCGAACGGAAAAGAAAGGAGCCGCCGCAATGCAGAGGATGAGACGGGGGAGGGGGGCACCTGGGGAGCCCTAGCAATTCTTTTTAGAGCGGGAGCCCTAATATATATAGGTTGGGCTAGTGGGCTGGCGTTTCACAGGCCGAATCGTGACTGGATGCTGCCTGCTAGGCCCAGACCCACTCGTTTTCAGCAGTTGTACTCCTCTCCTGATACTCAAAAAAGAATAGCACCCGGTTAATTCACCTGACAAATGTTGCATAGCATCCGCCTGCATATTTAAAATTAACTGTACCTAAAAAAACTGTACCTTGATATGGATTTTTTTGAACTATCAATATATTAAGCTAGCAAGCCGTCTTGTTAAAAAAATCCAGTCCCCTAGGTACCCTAAGAGTGCGTCTGAAACTTGCTGTTTAAGCATCCACAATAGTTACATCGTTTATAAGTTTGTCTGGAATAAAACTAGGGGCTCATCGACCCAATTACAAGAAACTTTATTTAAAAAACTATCGTAGGCTAACTCATGAGCTACTTTATTTGCTTCCCTCCAACAATGTTTGAAAGAAACACTACCTATAGATGTAGCCACATCAACACAATCCTCGAAAATAGCAGATGATTCATTCCACCACACAGCCTCCCCGTGCATGCTTCAATAGTTTCAATCGAATCCGATTCAGCTTGTATCCTAGAGAAACCCAGTCCATTTGCCAAAGCTAGACCTTCCTTCATCACGATCACTTCTGTCATAGATGGAGATGAACATGTGGTAAGAACTTCGTAGCCGCCGCTAAGAAGCTACCCTGGAAATCCCGAAGAACAACCCCCACAGCTCCTGCATGAGCATCTTCATGAAAAGAAGTATCAACATTAAGATTTACATGACGAGGCTCCGGCCTTGTCCATTTTGCAGAAGAGTCAATATTTATTTTATCGGAGACCTTTGCCGCATTAGCTGCAATAGTACCTCGATATGGATTTAATTAGGTAGAGGGGTTTCTAGTTAGTTACATCTTACCTTTTTTTGAAACGGATGCAAAAGATTTGTCTCATCTCATTACTTAAGACGAATAGAATTGCCCGGTAAAACCGGACTAAAACCAGTACAAACTCCCACAAATTACCGTCGTGGAACACGACACAGGGTAACACCTATCGACTTTGCTACCCACACGAAGTACACACGCCATCGAGAAGAAACATCACCGTCGAGGTTGCCATCGAGCGTCATTGTCATCACTCCACCTCGTGCAAGCGACTCCGACAGAGGCTTCACCACAACCGGTGCCGTGAACCATGTCGGCCTATGCCTACACTATAAGGCGAGATCGATTTTGCTTATTAGCGAAGAAAAACAATCAAGATCGAGACTGTTGCTGCACTGGATCGCCAACCTTGCAGAAGTGTCACTGATGTACTTTTTTTTACCAAGTATGCTAGGAGAATCATATTTGCTTTGCTTGTCATTTTTATTCCTGATCCAGTTTGACAACTACTCCAAGTATGCTAGGAGTAGGTGCTATCAGTATCAAGAACGCAGGCGCTTGCCATGCATTTGTTTGAGAAATACTGTAAGAGATTGTGGGCTATAGTTCAGTAGACGCAGAGATTTCTATGAAACTTCAGCAACCCGTCTACTGTACCTAGCATAACTTCCTTTGTCAGCGTGACGTCGATGTCAGGCACTGTCCTTCATGAACCCGGAGAGAGGGGGGAACGAACGAGGAGCAACCCCATATACTTTCCAAGTTATCAGCCTGAACAACCTTGAGCTGCAGTCCAACTGTGACAAAAATGTAATGACCGTCCGACATGTTTGCACCTCTTGAACACTGGAAGCCGGCGAGTCGATGATGATTTTACATTCTTAGGGCAAGCGATTGGTCAATTAGCTTCTGAAGTTCTGATACAGCTTTAGTGGGAGAAGTCTACTGTACCATGTTGCTCCTGCAACATGAATATTGCGTAGTGTTCTTGACTTGTTTCAAAACTTACATTACAAACAGAAGTTTTCACTGATCAAGCACAAACATATGTTTTATTCCTCATCTACTGCAAATGATGGTAGTTTTTCTGTAGTTGGGCCACTTGATACTATGGGCTAGGCCTGCAACTTCCTTTCATACTAGATACATAAGGTTTTCATTTGGGGCTGGGCCCAAAAATGCAAATTCGTTCTACTTACTAGCATGTGCTCATTATTATAACTTAGTGCAGTTTTTTTTTAACAGTAGGGCAGTTCTTCATGTTTTCATACTAGAAACCTAAGGTGCTTATCCCTACTTCATAAGGTTTTCAATCCTGATCCACCATGGGGTATTCATGCGTAGAACTAATGTTCAGACTTATCATCTAAAAAAGGTTTGTGTGGCCAGATTTCCAAAGGTATTACTAGAAAACCATCCAAATATTCTCAAAGTAGAACAGAAGAATCTACCACCACATCTTTTTTACATGTGGAGGAGGTGATCACTTTGAAGACCTTTTATGACCAAAGAAAAATTCCTAGTCGCCACTTTGGAAAAACAGAACACATGTATATACCATATTGCTGTTAACAATTACAAGAATAAAGACTGGCCTAGCTCATCCCCATCATCTTTTTGTGCTTTCAAACCTTTTGCTTTCTCTGTCTAGCATGCCCCATCATTCTGGATCCCTGCGAGGTTTCAACATCTTGATTGCATCAAGGGAGAGAAAAAGGCACACATCCACACCACAGGCGTGGTGAGCAGGGCGTCTATATGGAACTCATGTTAGACTTCAGGCTTTGAATCTTTTTGTCTTTAGGTGCCAAGAATCAATGTGGCCGGCAAGTGTAGCCTCCGTGTTGCCATAAATTGGAAAACTATCAAAAGTATTGTCCGTGAAATGGAAAAGATTTATCGATTTTCATGCACCAATTAAAATTTGATCCGTTTGGGAAAGGTCAAAGGTGGGTGATATATTTGTACTTGGACAGGATATGTAGCTACTTGTTTCTTTCATCAACCATTTGGTCACTGACTTTCACATCTTTCTCATGTGGTGGTAGATAAAAGCTTGAGCTACCAGCAAACATCATGCACTCTACTTCTCTCCCCTTTAGAAAATAAATAAAAGAGTTACTTATCCTAATTAACAACCTTTTTGTGTCACATCTGGTGAGAAAACGACTATTTTCTAGATGGCAACATGACGAACTACACAACCAAATGCTTGGGAAACCACCAGAAGATCAGAGATTTTAGGTTCCTATGTCCACACAGGAAAAGGATATGAGTTGATGAAGATGGACTGGAATTTGGAAGACACGAACAGATTTGACTTGATGCAACCTTGTCACCTCAATCTACTATTTTTCTTTGTTAGCTTTCTTATCCAGAAAAGATATGGTTGCAGCTTGTGCTTGCACAATCTATCTTGGCTCAAATAGGTGGAATTTTGCTGTGGGTGTCCTTCCTTCCTGCACATGATGACACCGTTGACACTTGCACTTCTAGACTAGACGCACTTGTACTTTCTCCTGCTATTCACATTGAAAGCAGACAAGTTGTACAGCAGACAAAAAATTCAATCAAATTCATTTACTCCATTCCAAGAAATAATCATACTGCAAGAGAAATTTGGTGTGTGCTACAGTCCTTTCTGTGGTCACAGTCTGGAGAGGAAAGGAAGAACTTTTTCAGAATAATTTGTTTTTATGTTACCTTCGTTTTCGCTTAAATTGACTCGTATTCCTCAACCATGGTAAAACTTAGTATAACAAATGAATATGAATTTGTGGTGAGTTAGTGCCTCCACTTTCTAAATTATCATTTTGGGGCATTCTTACGTTGTCGCTCACATACACATTTATGGCCATATTTTTCTCATTTACATGTTCGTGAAAATTACACATACACATGAAAAATACACACAGTGAGATGGGGCTATTTACGAACTGCAGATCTAATAATTCGCTTGAAATTTAAATATTTTGTGTACATCAGATTTGAACGTTTAATAGAAGGTTGGAATTACAAATTCTGAACAACATGCGAAAAATAACTGAGGCAGCAGTGTAGCAGCAAATAGCACTAAAACCTGTTGTTCTTGAACCATGTAAAAATTGTAACATGCTGCTTTCCTCCATCTACGGCGTCACTGAATTCTTGAGACATACTCATGCTGCTGTCCAATTGCTGCATCTACATATACCAACTTCGGCACTCAGAATCAGGGCTTTGTGGTCAGGTGTCCGGTCGGTTTATATGTCTACATTATCCGAGAAATGCTGGCTGTCATGCGTACAAAGCCGTATGCATCAAGTGATCACAATAAATACATATTATGTTCTTCACTTGGTGGTCAGAATATCTCCAAAGCTAGGCTTCTTGAGAACGCTTTGTACTACATGGCATTGCTTGTGGATGGGGGCCACCTAATGTTTATTGAGAAAAGTACTTGATTAACTCCTACCTATATCGATCTTCTAATTATTTGCTGTGTGCTCACAGGTGTGTGTGTGAGAGAGAGTAGAGATATACCCTGTTTAATGAATGGCGAGAAATAGTGACATTTTTTCTGATAAAGGGAATATAACTATATCTATGAACAGTGACATATATTCACAGTACCATTTCACCGGTGAGAAATACTGACATACATCCAGAGTGATCCTTTGACTAATCAAATTCAAGCTTTGAACAATAATTAATTTAATAATACTCCTAAACCCTAAGATGGATATCGGTGAAATTGTAGAACAAGTAAATACTAGAAAATAGTACTGAAGGGAGTACATATTTTCTGGCGTTTTTCTCCATCGTTTTGTTTTCAACAATAAAAGGGAAAAGGAGGCTAAATAATTAACAGGTGCTGCTACTCGTACCATGATAATCAGTGACCGGGAAGGTTAGGATCAGGTGAGTGCGAATCTCAACTCTCATCTTTTCTTTTCTACACCTCTTTTCCTAGTTCGCCGTTCAAAAAGAGTTGGCGCACTCTCCTTTATCTTGTTTTCTCATTCTTTTCTGTTGCTCTCTTTTTCCGTGGCGTTCACCACTACTTTGGTCACATGATAAACCTAAAGTACGTCATAAAGTAATCTGAGCACTCCCATTTTCTGGATTGAGACAATCGTTGATTGTACTTGTCATCAGACTTAATCGTACCGGCATAGTTCCTTTTTCATGAATACAACATCCTACTTAGTAATTTTTATAATTTACAAGAAAGAGCATGTTGTGTTTGTGTTAAATATTATATACAAGTCGGATTACGTTTGGACTTAGAAGTTGTAGTAGGTGTACATAGTGTTCGAGTCGAACACATTGCATACTCGGGCTTTCCTATATAACGAGTGAGAGATACCACATATTGTTACTCATTACGACTAGACAGTGATATGCAAGCAGGGGGAGCCGGCAGTATGTGCGGGCGCCCTATTGGTTGGTGTTGCAATATCCAAGGGGTGAGCCCACTAGCACAAGTAACAAGTAGGACAAAGTTGAGTTTGTGATATTAGACAGAGAAAATACTAATATTAGTATAGGATTTTGAACTATAATACTAGTGAAAAAAGGTTTAACCATACAACCCGGAGGCCCGACTAGTGCACTAGTGAACCCAGACGCTCACCAGGTCAATCATCAGTCCTATTTGTAAAAGTATGGTCGGAACCCATGACGATTAGAGAGCGATATGCATGCAGGGGGAGTCGAAAGCATGTAACGACACCCAGAAAGATGTTGTGGTATCAAAGGGACGAGCTCCCTAGGCGAGTTCGCCAAACCTCATTCACAAATTTTGGTATCGTCGTCATGTTGTTATTGTTTGGTCATCGGTATCGATCCTGCACCTACAACATTAACAAAGACATCACACGTGTACATGGGTGTGAGCATGAAGCCTAATCACATGTAGAATATACGATGACCTTGATATGTCACAAGTACTTTTTAAAAAACGAATCCTTTTGTAGCTCATCATTTATTGGCCAAACTAGAAAAGTTGGTTGGAAAGCCGCAATTTTACAGAGATTAGTTCTTCATAATGATTAAATTTCAAAAAAAATTAAAGGAGCGCAAACTCCAATCTCTACATAGATTGATGTGTGTTGTCATTAGATTCTGCAAGTTTTGGAGACAAGAAGGCGGAAATATTGCATGTGGGCCTCCTTGGGTTGTAAGTCTGTGTAAATTATTTTGGAGTATTTTAATCTTAAAAAACTTCTCCCTTGGAAGCAATCTTGATCATAGGATTGGGGCTACGAAATTCTTACGGAATCCATTCCTAAAACCTCCATTCCATGGGATCCTAAAGATCAAATCATCTCAATTTCATTTTTCTGTGAAAAGTCCAATACACTTTCACTCTCTCTCTAGTCTCTCATCAATCTTTCAAAATTCGTGTGCACCATACTAAGACACCTATTACAAAATTCCTATGTTTTAGAATTCTGTGGAAATTCACTTCACCTAACACTCCTACTCCTATATTTTCAAATCCTGCAATCCAAAATAAGCCCTTAGAATTTTGTTGTAGTATTACGGATCTTGCTACATACCGGTTGTTTTCAGCTTAGGATTTTCATATGAAATGTAGGAATTAGCAATCCTCTGGAATTTGTACTTTGGAACGCAAGATTTACACGTAAGAATTTTGTTACAAAAGATAGCAAGAAACGATGAAGTAGCGGAAAGATCAAACCAACGGGGACACGAGATTTAACGTGGAAAACCCCTCCGCACAAAGGAGAGGAAAAAACCACGGACGCCAGCCAGCAATCACTTTACTATATCGGGGTGAGATTACAAACGCCGTGGGTTTACAATGTATGGCTTGGCATACCCTAACCGGCGGCTTACATGATGTATTTATAGTGGACAAACCCTAAGTCGGCTGCAGTCCGACTCGGAAACGATCCGTACCGTACCGCGGGTGGCTGCCGCCCCCCGCACCCCCTTCCGTGCATACCGGATGGGCCTACGAGTGTGATGGGCCAACTTATGACTCCGGGGCGCACCGCTCTCCTACGTCACAAGCTGGCCTTTATCAGTACATACGAATTTGGATCACCAGAAAACAACACTCCACCTTGAGACAAATTCCATCTTGTAGCATCAACGAGAACCTTTACCCCTGAAACAACAAAGAAAACACCTTCGGCGCCAAATAGCCTCTTGGGCTAGACAGTGATACCAACTAAGCCTGAGCATAGCTCAAACTTAGTAACAGGAACAGGCTTTGTCATCATATCAGCCGGATTATCATGAGTACTAATCTTGCATACCTTCAGCTTACCTTGTGCAACAACATCACGCACATAATGGTATTTGATGTCAATGTGCTTTGTTCTCTCATGGAACATCTGATCCTTAGTAAGGTAAATGGCACTCTGACTATCACAAAACAGGTTAATGCAAGTATCAACTCCACAAAGCTCAGCAAACAAACCTTTCAACCAAACAGTTTCTTTAACTGCTTCTGCAATGGCCATGTATTCAGCCTCCGTGGTGGATTGGGCAACAACCGGCTGAAGTGTTGCCTTCCAACTAACAGCACAACCACCAATGGTGAACACATAACCTGTGAGGGACCTCCTCTTATCCAAGTCGGCAGCAAAATCTGAATCCACATAGCCTACGAGTCCCTCACCAGCTCTGCCAAACTTCAAGCAAGCATCAGACGTGCCACGGAGGTACCTGAAAATCCACTGAACAGCTTTCCAATGTTCTTTACCAGGATTAGCCATGTATCTACTCACCAAGCTCATAGCATATGACAAATCAGGACGTGAACAGACCATAGCATACATCAAGGAACCAACAGCACTAGAGTATGGAACTCGAGACATGTACTCCAAATCATCATCAGTAGTAGGACATTGAGTAGATGACAACTTAAAATGCGAAGCAATAGGAGTACTAACAGACTTTGCATCATGCATGTTAAAACGATGAAGAACTTTCTTAATGTAACTTTGCTGACTAAGAAATAAGAACCTAGACTTTCTGTCACGTGTAATTTCCATACCTAGGATTTTCTTAGCAGCACCAAGATCCTTCATCTCAAATTCGCTGCTCAATTGTGACTTGAGGCAGCGACATCTTTCATGCTCTTGGCAGCAATCAACATATCATCAACATATAACAGCAAGTATATAGGCGATCCATCAACAAACTTAATGTACACACAGCTATCAAATTCAGACCTCTTAAAGCCATGTGACAACATAAATGAATCAAACCTTTTATACCACTGTCGAGGAGATTGTTTCAAACCGTATAAGGACCTTTTCAACTTACAAACAAGATCCTCCTTACCCGGCACTATGAACCCTTCAGGCTGGTCCATGTATATCTCCTCCTCCAACTCTCCATGCAGAAACGCAGTTTTAACATCTAACTGCTCAAGCTCAAGATCATGCATAGCAACAATGGAGAAAAATGTCCGAATAGAACTATGCTTGACAACCGGAGAGAAAACATCATTGTAATCAATACCTGGGATTTGACTGAAGCCTTTTGCCACTAACCTTGCCTTAAATCTTGGAGGCTCACTTGGAGACAAACCCTCCTTTCTCTTGAAGATCCACTTACAGCGGACTGCTTCTTTTGCTTAGGCAAGCGCACAACATCCCATGTGCCATTCTTCTCAAGTGACTGCATCTCCTCTTGCATAGCGGAGATCCACTTCTCACGGTCACTTGTAGCAATTGCTTCAGTATACGTGGACGGCTCATGTCCATGCTCCACCTGTTCTGCACAACTCAGAGCATAATTAACAATGTTACACTCCTCAATTAAACGTGGTCGAGGACCACAATTCCTCCTTTGTCTACCAGCTGCGATAGACAGATTTTGTTGCTGCATAACAGGGGATGAATCAGGCATATTATCATTATCAGAATCAGAGTTATCTGACGCATCACCATCATTGTCTTCAGTGACAATTTCCTTTTCAGTGGAGTGCTCCACCTCGACACGAATCTGTTCCTCATCTGAACTAGCTGAAACATCTGAGGACAACTTATCAAAGTACATAGCAGATTCATTGAAAACAACACTCCTGCTCATGAATGCCTTGTTAGTTTCGGGATTCCATAACTTATATCCTTTTACACCCGAACCATAACCAATGAAAACAGACTTAACAGCTCTCGGCTCTAATTTCCCATTATCAACATGAGCATAAGCAGTGCAACCGAAAACTTTAAGCTGTGAATAATCAGCAGGAGTACCTGACCATACCTCCATAGGTGTTTTCTTGTCGAGGGGAATAGATGGTGACCTGTTTATCAAGTAACAGGCGGTGGCTGCCGCCTCAGCCCAGAAACGCTTACTCATGCGAGCGTTGGAGATCATGCAGCGAGCCTTGGACATGATTGTCCTGTTCATCCGCTCCGCTACACCATTCTGCTGAGGCGTGTACGGGATGGTGAGGTGCCTGACAATTCCTTCTGTTCTGCAAAAATCATTAAAAGCATTCGAACAAAATTCACCACCATTGTCAGTACGAAGTATTTTCACCTTCCTCTCTGTTTGCCTTTCTATCATAGCTTTCCACTCCTTAAAAGCAGCAAACGAATCATCCTTATTTTTCATGAAATAAGGCCAAACTCTTCTAGAGTAATCATCAATAATAGTAAGCATATAACGAGCACCACCATAAGAGGGCTTACGTGACGGCCCCCAAACATCAGCATGTACATATTCAAGTGTACCTTTGGTGGTATGAACGGAAGCATTGAACTTAACTCTTGTGTGCTTACCGAATATGCAATGTTCACAGAATTGCATCTTTCCCAAACTGCAGTCTTGCAGCAACTCTCTCTTGATCAATTCTGCCATACCAAGTTCACTCATGTGTCCAAGACGCTTATGCCAGAGGTTAGTTTTACTTGAATCATCATGAGAAACAGCAGCAACAGTACCAGATAAAGTGCTACCTCTAAGAACATATAACTTAGCAGAATTCATATCACCAACCATAACTATGAGAGAACCTTTTGATACCTTCAGAAGTCTGTTTCCGCCGGTATACTTGTACCCGTCACAATCAAAGGTACTGAGCGAGATCAAATTTCTCGCCATGGTTGGTATGTGTTTCACGCCCGTCAACGTGCGTGTCATGCCGTCATGTGTCTTGATCTGAACAGATCCAACGCCAGCAATGGTGCATTGCTGGTCGTTTCCCACACGCACGAAGTCTCCAGTCTGCACTAACTCATAAGAACTGAACCAATCTCTGTTACAGCAAATATGAAAAGAACATGCAGTATCTAGAATCCACTCATCTTGACGAGAAACACATGCAGCTAAAACAGCTAGGCATTCGCCATCAGAACTACCATCAACAACAGCAGCCTCACCGGTATCATTACCTTCATTAGTTTTCGGTTGGTAAGTACCTTTCCTTTTCTCCTTGTTCTGCAACTTCCAGCAATCATCAATGGTGTGACTACTCTTCTTACAATACCTGCAGAACTTGTCACGGCCTTTAGACTTTGAGCGACCTCTGTTGCCCTTGCTCTTGTCTCTGTTGTTGTAGTTGTTGTTGTTGTCTCGCTGCTGAGGCCTTCCTCGGACCTCCAAAGCGTCACCCTTGGAAGATGATGACGCCTCCTGCTGTACCATACCCTTCATCTTTTCCCTCGTCATGAGGTGCTCATAAACCTCAGCGGTGGTTAGTTCATCACGGCTAAGCAGTATGGTATCACGGAAATTTGCATAGGAATTTGGCAGCGAAACTAGAAGTAAAAGTGCAAGATCTTCATCCTCATATTTTACCTCCATCGACACTAGGTCAGAAACGATCTCCTTGAAGATCGATATGTGATTCATTACCGAACCACCTTCTTGCAGCTTGTGCGAGAACAACTTCATCTTCACATGCATCTTGCTGGTGAGATCCTTGGACATGCAGATCGACTCCAGCTTAGCCCACAGCTTGGCTGCGGTTTTCTCCTGTAGTACTTCTTGCAGGATATCATTAGATAGATGAAGTTGAATAAGAGACACAGCCTTACGGTCTTTTCTCTTCTCATCGGCGGTCCAGTCGGCCGCCTCCTTATCGCCGAATTTCTCCAGCGCTTCGTCAAGATCGTTGGACTGTGCGAGGACAGCACGCATCTTGACCTGCCATAACGAAAATCTCGTCTTGTAGTCCAGCAACGGTAGATCGAACTTCATCGATGCCATCCAAAACCCTAATCTGAAAACAGATCTGAAACACGGGCTCTGATACCACTTGTTACAAAAGATAGCAAGAAACGATGAAGTAGCGGAAAGATCAAACCAACGGGGACACGAGATTTAACGTGGAAAACCCCTCCAAACAAAGGAGAGGAAAAAACCACGGGCGCCAGCCAGCAATCACTTCACTATATCGGGGTGAGGTTACAAACGCCGTGGGTTTACAATGTATGGCTTGGCATACCCTAACCGGCGGCTTACATGATGTATTTATAGTGGACAAACCCTAAGTCGGCTGCAGTCCGACTCGGAAACGATCCGTACCGTACCGTGGGTGGCTGCCGCCCCCCGCACCCCCTTCCGTGCATACCGAATGGGCCTACGAGTGTGATGGGCCAACTTCTGACTCCGGGGCGGACCGCTCTCCTACGTCACAAGCTGGCCTTTATCAGTACATACGAATTTGGATCACCAGAAAACAACAAAATTTGCATGAATGTTTCCTCAGCCTCTGATTTCATATTAAAACTAGAGCAAAGAAAACATTAGCTCCAACCTCTTTTTAATTTCCTGTACAAAAAGAGCGAAGCAACGCGATCACGTGAAGCTCTTGCGTAGTTCTTCCGCCAGCGGCCAAGCCATTGCCGAATGTCTCGTCCAAGCTCTTTCCTCTATTTTAGACGCAAAAAATGGGATGCTCAAAGGCTGGGTACACCTGATGGGCTTTTCTTTGTAGCCGGAGACGGTGGAGACAAATCTCGCGGCTTCTCCGGCTCTCCATCATGGACTCAGTAGTGGTCGACAACAGGCTTGATACCACATCTTACATGTCAGTTCCCGTGGTTTTCAATCCATTGGCTCACACTTGCATTACTATCTTATTCCTATGATTTTTCTATTCTACTCCCTAAAGAGAAAAGAAATAAAGGAAGGTTGTAAACCTTCATTTTTGAAATTTACAAGGTAGAAGTGTAGAAAACAAATCACACGTGCACACACACGCCTGACTCCGAATCTCACGCTAGAATCTACGAGGATCGGTGTGTCGCACGAAAACTCTTGGCTCGATCGCACTGAAAATGATTAATTCCAAATAAACTTAGCATACAAAATCCGCGTCCGCGTACGGTTAACCTTAAAACCAAAACGAACTCTTAACTACAGTCTTACATGCAAGCAAGTTTTTGGAGGTAAGGCAGGCACGAATCTTGCCACTTGGAACTTGGAGTATGATTCTTGCTACATTAAAAAAAACAAAGGAAAGGAAGCAGGTGTGGTTAGGTTGGGAACCTCAGTTCCTTAACTAATCAAGCGCTTTGGTCAACTCCCTCCCTCTACCTTGATTTATGCAAATCTTAACTACCAGCACTAGCCGTTGCATCAATTTAATGGCATCGACCCTTGATCAAATAGTTAATGGAGATTAAAGTAATGAAACCATAAGGATATTTTTCGAGCAGGTAGGGTAGAGAAGATAAGACACCGGGGCAGATGGGTTTAAGCAGCTAAGCTAATCTGGCCGTAGCTCAAACAGCTAAGCTGATTAGTACAGTAAGTAGTACTTCAAACGGCTAGCTAAGACTAGCCCCAATGCAGGTAACTTCGGTGGTAACTTCGTGTCTAGCTCAGCAAATTTTCCTACGTGGCAATGAGTTAATGAGGAAAGAGAGAATTGGAGTAACCTATTTGGTTACCGTAACATAGCGTGATATACGAGATTTTTTAATGCCTAATCGATCGACTGCGGCTACCCCGTACGAGACCTCCTCGCTCCCATCACCCAGTCGCTGCCTCTCGCCCCTATCGCCATGTCCCTCGCCCCCTGTCTCTGCTCGCCGCGCTCGCCATCTCGCCGGCCGGCGGCGGCTCCGTTCGGCACCGCCAGCAAGGAAGCCACCCAAGGAAACGGGCAAGCCCAGTCGTCGGCTACCTCGCCACCGCAGAACCAAGCTCCAACGCCAACCCCCCCCCCCCCCCCCCCGCCACAGCCGCTCTTCTATCTCGGCGGCCCGACGAGCTCCTCCGCAAACTCCTTGACACCACCACACTTGTACCCCAATCTCAGGGAAAGCTCCGCTATCAATCTGCAGCATCTGCACATATCCAAATTCATATCATGTACTGATGCTCAATGTGCTGCTTGGTCGTTCTACAGATGAAGACTGAAGTAGTTATTTCTCTGTCTCTGCAACTCTGAATTGTCCTGTTTCTAGCACCTATATAAAGTTTCAGGAGATGCCACGTCCAAAGTTCAGGAAGCCTTACTGTTCGTGGCTTACGTATCTTGCCTAGAAAAATATTTAGTTTGCTGCGTGCAGTTTGTTTTCTTTGATTTCTGTTCGTTGTTATAGACCATATATATAATGACAGATCGGTTTGAGCTGAACTGTGTGGATATACTCATGACGGAGATTATTTTTCAGTGCTGATATTTTGTACTTGTTGGTCAGTTTAATTTCAAGTGCCACACGCTTTGAAAAATTCTATGGATTATTATCTTTGGGATTTGTATTACAGTACCGGTAAACAAAATTCCATATTAGTACATGCCACAGATAGATCACAAAGTTGAAATATTATTATAGATCCCACAAAACAATAAATGAAACGCTCCAAGTTATCACTCTATGTTACCACCCACTGTGGAGATAGTAACAAAGACTAGTAACATGCCTATGTTACTAGTCTAAGTTACTCCCCATTGTGACTAGTCTAAATAGTACTCTCTCGGTCACATGACCGTTGGGCCAGAGACAGTAACGGCTAGTAGAACCAAAAAACAGGTCAAAAGTTACGCTGTTGAACAGATTCGAAATTTGGTACGTAGCGGTCAAGCAAGAAAATATCATAACATGGGGAGCAAGCAAGGCATCATGGTAAGCTTCTCAGAATTTCAATTCCCTCTCGTTTTTTTGTCGTGACTTACATGTACCATAGATGGGTGTTTTTTAACGATGAGCAACACTAGTTTGTCACTTAGAAAAAAAAGTTTTTTTTGTCAAGTAGTCACTCTGTTTTTTAATATAAGATGTTTTAGGTGTCTGACATGTTGTTTACATGCACATTACAATGAGGGAATGTAAGCTTTTCGCTTGGCATGTTCTCCAAAACCGGGTGTGGACGGTTGACCGGTTACGCCGTCGTGGCTAGCCAAACTGCGGTTTGTATCAACTTTGCAAAAGGGAGGATGAAACAACCACACACCTTTTTTTCAAATGCCGCTTCACCGTTCGTGTTTGGAACATGGTGATCTCTTGGCTCGGGCTTTCCACGTGCAACTTTAGTTAGTGGCACTCCTTCGACTCCATGCACGCTTGGTGGGAATCCGTCATTTACAACAACGGCACACGGCGTAAATCCTTGGCTTCTCTCATGATGCTTGTTTGTTGGGAGGTTTGGAATGAGAGGAATGCGCGCGTCTTCCGCCACGTTTCTACCATGCCAACGGTGATTTTTGAGCGGATCCGGACGGAGGCGGCGTTGTGGAGCGCCACGGGGGCAAAGCACTTGGGTTCCATTATTCCTGGAGAGTAGTTCTTTTCTTGTTTGTGCGGGCGAGAGTTGTTTTTTTCTCTCTACGCTGGGATTGTGGTTGAGCGTCTCTTGCTCGTTCGGCTGGGTTGTAAAAGTGCTGTAAAACTCCTTCTTATTTAATTAATAAGGCAAGTCTTTTGCCTTCTTTTCAAAATAAAAAAATGAGGAAATGTACACATTAAAATTTGTCTAGATACAATGCTAAAACATTTTATATTAAAAAAGGAGGGAGTACATTAGTACTATTTTTTTTTTCTTACAATCCCCCCTCGACAAGAATGCAAGAAGACATTTTTTCTAGAACACCAAAAAAATACAAATGAAAGGACAATTAAGGACTGGTAACTTCATATATATTTTTTGCGTGGAACTTCATATGTCTTTCTTTTTGCGTGGAACTTCATATGCTTTAGTAACATGGCAACGGTAAAAAAGAAGAAGGTAGCCTGATGAGGGCCTTTTTGTCGTTAGCATGCCCCTTGTGCAGGACGCAGGCGATGGGGCCTGAACCGTGCACATTGACACAATCATGGCTGTCACCAGGCCGGCCACTTGAGATTTCTCCATTCCATTTTATTTCATTTTCATTTGAGAGAACACAAATAAAAACACAAACAAAGGGTCATGGAATGCCATACCACATCACCTTCACCTCCTGCTAAACTAAACACCTTCTATCTTTAGAGACGGAACACTGGAGAGGGACATGAACCCATGCCGGCCTAGCTAAGCTAGGATATGTGTCAATGTGTGTGTGATGTGGATGCTATGCTATGATATGCCAACATCATTAGCATCATTAGCATTTCCTATCTACATTAATTAGTAGGTCACCCCTCTGGGCTCATACATCATGATACTTGCAATTTGTAATGTTTTGATAGTGACATGGCTAGAGTCGATATAAGACTATATTGCTAGGGTGGTTGTTTCTAGGGAGACTTTAGGATTTCATATGTAAGTCAGTTCTTTCGCGTGTTGGGTTAATCTTGAATCGGATACATATATCTTCAAGTGGGGGGAAATTCAACTTGCACTAAACAAAAGTTACATGGTTAATCACATATACGGACATGTACATGTTTGTTTATGCAAGCTAGAAGCAATACTCAAGTTACATGTGTTCACGTGGGAATTAGAGATGATACGCAGAAATTCCCGTGTATTTGTATCTTTAGTCCATACAAGTCTACAAAAAAGTTAACCAACGAAAAAATAAATAAAACCACCACGAGAAAATAATTATGAATATTGGCACGTACTCCTTAAGTATTGGGTAGTCAACGGGAAATAAAGAAATAAACCACACCAATTTTTCCTTCCAAGAAAATAATCACGAATGTTGACACATAGAGCTTACGTCCTGCTGTCCCCGGGGCGTGTAGTTTAGTCTTTGTAAACACATCATGTAGTTCAAAGTCCAACCAGCATCATCAGATCAACAACAATAAAAACAATAGATTTTTGAGTTATTGGGTAGGGGAAAAGTCGCACTTCTAGACAACCCAAACTGACATTAATCTTCTCCAGTACGTCCCATAAAATTTTCTCCATCAAGCAGGCTCAATTATTTTATTATCAGGAAATGCATGGCTAACCACTCTCTCTTCCAACGGGCCAAAGCATAAGCTTCTTGACCATGGACTTGGACAAAACAGATGTTCTTAGCCAAGAAAAATTATGTGATGATGATAATGACATGGTCTGGATGCATGTCCTATCCCGGAGTTATATGTGATAGCTTGGTGTCATCTAGATGCAACTAAATAAACAACGTTTTCAACCGGTTTTCCTACAATTTCATAATTCTTCTATGTCATAGTCATTTTGTTTTCACCTCACAAGTCACAATGCGTACAAGCCAAGGAAAGCACTAAATATAAGGAAAATAATGATAATTAACCACATATACCCTTCAAAATAACATTATGCAATCATTTAATTATTCATAAGGCATTTACATAATCAACATATAGAGACAAAAATCAATAAATACACTTTTCATTCTTATGATGGAATTTTTCTTCAAACCTGATTATCTAAGCTTCTTGACCATAGTGCAATGAAAGGACTAATGAATACTCTCCCAGGAGTAGCTAGGATTTCATTATTGAAGCCATATGTTCTCTTTGTTCTAAAATTAAAACATATTTTAAATCCATTATGACGAGGTTTTGACCAACATTTAATTGTTAGTATGTGGTGAACAGTTTAGTACACGTCTAATTAATGCCGTAAACCAAAAAAAATTGCATGTTATTATTGACTTAGTATATTGCAACTCAAGAAAAATAAACATTTCTAGCCATTTTAACTCCTGTTTTTTAGCATCAGCCATTTAACCTCCTACTTTGTCGTATGGAACGAAAACGCCACAAGTAGTGTCCAACAAGGGTTTATCAAAATATTTGACACGACGCCTATCGACATAATTGACACAACTTGAACACTAAATAATGCAATTGCACATGACACTTTATCTGATTTGACAATAGCATGAACGAGAAGACAATTAAAGTATTGTATACACATCAGTATTCATTAACAATATAATTAATATGACCCGATGTGCACATCAAGGCGGCTGGACATGGACAGCTCAGTAGACCTCCATGTACGTCTGCTTCTGGACCTACTCCCACCATTTATTTCCTAACATTTATATATTATTATTTTGATAATATACCATAACTTTTTAAATGGCTGCAATTTGGGCAAATTGCAGTATTATCTTGTAGCAATTTTCTCCCACTTTGTCGATTAGGGAGGAGTCCTGCAATTGACTTTTTGATGATAGTTAGATTAGTTGACGAGGCAGAGAGATTCTTTGGGGCAGGTGAAGACAAGAACACAACAAAAGAAGAGATCATCTTGTGGAAGAAAGTTAATCCCTCTCCCAGCAAATTCTGAAAGATCAGCCAATAATAGTTGCTTAATTTTGTCATGATTCTGTTCTTTTTTTTGCTAAGACCTTGCAGGTCAGATGTTGTACAAATGGTGTAGAATGTGTCAGGTTCAAAAGGGGGAAAAGATAAAAGAGCAGAGCTTTAAGTACATTGGTAGTGGTATTTATATCAATCCTTGTGTTGATGTTTAGAGTTAAACATATGGGTGCAAGTACAATGTGCTATTCAATGATCAGTCCATATATAAAAATGTGTCCCAAGAAATTACTACGTCACATGCCGTTGAAATAAATCAATCCTATGGCAAGAGTAGAATAGTTATTAGCCACAGCAATTGCAAAGGCCATTGAACTGAGACTCATCATTTGGCAGAACAGATATCATTAAGCTTGGCACCACACTGGAAAATAGTACTCCATGATGTGCTTTGATAATGACATCCAGTGAACCTGCCCTGATATGTATAGATGGCTCACACAATGAATGGGTGGTGCATAAGGAAGCCAATATGTCACACCAGAGTGAGAAAAGGAACAGTAGAGAAATTACACCATAAGTATTTATTTCACTCTACACAATCACATTTTCGACAAAATAAGGAAGCATGACTGCTAGAGATTTCGGTGGGGCGATGAACAAAGAAACATATCATCAGTTACAATTGTCTTCCAAGGAAAAGAATAACACATTAACAGCTAGCACACTCCCTCTACCACTATGTCAACATAATCATGCATCAAAGGGGCAAAGCACCGGATTAACAGTGTCACTGAAACATGAACAAGTAACAAGAAAGAAGAACAAATCCCTCTCACAAACACAACCCTCCACAACAAAGCAATCTTTCCTCCCAAACAACCCATCCACTGAATCTGAATCAATCATACTCATACCCTCCCTCTCCCTTCGCCTATGTCAACATAATCATGCATCAAAGGGGCAAAGCACCGGATTAACAGTGTCACTGAAACATGAACAAGTAACAAGAAAGAAGAACAAATCCCTCTCACAAACACAACCCTCCACAACAATGCAATCTTTCCTCCCAAACAACCCATCCACTGAATCTGAATCAATCATACTCATACCCTCCCTCTCCCTTCGCCTATGTCAACATAATCATGCATCAAAGGGGCAAAGCACCGGATTAACAGTGTCACTGAAACATGAACAAGTAACAAGAAAGAAGAACAAATCCCTCTCACAAACACAACCCTCCACAACAATGCAATCTTTCCTCCCAAACAACCCATCCACTGAATCTGAATAAATCATACTCATACCCTCCCTCTCCCTTCGCCTATGTCAACATAATCATGCATCAAAGGGGCAAAGCACCGGATTAACAGTGTCACTGAAACATGAACAAGTAACAAGAAAGAAGAACAAATCCCTCTCACAAACACAACCCTCCACAACAATGCAATCTTTCCTCCCAAACAACCCATCCACTGAATCTGAATCAATCATACTCATACCCTCCCTCTCCCTTCGCCCGAATCAGCAACTGCACTCATGCCCTCGCCTTTCTCACCCATCCTCTTCTCGTCGTCCATTCCCTTGAGATGCCCGGCCGCCTTCAGCGCCCCAATGTTGCTGACGTTTCCGAATATGAGCACAATGATGCCGAGGAAGCAGCCCAGGAATGCAGCAGCAAACGATCCTCCTGCGCGCCCAGGGCCAGCTGATGCCACAGCAAAGCCGATCATGGCACCGATGCAGCGAACATAGGCATACCAGATGGCGAATGCACCCTCCTTGCCTGGGGGTGAGGCGTCGAGCAGCAGGATACGCCCAAATGAGTGCAAGATGCCATTGGCTGTGCTCTGGACAAGAGCAATGACGATAATGTGGGCAGCCCTCCACCTGTGGTTCTTGTAGTAGAACCCAGCACCGGACACGAACAGGGCGATGATGAACCCAAGCAGCTGCATACGAACTGCATCAGCACGGATGATGATCTGGATCGGGTGGAGCAGCGGAAGCGAAATCAAGGGGAACATGAAGTAGAGGATCCACAGAACGAGCACAAGGACTGGCTTGATGCAAACACCGCCAATGGCATACAACGTGCCGCTGGTGAAGATGCACATTGTGGCAAAAGATGACAGGAACACTGCCACTAAGCTTCCAATGGCCTGTGGGTAACGTCCAACGGTCATGCTGTAGCTGAGCTTGGTGAAAAAGTTGGGCTCGAATGCTGTGGTGGGTGATGAGCTGCTAGGCCTATTTGTGAAGAGACCATGGCAGATGCCAATGAACCAGATAAGGCCACTGAAGATGGAGACGACCCAGAGGCCGGTGAGCTGGTCAGTGCGCCTTAGCATGTGGTACATGAACGCAGCCATGAGCGCTGCCCCGATACCGCCAATGGCAGTGCAGTAGAGACTGAGCTGGCTAGCAGCAGCGCGCCGGCGAAGGACAAGGTGCTTGCCTGAGTCATGAGCAGCAAGGCCACGGATCATCAGTCCAAGATTGCGGGTGTGCACAGCCTCCGCAATGATGATGGCCGCGGCAATGAAGAGAATGTAGAACAGGAACACCCAAACTGTCTTGAAGAAGCCAGTGAGCAGGCAGAAGAATGAGCCAAACGACGTTGCGGCGATGAGGATAAGCGACTGGTACTGGCCACGGTCCAGGTGGTGCGCAACCTGGGTGAGGAGCGGCGCCACAACGAGGATGCCAATTGCCCATGACAGACCACTCCAGCCCAGGGGTGACATCTGGGAGCTAGAAATGTCAATGGAGTGCCTGGTCAGCCTCTGGTACCTGGCCACAATTCACAAACTTGGTGTGAGCATTTATGGTTTGGGTGCATGACATTAACATGTAGTACAAGTGAAGAATGCATGACTGAACTGTACAAAGTAAGAAGTGCAAGTGAGTAAAAATAAAATTGAAGTGAAGATCAAACATGTACATTGCCTATTGAAAATTACAGTGCCAGACTCCAATGGTAGATGCAAGATCAACTCATTACAAGGAAGATTTGTGAGTTGGGGTGTCAATGTTCACACATTTATGCAACAACAAACATCTTGTTTGCCATCAAGGGCAGTAAGTTGGCCCTATGCAATTTAAGCATGCCATGCTGTGGCACACCTACCAGATGGCTGGACCTGCAGTTAGCATCAGCTAGTGTTTTTAGGGGCAAAAGCAAAGCGCTGTTGCATAATTACAACGGTTATGAGCCTCTTTTCCTGTTGAAAAGGGCAAAGAGGCAAAAGTATGGGCCTGCTTTCGTGCACTCATTTTCTTGGTTCTATCAAAAGTGAGACAAACGCAATGTAGTCACCCCCAGCTATGCACTAGATCTGTCACCCCAGAAAATAACAGTCATTAGTGGCTATTTTCTCCTACTAAAAAACATCACTCACTACAACAGAAAAATTGTGTTGGTAGTATTTGAACTTCAAAACTGAAATACAGTAACTAGTTCAAACATGGAGTAATACTATCTGAAGCATGGAAGCAGGATTCAGAGGCTGTAGTTAATGGGACACACAGGGCGTCCTCATAAATTTCACACTTATGGCTTATGCTGCCGTTACCAGTCCCCTATCTTTTTCTATCTCATAGCTTAATGTTCAACGTTCATAATTTTTTTGAATGGGTTTTACACAGCCCCCACTTGGGAATCTCTTGTTTGACCATATCCTCCCAAGAAATCATGTGACCCTCAGCAGGGCAGGGGTAACAAAAAGAAACTGACAAAAGAGATGCAGTTTTAATATGAATAGATATAGACAAGAGATAAAATCTTAGAAATTTAAGAAAATGGGATATGGGAAATAGGCTAACTGAGCTATCTAGGACCAAACAGTCGCCATCTTTTGGAGCTTTGCTCAAGAATCTCGTATCTGCTGCTGACAATAATGGAGAGCAAGGAAACATGGAATCTCTGAGGTATCACGACCTATTTCTCCAAGGATTATTTTGCATATACTCACCCCCACACACAGGCATGGAATATCATATATTTGTACTCGAGCACAGTAGCAGAAAGATAGATAAATGTTAACGAGGTAAAAAAAATAAGAGTGTGCAGAAGTACAAGATCACGAGATGAAGCAAGGGAAACAGACAAAATAAATTGAAAACCACAAGGCAAGAAACAGGGGTGGAACTCAACTCCATGCTCCCTCCTTCGCAGAACAAAACAGGAACCCTTTTTGTTTTGAACGGACTCACATGAGAAATCACTAGCTCAAAGTACATAAATCGAGAGAAAAACATCACTGCTACCCAGAAAAAAATAACTTTGCAGACAAATCTAGCTCAAGCTCGCTACAGAGGAACAAGCGCAAAAAAATACACAACGAAGAAAACAAATCTACCAAATCTGTGCGAAAGAGATGAGCTAAAACCCCTCAAAAAGCTCAAAAGAGTCCCTCAAATCTCGCAGAATAAAAGGAAAAAAATAACAACCAAGAAACTAAACTAAACAGAGAGAAAAATCAAAACTTTGAAAGAGAAAAGCGGGGTGAAGGGAGGGGGAGTGGCATCTTCTTACATGGACATCTCGTGGACGGAGCAGGTGGCGCCCTTGACGACGTACTTGGCGTCGGGGGTGAAGTCGGAGGACGGGAAGGCGACCTGGGTGACGATGGCCGGGAACAGGACCGGCAGCAGCAGGTGGGTGATGAAGTAGGAGCAGAAGCCGTAGAGGTACCAGCCCACGAGCTCCACCATGGCCGGTGGCTCCTCCGGCATGACGTACGCCGGCGCGGCCGGCTGGCGGTAGGCCTCCCTGACCACCTGGATCTCCCTCGTGTTCTCCTCGGACGAGGGCGGCGGGGCGCCGTTTCCCCCGCTGTTCTTGCCTCCGCTGCCGTTCTTGGACATGGGCGGCGCGGCGACGGGCGGGGGCGGGACGGCGGCCTTGTCCTTGGCCGGCGGCACCGCCGCCTTCTCCTTGTCCTCCTTCTGCAGCGCCTCCCTCATGCTGCTCCGAGGCTGCGGCAATGGCTGCTCCGACATTGCTCCTCCTCCCCTTCTTTAAGCAGCAGCGACGGCGGCTAGCTACCAAGTGAGGGAGGGGCAGCTGCAGCTACCACCAAGCGTGTCTGTGTGTCTGAGGGAGAGAGCGGCTATGAGAGAGGGGAGTGGGTCTTTTGAGGTGCTCCGTTCTTGGGTTCGTCTCTCTCTCACTCCTGGAGGAAGTAGAGAGAGAAAGAGGGAGAGGAAAAGGTGGCGGATTTGGAAGGGAATGCAATGGGGTTTTGGAGAGGAGAGAGAGGGGAGAGCCGTGGAGTGGAGTGGTGTTCTGCCATTGGAGCCAGGCATGGAGGGTGGTTTTATGAGGGCGTGGGGTTTCTGCTACGGGGACCAAGCCAACGGCACCGGAGGGGACTTTGCCATGTTTGGCGTCGATGAGTTGGCCTCTATGGTCCGGTGGAATGCGACGTTCGGCGTCACGATGCCTATCAATGATCGGCCCTGTTGCATGTGACGTATAGTTGTACATACAAACTGAATTTGTTTGTATCTTTTCCCATTTAGTGTAATAGTCTTAGATGAATCTGATGCCGAGAGTGTAAATATCCGAGTAATTTCTATCTTTGAGAGCAATGAGTTTCATTACGGCTCTAGTTGATTCTGTGATAGTGACCACTAGTGGCTAGCAATGAACATGCTAGGTAGTTGGCATTTTATAGAAAGCGTGCAATACGTACAAGAAAATCGGTAGCTGGTTGGCTTTGTACGTAGCTATCAGACAAACAAGGCGAAGTGTGTAGAAAAACAATCGTATCGTATGAGTTGGCAAGGGAAGCCATGGATATCCACTGCATTTTTCTTTTCTTCTTCCGTGCGATAATAACTAGTTTAGGCACTATACTTCTTTCGTGCAATAATAGCTAGTTTCGATAACGGTCTCGGCTAGATCTCGAGCTAGTTTCGATCGTTCTCACGTTTGCGACGATCTCGAGTCGATTTTCGAGCTAGTTTCAAGCCAAGCAAAAGAACAACATCAAAGCCTGGTCAGTTATTTCACACCAATTCCACTAAGAAATCAGAGCAAACATCACACCAAAATCGCAGCGATTGCAGACGACCAACTAGTCCGAGATAATGAAATATACTTTTGTTATTGCCAATAACAGGGTTTTATTGTTCGAGCCCTTGGTGTGGGGGACGCGTAGCAGTTCGTAGCAAAATAGAGGGACATGGGCCTCCTCTTTGGATGCCCTAGCCAGCTAGCCAGCCCCAAAATAAAAATCACAGTTTTCACTTTTGCCCTGGCCCCTAGGAGACCTGCCTCGCCTGCATCGGTTCTCACTGGCTCACACAACGGGGAAGGGAAACCTTGTTGCTTCCCTTGTTCCTCCTCCTTTTATCAATCTGCCTCTTGTGATGTCCATCAGCCCATTGCTCTCCATGGGACGGGATAGGGTTTCGTTGACGCCTTGACAGTAACAGCCTCAACTACGTTTTGCTTATTGCAAATTGCAATCAGTCGAGAGATTATTAGTAGGGGTGTAAACGGATAGGATAATTTCCGTACCGAATCCGTCACCGAATCCGCTTTAAAGAATCCATATCCGGTTCCGAACAATCTGCCGGATAAGGATATCCGATTCCGAACTGAACACCCGGATACGGTATAGGATATGGTATGTAAAATAGCATCCGAATATGGATTATCCGAATATTAATTAGGATTATCCGATGGTTATAATCCGAATAATCCGATTTTCTACCGAAATGTCTAAACTAATAGAGCACAGTTTGTAGTTAGTGAGTTGTGAAGTTCATTTGTGGAGCACAATTTGTAGTTAGTTCTATTTGTCTAAACTAATAGAGTACAACTTTGTTAGATTATTACGTTGTTGAGATATTGTTTTTAGTTATGTGGGTTGATGATGTACATTGCGCATACCGATCCGAATAATTTTCTTTCTGCCCCGAATCCGCTCCGTTTCCGTTCCGAATCCGTGATTATATCTATCCGCCCCCGAAACCGCAACCGTTTATTATCCGATCCGATCCGAATCCGAGTAAAAAATATGCTAAAGGATATGGTAGAGGCAAAATCCAATCCGATCCGATCCGTTTACACCCCTAATTATTAGTAAGTGTGCTGGCTGACGTCCGCTGCTGCTGATGGACGGATGCGATCACCTGAGCGTCACCCTAATAACCATATATAAAAAATGCGGGATTAATTAACACATGGTTCTACTAGTGCTGTGTTCTTGATCTGTAATCCCTTGATCTCAAAAAAATTAACACATGGTAATAAGTTACCAGCTTTGTGTGGATTTTCTTTTTTTCACGTGGAAGGTGTAGGTGAAAAACTTTCGGGCCGGTTGGGTTGGGCCTACCATGTGTGGGCGGTGTGCCATGGATGGCCTGCCCGGCTCACATGCATGGGCTGGACGGAGCTAAACTCCATGGGAGAGTACTTGGAGCAAGCAGAACTACTGCTGATGCAGATGCTGCTTAGGGTTTGTGGGGAAGATAGAGAGGTGGCGTGAGGATCAGCATCTAGGCTCTAGCTACCCCCGAAAATAATGCAGGCTCATCAAGATGATCACAACAAAATTCGAGGGGTCATGCGCTGCTCATGTTTGCTGGAAATTGTCTTCGCCTCATCTTAGCGACAATCCTACCAATTGGCACCTTTGCAACTAAGATAGGTTAGAGCATCTCCACTCGCGGTGCCCAAATGGGCGCCCAAAGCCCGTCCGGATAGGCCTTTTGGGCGCCGTCTGGACTACCTTGCCCATTTGGGCGCCCTCGCTCCCCACTCGCGACGTCCAAATCTTATTCAAATATGAAATTTTGATACGAAAATGCATATATTTCATTGAAATTTCATTCAAACTAACATAATTCATTCAAATTTAAATCTAGACCTAGACTAGATCTAGTAAGTAGGGTGGCACGCCGGGCACCGGCAGTTGGGGCAGGCGCCGGCCCTTGCGGCGGCGAGCACAGGACCCCGGCGGCAGCTCGAGCAGAGGCAGTAGAGGTAGCCGGTGGTGGAGGTGGTGGCGGCGGAGCTGGAGGTGGTGGCAGGGGAGGCGGTGGCGACGGCGGTGGCAGCGGCAGAGGCTATGTCGGCCTCGATGGCGAGCTGCATGTGGCCGGGATCCCACTCCGGCGTCGGCGGCTAGTCCTCGAAGCCGTCATCATCACCATCAACCTCCTCCGCCTCTTGTTGAGGTTGCGGCGGAGGAGGTTGCATGCGGCCTCGTTCCGATCTTGCGCGACGAACCTGCTCCACCGCCTCGTAGCGAACCATCTCCCGTTCCATGCCCGCTGCGAAGTCCTCGTCGGTGGTGTTGGTGAGGCCGTCGTCGTCGGAGTCGTCGTCGGAGTCTTCGAGCCAGTCCGCAGGCGGCTTGGGGGCGAAGAAGGAGTGGAGGCGGTAGGCGTGCTCGAGCTCGACCTGCTTATCCCAGTACGCCGAGTTCGGCTCGAACCTGGGGTCGTCGTGCAGCTCCGGCGCCATCGTCCACATGCACGAGGCGACGTAGTCGAGCCGCGCCTGGCCGGCCAGCATGGGTGAAACGGGGACGTGCGCTGGGTTCGTGGCCCATCCCTCGGTGAGGACGCAGTTCGCCGGCATCGGCGTGTTAGTGCGGACGAGCTCGCGCGCCTCGGCTTCCGTGAGTTGGTTCGCCGGTGGCGGAGGAGGCGGTGGAGGAGGTGGCGGAGCGTTGACGGCCGACGAGCCTGCCTCCTGCGATGGCCAGCCGCGGCGAGCCATGGCGCTCTGCCGGCGGCGACGACGGGCCTCCGTCTGCGCTCGTCTCTCTTCCTCCGTGGCACGCCGAGGAGAGGCCATGGCTAGGTGTGGGATGGAGATGGCTGCGTGAGATGGTGGAGACGGCGAGGAACCCGCTCTATATAGCGGCCGGGGAGGCGAACGGATGAGGTTGCCTTAATTCCGGCTGTCCAACGGCTTGCCTGCCACACCATTAACGGCTCGCCTGCATTGACGTCGCCGTGGCGCAGACGCTTCCTCGCCGCAGAGCGAAGCGACGCGTCGCTGCGCCCGGCTGGGAAACCGAGACGCCGCCCGGCATTAATGCAGCCTCTTGTCTCACTGCCAGGCGTGACCCGCGCGTCGGGAGCCGACGTGGCGTCGCGTTTCCTTCCGTCCGGGGCCGCCCCAAGCCTCCCCAAGTTGAGGGCGTGGGTTGGGCGTGCCGGACACAAAACTGGGCCACGCCGGACCCAATTCGCGTTTGGACGCCGTGAGTGGGGGCGGTTTTGTGCCCAGCACGCCCCAAACGCGTTTGGGCGGCCGCTTGGACGCCGCGAGTGGAGATGCTCTTAGCGACAATGCGACTTCACAACAAATGTAAACAACTTCACTCACGAGCATCAAGCTGTTCATCCAGCCCTACGGGTGGGTGTTGTGGTGCACCCTTAAACCAGCTCAATCATCAATCAGATGCCACACATGGACATGGACAAACAAAGCCAGCCTCACTGATCGCCCCATAGAGCAAGGCAGCAGCAAGGCCATCAGTGCCTATAACTCAATCAAGATTCATTTGACATGGGCGAATCATCTCCCTATCCAAATAATTATCCACAGAAAAAGGCAATAAAAAAAAGGAAGTGTACCTTGTTTGGAGAAGCCAAGTGTTTTTCTACACACAGCAATGCACTTCTTTTTTGTTGAGTGTCCAAAGTGCTCTCTCTGCTGGCTTTACAGGTAGGACGATCAGCAGCAGTCTTGGATTCCAACAGAAAATGAGGTTTAGAAAACAAATCGAAAGAGAGAGAAGGGTTAGCGAAATGCATTGCAATGATGCAGGCATGCCCTAGCCAGGGGTACACTGTAGCTTTTCCTCCCCTTGGCGGGCGACCCCTTTTGACTTGGAAGCCGGACTCACTGGAAGAAAAACAAAGTCCTTTTGCACCCCGGCAACTTACCATTATTTGCAGAAAAGGGCCCCTCTCTCCTCTCTTGCTGCTAACTGCTAATCATATGCGAGCCGAGACAGCTGTTTTCGCTGTTCCCCAGGACCCCAAAGTAATCTCTCCAGTTGCTTAAAAATAGTTCAAAGCGGGAAAAGAAACAACGCATCTTCCCTGCACCGCATTGCAACCGTCGTCTCTGCGCGCCGCTGTCCTCTCCGCCATGGACCATGCAGAGAGATACTATACACACAGAGAGAGATTACAAAATTTAGAGAGTGAGATTAGAAAATTTCAGTTGGTTCTCTCTCCAAGTTCATTTGGAGAGCATGTGGGAGTTTTCAGCTCGTTCTTCCTCCTCCGACGGAGCCTTGCGTTTGCTGGCTGGAGAAACTTTCTCCTCTGTGCGAGATATTTTTGTGCAGTGCGGCGCAGGTAGGTCAGGGTCACCTCCTCGTCGTCCCAGCTCGACATTTTCAGTTGGAGAAGCATTACATTTACATGCTTGCTGGCTGCAATCATGGCTGCTAGCTCATGCGCCCTGTGTGTGTGCCCATCTCACCGCTGGAACCAACCCACACCAAAATGCATTCAGATAACTCGCTCTCAAGTCTGAAACAACAATCTCTTTGCCGAAACCACCAAAGCATATACGGAGTAATTATTTTTGAAAAGAGGCAAAAGAAAGCTTCACAAGATGTTTGTTTTGTCTCCCAAGTATTTGTCGAAAACAATTTGTTCCAAACGAGAGAACCAATTACCAACGGCCAGTTCCCACTATACAGGTGATTTGAATTTGTGGGGAAGGGTATGCATGATTCGAACTGACATCAAAGGGGTTTTGATACGATCTGAGCATTGGGGTCACCCCCGGCCCTATGGACGGACGTAGGTGTGTACAATTATTATTATGAAAATACAGAGAAGAGAGGAGATACAGCAAGCGAAAACATGAATGAATATCCCGGATATTGTTTGTCCCTTTCCAACGGCCATAACTGGCACAACGGCTCCAAGTACACGGATGTGCAACGGCCAGCTGGGCCTCTCTCTGATTTCAGTTTTGTTCGGAAACAAGGAACTGATTATGTGAAATCAATAATGTCTCTTTCAGCACGAATATCCCCAGGATATATATGATTGTGCGTCCAGAATCTAATTAAGCTGCACGTTGTGAATGGACACATGCATGTGATGTTCCAACTGTCATACAAAAATTGTTAAGCACATTGTAAGTGTACTTCTGTGATGTTCCAAATGTGAGAAAAATAAGCACATTGTAATTGAACACCTGCGTTGTGCCAGGCGTAAAAAAAATGATTTTCTTAAGCGCGTGTGATGTGTCAAGTGTACATACATCCAGCTGTGAAACACAGCAGCAACGGGAGCGGTATCCTCCAAGTTTGCATGAGCATCTCTAGAAGATGTCGGAAAACTGGTCAAACACGTAAATTTGCAGTTTTGGTCAAAACAACCCAATAGATCACGCAAAACGGGATAAATCGGAAAACATTTTCGAGTTCCCGGATATTTATCACCTACATACCCCCATACAAACAGTTTTGGAGTCGATTTTTTAGGTGAACATGACTCCCCAACTCGATTCCACAACGAGGAGACTTGGTTCTGGCGTCAATCGTCAATTCTTGATGAGGAGGTTTGATACTTGACCGATTTCCTACAAAATCGTGGCATGTTCAATCGAGTACCTACATAGAACCACCTCCATAGGAATAGGCGGGTCAAGGCGGGGGAGGCTAATGCTACGAGAGCGAGGCGAGGGCCCGAGCGGAGCGGGTGTGGCTGTGCTTGCAGGCCCATGGAAGCACCTCCATGGCCAAGCTCCCCCATGGGAGCACCTCCACGGGATGAGGTGGGTCGAGGCGAGGGCCCAAGCTGGGCGGGGCGGCGATGGGAGTCAGAGTGTTTCGTTCGGCAGCGCCGATTTCGTACGTAAGAGATAAACTCATTGTGGAAGATGAAGAAAAGAAAAAACGGTTCACAGTGTCGTTTTACAAGATTCGTTCTGCACGAACTATCACGATACTGTAATATCGTTTTGAAGGTACTGGAAACGCGTTTTCTAGTTTCAGCTTATCCGGTATCTGCTAGAGATGCTATAACGACGCAACCTAGCTTAGCACATCGTATTGTTGACATCTTCCTTAGAAGTTACATCAAGCTTTGGATTTATCAATCAAATGTACTTCACCATCTCACCCAAGTGCTGGCCGCAATACATTTCCTAGTTAAGGATTGTAATTTCGTAATGATTGCACTCACGCATTGTTTGGGGGGATTGTCTTGGACAGGTAGGCATGTGCTCTCTTCAACTGAAAGGAAAAGGAAACGAAAGCAAGGACGAAGAACCTCCTGATGGGATATGCCAAGTGTACACCTGTTGTAAGTGCACACCAGTGATGCGCCAAGTGTAAGAATAATATTTTTGTTAAGCTCATTGTAAATGAACACCTGTCGTGCCAAGTGTACATACATAGAGCTGTTTTGGCAGCAGTTGTATGATCTACGCTTGTAACCATGACTGCAGCCTAAACACTTGTTAGTTCTGATGTTTTCCTTAGAAGGTACTGTACCCCAGCTTTGGATTTATTAATCTAGTGTACTTTACCATTTCCCCCCTCCAAGTGTTGGTCACATTGCTTCTCCCAATTAATAAGGATCTGGTAATGTCACAATCATTGCACTCGCGCGTTGTCTCTGCGGGATCGTCTTGACAGATATGCTAGGAGCAGCATGTACTCCCTTTAACTGAAACTCTGAAACTCAAAGGAAAAGAAAGGAAGAAGAACCTCCTGGTGTGAGATGATTGAGATGTATAGTACTGGTGATACGACGGGACGACGTGTCTATACTGATGTCTGCCGTATCTTCAGACAGGCCTAGCTAGTGCGGCAAGAATTTCAATTCCTATCCTAGCAGTGGTAGTATATGCCCAATTCCTCGAGCACATGCACAAAAAGGAAATCAAAGTTTTGCCTCCCAAAAAGAGAGATGAAAACGATCCTGAGAAATCAAAAGGCTTTGTTGTCCTGCAAGAAGTAGGATTAAAGTTCTTGTTGTCAACAGATTCTTTCCCAGCTGCTGCTCTGGTTCCTTCATTCTTACTCGTTTTCTGCAGAGTAGAGAGTACAGTACTAGGCCAGTGTACTAGCATAGCATCCTAGACCTAATTGCTTGGAATTGCACAGTATTATTAAGCATTATTCCTATATTACTATTTCAACGGAGTAGAGTGGAGTAGAGTGGTGGCAGAGGGATGAGCTGCACCACACGCATACACCAGGCAGCGCGCAGTGCAGTGCAGGTGGCAGTGAGGCGGGCGGAGAGAGAAGACAGAGGACCTCCCATTGCACTGCAGGCACCGTGGAGGGAGGGAATATTAATGGGCCGGCCTTTGCCGTTGCGCGCGCACCCCCTCCTCTGGGGTTCAGATAAGAAACAGAAGAAAAATGCACGTACATACTGTCAGTAACCTGGAGTATCTACCCGGCACTGAATTCTGTTCAATTAGCAAGACAGCACGGCTACATTATGCTAAATTAAATGCAGGTGTAATTTACTCTAAGCAGAGCTACACAAATCCGGAAGCGGATCCACGACTCAGTAAACACCAAAGGCTCCAAACGCTGTGGGGGCCTGTCTCATTCGTCACTGTCACAGCCCTATTATTGTTTACTGTATAATAATCCTTTTTTTCGTACGAGACGAGTGGTATATCTTGTACTACTCCTACTACTTGGTACAGCGGCCGCCGTACGGCGCGGAAACCCTCCAAAGCTACAGAATTTCTCCAGTCTAAAAAAAAAAAGTGAGTGCCAGTAAGCTAGGCCGGGCCCCCACTGGACTCTTGCCTTGCTCCTACGGTCCAGCCCTAGTAGGCTCTGCCGAAAAAGAGAGAGAGTGTGCGCCGAAACGGAACTGCCACGCCCGCTGCGCGCAGGGGCATCCTATGCGACGCACGGACACCACGACCGTACCACTGGATTGGGGTAGGAGTTGTGTGCTTTCAACTTTCACCTGGGGGGCTGAGCTGAGTATCCGATGAAAATACTACTCACTCGCTCTTGGGTATGAATGTATGATGATCGATGGATCCAACAACTAAGTCGAGATCCATGTCGTTCGCATCCTGGACTTGTAATTTCCGGTATAATTTAAATTTTGAACCAGTTTTTCACTACAGGGAAAAAACTCAAAATGAATAATTTGCTGCTCTCACTAACTAAGATGGCACACATGGCAGTTGCATCTGCTACATACGTCTTTCTGTCCAATCTCGGGCCGTCGACAATTTCGTCCGCCATCACCCCTGCAGCCGCTCTCTCCGCTCCCGATTAGCCACCAGGACAAATCCCAGTCGTCCCGAAGTGCCCACCATGACCGCTCGCTCGAATTCTTATCTAAAAAGTTGGCATGGGTTCTTGGTTCGTCTCCCAGGTCGCGGCCGCTCCATTTCCACCACTGTACTTCTCACGGAGTCATGGGGCGCCCCCTACGGATGTGCCTCGAGCTACAGGTCGGCGAGCATGGTCTACAGCGCGGTGGCGGCGACTAGCGGGTCGCCCTTCTTGCCGCGACTATCCTTGCAGGGCGGCGAGAGGGGCATCAACAGGCCGACCTTCTTGTTGGTGACCTTTCGGAAAAGGTGTCGAAGCCGTGTGGGGTAGGTCGTGCCCAGCAACCAAACCTTGCCGCTGCTGAGGCATCCGACTTCTCCACGTCGGGCGACAGCGTGATCTCCTACACTGTGCCACACACTTGTTTGCATCCGCCAGATTGAGGAAGAATGGGCTTACACGTGGGGTCCACATGTCGGAGAGCGTAGCATGCAATTCTGGCCGGGATCGTCGCATTCCCAATGCACCAAACCTTGCCGCTGCTCAGGCATCCGACTTCTCCACGTCGGGCGACAGCGTGATCTCCTACACCGTGCCACACACTTGTTTGCATCCGCCAGATTGAGGAAGAATGGGCTTACACGTGGGGTCCACATGTCGGAGAGCGTAGCATGCAATTCTGGCCGGGATCGTCGCATTCCCAATGCACCAAACCTTGCCGCTGCTCAGGCATCCGACTTCTCCACGTCGGGCGACAGCGTGATCTCCTACACCGTGCCGCACACTTGTTTGCATCCGCCAGATTGAGGAAGAATGGTCTTACACGTGGGGTCCACATGTCGGAGAGCGTAGCATGCAATTCTGGCCGGGATCGTCGCATTCCCAATGCACCAAACCTTGCCGCTGCTCAGGCATCCGACTTCTCCACGTCGGGCGACAGCGTGATCTCCTACACCGTGCCGCACACTTGTTTGCATCCGCCAGATTGAGGAAGAATGGTCTTACACGTGGGGTCCACATGTCGGAGAGCGTAGCATGCAATTCTGGCCGGGATCGTCGCATTCCCAATGCACCAAACATGTTCAGAGTTCGATTTAAACCGCAGTTTAATATATTTCAGGTGCGAGCTGCACTGCTGCAGGGATTTCAACGGGTTTGGTCCGTCCGACATCTAGGAAGATTTATAATGGACTTTTTCGTTCGTGAAACACTGCGAGAGTTGTCTTTTTTTTTTTTTGAACAAGGGGTGGGGTCAGAGACCCCGATGCTGCAATTCATTCATACACGTGGCAGGTACATTTTACATCCAGACCCTTATCATCTCTTGCCCTAGAAGACCTCAAATTCAAAGAAAGGCCCAGAAATCTTACAAAAAGCACCCTAGAACTAAAGATAGGAGCGCAATCAAGTCCTGGGGAACCTCCGCCACCCGTCGCCGGCGATCTCTAGGCGAACGAAGCACCGAGATCATTGGAGCGCAGTGAAGCACTCGGTCTCTCCCTTCCGGCGACCGACCACAGACGCCAGCAAACCTGCCACGGCCGGGGACGAACCAGTTGGACGCGACAAGCCGTCGAGCACTGACGCCACGTCGAGCAGGCCTCCATGTTGGAGGTTGAAGATTGGCCACCCATTTAGCCATGATTCGCGATGGCAAGCAAGGCCACCACGAGAGGAGCTCGGAGCTGCATCAGGATCCTCTCCACCGAAGCGAGGAAGGAGCAGCCACTCCTCTTCCGCCCCTCGCCGCCACGGCCGGCCAGAGGAAGAAGAAGCCACCATAATCCATGCTCGAGAAAGAGGAGACAACGCTTGATGAAGGAGTTGACTCCAGGCAGCTCCTGCTTCGGCTTGCACCATGTAAGCCTGCCGAAGATGCGCCGCAATCGCCGTCCCGCGCCACGCTTAAACGCCAGGACGAACCAGCTCCAAATCCACTTCACCGCCCAGGCCACATCGCCTAGCTCCGCCCCTGCTCTGTCGCCTCCATGGCGACCCGCAGCAGCAAGAAGAGGAGACAACGCAGCCTCACAAGAATCAAACCCCAAGAAGAGGGCTCTTCGAGCTTATTTAAGAACGTACATTTGGAGTCCCTCCTCCACCGCACCCACCACCATGGGAGCACGCCGAATTGGAGCTTCTCCAAGCCATGACCACCGCTCGGAAGTGATACGACCAAGCACCAGGGAAAGGGAGACGGCATAGCGTCATTCGCCACATGGGACCAAGACAAAGGAAAACAAAGCCTACAACTACTATCTACAGGAAGGCACCGAACTCCTCTCCCATCGCTACTCCGGCCGGCGACGCCGCTGGAGCAGATCCAGGGACGAGCCGGGCAGGAACGCACTCGGGCGACTCTCAAACTCTCGCGAGAGGATAAGGATGGGAAAAGGGGAAAGTCCGCTTTTGCGAGAGTTGTCTCGATAGTTATTTGTCATTAACGGTCCGAGAAGCAGAGCAAGCGTGCGTGTCTGTATGTGGTGGGCAGTATGGCTGGCTGTGCCGTGGGATCAAGGGAGATTTGCCCATTGGGTTATCTGCCATTGGCGGTCAAAAGGATGAAGGACCTGCACCGAACCCAACTGTGCCGCTTTTAGCTCAGATCACGAGCCCATACTGTAAAAAGCCAACTGAATGCGAGGAGGGAAGACCACCAGATCACCGGATTGGAAATACGATTACCGGAGTCAACAAAGCCTCTGCATAGCATGCGTGCGTTGGATCGACCTGCAAGGCTATGGCCAGCTAGCGAGTACAGACTACAGAGTACTCCGACCGGAGTGGAGTTGCCTGTTGGGTTTCTTCCCGTCTCTCCCGCAGGTGCGTGCACTCAGCCGGTTAGACTTCAGAGCGACGATTACGGGATTCTCCGAACATCTCCACCGACATCTCCTAAAATTTGTCCGCCACACCCAAATTGTTTCCGGTTTGCAGGTGTCGGACATGTCCGATACAATGAGATTTGTTGTGCACGGCACACCCAAACAATTTTTTTTTTGAATTTGCATTTTTTTTTTGAACCTAGGCCATGCCTTTGATTGATTCTATACTTACTATTAAAAGAGCAAACTTGTGTTGATACATTGAATCTGAGCCCTTCAATATTTGGCCAACGGTCCAGATCGCTCCAATGTTTGACAACTCAACACAAATCCACTTTTGCTCGTTTTACCCTCCCACCAAATCACATAATACAGCTAATGGCATCGTACCGCGCTCCTGGAGCTCGTCTTGCATTACCTCCTCAACCTCCTCTGTACGTCGAAGTTGTAGCTCCCGCCTCCTGCCCCCTGCCGGAGAGACTCCGGCTGGACACACTGCCTCGAGTCCGATTGCTTGGCCACATGGTCCGCGAGCTTCATCGGCTTCGCCAACATCAATTTCACCCTCCCCCACCCCTCCCAGTCTGCTCTGCTCACACACAAGGTCGCACCATGCGCTCTTCGTGGGTTGGCGCACCTCCGTCGACTCGGGCGGCAGGAGCCTGGGGTGAAGGGCGGCAGAAGATCGTTCTGCCCTTTGCCCCGTTCTTCGAAGTACGGGCAGCAGGTGACCAAGGTCCAAGGACAACCCGTGCCTGAGGTCCTACTACCGCTGCTAGCACCATGGTGCACGGTCAAGAAGAAGGTGAAGCGCAGCGCCAGGGACAACACCGTGCTGGTTGCCACGTACGAGGGCGACCAGACTACAACCACGGCCCGCCCACCGACAAGCACGACGGCGGCAACAAGAAGAGCGACGCCTTTCGCCGGCCGCGCCGGTGGAGTGATGACGCCTTCAATTAGCATTGACGGCTGAAATTGAAATTTAGATCAATGTACACGATCGTAACTGTGCTTAGCTTCGACCTGCTTCGGTTAGCTGCGCCGCGATGACGAGTAGATTAATTGTATATACTTGCCCTGATTAGCTGTACATGCATTTGCTTCCCCGCCCGCCGGCGCTTGGATTTGTGCAATTTTTTGTATGACTTGGTGTACCGAAGCAACTCCATGAGAATTCATATTTAAATTCTTGATGAACTATAACTTATTTATATTCTTTATTGCTCGATTTTGCATTACTAAAAATAAAATGAAAGGCACGATGTGGTCAGTTTTAAATTAATAAATCACAGACGGCCAAATCTATATCTATACTACTATTAAAAGAGAAAACATGGTCAGATAAATTAAATCTTATCCTTCAATATTTGAACAACGGTTCAGATTTCTCCAATGTTTGACTAACTCAACACATCTTTTCTGTTGCATAGAAATTACAGCATTGCCACTAATATTCTTTTCGGTTCGATCCCAACGCCACCGACGTTGAGAATACATGGGATTCCAAAGTTGGAGAGGAAGGATCGGGAGAGGCGCTTGTGCGCACCATCCTCCTATTCAGAATGAGGCCCCTCCTCCCTGTGTGCTTGAGTTGTTGTTCATCGCATCAGCCATGGATGGAGACCACGGTGCCATGCTCGCCTGCAGCTCCACCGTGGTGGAGCTTCGACGAGAGCTCTGAGCTCACCGACGCTCCACGACCCTGTGTGCTTAACATGTGGTCTACCATTTTTCGCCATCGTTACTGAAGATTGGATAATCGATGGATCTTATTATCTTATTAGTGGTGCAACTTAATTTATGATATTACTTTCATGCACACGTGATATGGTAAAACGGTATTGAGGTATCACCAAAAGAAATAATCCACATAGATTTTTTTATCTTTCCTATTTGTAAACTGTACCCTTTAAATAGAAAAACGTGCGTTGCACGTACATGTCAACTAGTAAGTCGAAAAGAGTTGAACAGTTTATAAGGAAAACCGTCCGAAAACCATACAACACAACGCACCACGCCGGCCCCAAGGCCACGCCCCAAACACGAGTCGACGACCATGCCGCCCAAACGACCCAAGTCGACACCAACACCTCAACGCAACACGGCGGAGGCACATCCAGAGCCGCCGCTCCGACATCCACACCAGACCCAAGGCCGCGCCCCACACGAGCCGAAGACCAAGTCACCCAAACAATCAAAGTCGACACTCAGAACACCTCAACGCAGCACAGCGGAGGTGAAACCCGGAGCCGCCCCTCCGACATCCACGCCGGCCCCAAGGCCGCGCACCACCTAGCCGAAGACGAGAAATCGCCCCCGCCCACCACCAGCTCACCCACTGGTCCCCCCGGCCAGTGGAACATCCAAGGCGAGGCCCCAAGAGGAAAGCGACGCAGGAGTGCCGCCCTCGCCCGATCCCACGTGGGATCTGGGGTTTCCCCCGGAGAACCCGGGGCGAGCCGCGAAAGCACCGCCACAACGACGCCTTCAAGAAGGACGCGGCGCGAGAGGGGCGTCGCCGTCGTCGGTCCTGGCTGATAGCCAGGGCAAGGCTTTCGCCCGGCGATGTGTCGCTAACCCCGCACCCGCTCCTCGAGGACCGGCCGGACCACCATCTCCATCCCGCACGCAGACCGCCAGCCCCACGCGCCCGACGATCTGAGGCCACGAACGGAACTAGGCGCCGCGGCCTAGATCCGCCTCTTGCGGAGCCTCCTCCTAGCTCGGCGAGATACGAAGATCACCATTCGGGGCCGCCGCCCCGGCATCCGGGTGCCACGTCCAGCTGAAGTCCGACTGGCACCCCCACGGCAGAGCCGACGGACACGACAACGCGATGTCCTTCGTCGAAGCCGGCGAACTGAGTAGTAAGGCTCAACACATCCAACGCACCGCCACGCCTAGGCTCCCCGCCGCCACGACGAAGCCGCTGTCCGGATCATCACCGCTGCTCTAGATCGAGCAGCCGCCACCGCGCCCGAATCGGAGACCACCACCACCGCAGTTCTCCACCACACCCACCAACCCGATACTACCAGAGAACTCGGCGAGAGCCAAGTCCATGGCAGCCGTGCCCACTGGCCGACCTCCCCAGAGCTGGTGGAGGAGGACGCCGCAGCCGCAGTCGGGACCGCCACCTCGGCGCACCGCGACCGCCCGCCAGCACCATCGCCGGCCGCAGCCCGCGAGAGCCCAGATCGGGCCCTCCGAAGCCCACGGCCAGAGCAGGAGCGGCCGCAGCGACGAACCCCGCCCCGCGACCCTGGAAGCGTGCCGAAGACCTCCTCCACCGCGACGAGCCAGGGAGCCTCCCCGGAGCCGAACGCCGCCCTGCACCACCGGAGTGGCCGCCGCCGACATGCGAGGGCTGGGAGCCAGGGACCTCCCCAACGCCACCATCTGGAAGCGGAGGGCCCCGCCGCCACCGCGGCTAGGGCCGGCGGCAGCGGCGGAGGAGGACGACGGGGGGCGGCCGGCGGCGGCTGCTAGGGTTTGCCCCCCGGGTCGCCACACGAGGGGCGACACGGGGTCGGAGGAGCCTCCTCTGTTCGAACAATTTGCATATATAAACACAAGGTACATTTCATTTAAATTTCTTGAGATACAATGGTTCGAAAAGAAATTAAAATCTACACTACCCTCTGCCGCCTCCTAACCTTATGCAGTGCCTCTTCGGATGCGGGGTCGAATGAAATGTCGACAATGCAGGCCTTGAGGGCATCATCTGCAGTGTCACGACATGCCGCTTCTGACCGGTGGACCTCGAGGACGCCGCAAACGGTGCAGCCGGGCACTAACCAGAACCGTGTTCGCTCATCGACGTTGTTGTCTGGCGGTGGATGCTCGCAGGTGAAGCAGTTGAGCGCCACTCCTCACTCCTCGCTAAAGAACGCGGGGCAGTAGGGACTGTCGAGATAGTATAGTGGGTCCACCCACAATCAGAGCAACTCTTGTCATTGAGAGGGTGGCTTCGGATTGATCGATGTTATATCTTGTAAGAGTTTGTTCAATAATTTAATTAAAAAAAGGTTGGACGCATCATTTTGATGCAGAGCCTAGAGTGCAACGGTGGATCTCACACTCGACGTGGAATCCGGTGGGGACTGGTGCCACAGGTACCTCGCCGAAGCTGATCGCAAAGTCTTTCCGCAACATTGCCTTCAGCTACGCGAGGATGTCGTATCTGGCGAACTCTTTAGCGTCGTGCCAGGAGAGCCACTTCATATTCACATCCATGGCGGTGGTTGTGTGTGTGGCCGACGGTGGAAGGGAATGAGGGAGATTGTGCGAGGCGAGCACGATGAAAGCGAGCAGCCAGGGGGAGTCCTCTTATACACCATCAGGTAGGCCAGGGTGGTGGCGCCGACGTTAATGCTACATGTGGGGAAGGTGCAATGCCATCGCGTCGTCAGTGCATTTATGCTACATGTGGGGAAAGACATCACTCTGTCGCGTCGCGCCCTCTGGAGAACCGCCCGACGAAGTGATCGGCATTACGCGAGAACGGCCTCCTTCACGGTGTCCATTAATCATGACTAACCAAGTGTGAGCTTGTGACATGCGGGACAGCCTGTCGGAGACCTTGTTCGGCACCCCCGAACAGGTTTTCAAACTTGAGGGTTGCCTGGAGGGTGCCGGACAATTTTTGGGTTGGACCGGACATATGGGGATGCCGATGTGCCGGATCCCATTATGCCTTTGAGGTGTGCTTTGTGATGTGCCGGTGGACATGCTTTCAGGGTACAGACTTTGGACTGTAAAGCTAACCAAACAACTCTTGTTTGAAGTTGTTTTTCGCGCTAACCGTGGCCAAAATTAAACTGAAATCTCCAGAGAGTAACCAGGAACCAGAGTTCCATCTTCTTCCATATAAAGGATTCCCTCCTATGATGCCATACTTAAAGAGAACCTTAGTGGGGCTTGGCTAATAACCCCAGCAAGCAGGAGTCATCAAGTGCGCATACTTTCCAGCAGCAGCATTATACTTATACCATGCTTCGAGTTGTCATTGACAGCAAAACCTGATTGATTGGGAAGAAGTGGATAGATTTTTCAGATGCACAAAGCGGCGAAACAATCGGATCATGCTTAATAGCTATGAAAAAATGGTGTTCAAATCAAACCATCTCAATGTTCTTCTAAACATATTTAAGCCGGTCGATGACTACTACAAACATAATTTCCAGCTATAGATACACACAAACTGATAAATTAATAACATCGATGAACTGGCCAAATGATGATGATTCCATTGTCCTACCAATTGCTCATGATTTCCATGAGATCCTGTCCTGGAGTCAACTTTATATTCTAGCCTAAAAGGTATATACCACCAATAATAAGCCCATCTTGAATGGCAGCCTAACCACAAAGCCGGCAACCTAATAACTACAAAACAAAAGACATGTGAATTAACGCACCACAACAGAATCAATATACAAGAGTCCAATGCAGACACATGAAGTGTTTTTTTTTTTTTGCAATTTTCTCTACTAGACCTCATTGGCATCTACTTGAGTTACCTGTACTGGATTAGCTCCTGCAGCAACAACCTACAGAAAAAAAAGGCATCATTCCTTTATAAACTGAACTCATGTTATCATCGTATGCAATAAATTATGTTTACAGATCAATTACAATTGCATTACAGCAATAACACACCAGGTATTGCGCTACTTCCACAAGGACCAGCAAGTTAAAGATCACCAATGTATCGAAAAGCTTCCTATCCTTGCTGAACTCATTCCTGCTGTCTAGCCACCAAGGCACCAACATATCTGAATGCTCTGGAAGGATTGAGGACAGTTGCTCCTGCTGAAACCTGAAAGACTCTATGCCCGACCTCCCTTGCATAAACACACTGCGCCAAGATGTGGTTAGCAGTGTCCTCCTCCTGTGGGCAAACGAAACAGGGACCGTCTCGTCGCATTTTGAAGCCCATGTCTGAATCTCCGATCCGAGGTCCATAATCTGGCTTGCACTCCTAACCACATAAAGATTTGCATTTCAAGGGTGCTCCGGATTTCCAGATTCCATTAACAGTGTCGAACCTCGTTGTTCCGTGACAGAGAATTTTATACGGCAACTTAGCAGTGTAGCTGTTTGATGGAGACCATGGCCAAATCTCCATGAACCCTTGTGATCTCCAACCAGAGCTGGATGCATTGCCGAGCAGCCTCCGTCTCCAGCGTCCCTGTAATATCCAGCATAACTGTTTTCCCGCACAGCGTACTGTACTGTCCTGCGGTTCTGACGCCTAGTGCCGACGGCGTTGAGTACAAGGGATACGATGTTCTCCACTGCCCTTCCCTCCAACCATCTCTCTTTCCAGAACAGGATCATATTGCCATCTCCTGCTTCATCCATCCAGAGAACCCTGTCCATCTTCTGCTCAACTGCTCTTTCTCCAAGCAGGCGTGGGAGCTGGTCTCTCTGCGTTCAGCGTTGAACCTGACCTCCAACCTGGATGCTGCAACTTCCCTCAATGACTTGTGACCTTGTCCAGAAGAGGCTGCCACTCATCCTCGGTTAGAGGGCGCAGAGCAAGTAGGAGTCCAGGATATTTCACAGGAAACTTTGCAATGCTGCACTGCAAGATTTGCTTCACTACGTTCTCATCCTGCTGGTCACATCTAATGAGAGTAGCAGAAGACTTCCTGTAGTTCACCTGAAAGCCCGGATGCATCACGAAACGCCATAAGCATGTACTTAGCTGTCAAGAGGTCTTGGGTCACTGGTTTGACAAATAGGACTACGCCATTTGCGTACATGGACAGATGTTGCGAAGGGGATACACCATACAGAGGGGATAACAGCTGGGCTTCACTGGCCTTGGGAACCATATCACATAGGACCTCCATTGCCATATCGAACAGGATAGGCGATATTGGGTCGCCCTGCCTGAGAGCCCCCTAGCATGGACAATTTTATAGCCTGGCACTCCGTTGACAATGACCTTTGTGCTTGCAGTATTCAGAAGGCCAATCCAGCATACTAGCAAACCAATCAGCATCTTCAAGCAAATGCACGGTTGCTCTGATGATCATAGCATCTTCAAGCAAAAGAACAGGTGCATAGCCCGCAGCTTCTTGATAGCCTGTTCATCCTTCCTGTGGTGCAAATCCTGACGGGATCAAATCTAACAGTGCACCGACAAGATGGGAGGCTTCATGTCCGTCGCAAGACCAATGCACATGCAGTGGCGGTGCCTAAGGCCAAAGCAACAATTCTGTTTTGTGGCACATACAATTTTAGTTACTACCAGTATCATACTACAATTTAACTGTCCAATTCTCCAAAAGATAACTTGGGAATCCACATTCACACCTGCGCATACGGCTCTGTTGGTCTCTGAAGGAAGGATATGAATATCTGAAGTTCGGAACAAACCAAGACATGAAGCACTTAGTTCCAAGTGTAAAGCTCAACATAATGAGATTCAACAGATACTACTGGGCAACCATCTCCAGACATATTCCAGGGGAAGAAGCAAGATAAGAGGAACTGAGAAGGGAGAAAGAAAGACAGAGCCAAACGTCAAGCGGCGCAAGATTTTCAACATTTTTCCACGTAAAAAGCGAGAGCCGTATGTTCCGATTACATCAAGAATTCCACTAATGAATTCCACTAATGTTTGTCTTTTATTTCGCCTTTACGGCGGCACAACACATCAAACTCTTATCTCGAGAACTACATCATCGACCTCTCCAGCCAAAACTTGGTTCATGCTACCAAAAATAAGTGATGATCAACGCCTTTCCTCCACAGAAACTAGGCCGTCACTCATCAGTATCCATAGCCTGGTCATCAAAGCACAAAAGTAGCAACAGTCAACAACATGTTTCATTTCAAACGAGTATTGCAGAACATGAAACGTGGAGACATTTGTCCCAGCGTTCGTCAAGTACCTGAGTTGTCCATGGGGTTGGCAAGGGGTGCGGCCTCGGGCTCCTTGATCTCGACGACAACCACGTCCGATGTGAGGAAGGTCTTGGCCACTGACGCGGCGTGCTCCAGGCAGCATCTCACCACCTGTAGGCAGTACATCGTCGTCAGTGAGCGGATGTTTTTTACTATCTCATCACAGTTTACCCACACCAAACAAAGCGTGGAAAAAAGAGTGGACATAGCCTCAACTCTCAACCAGATGCATAAGTGTACACTATCATGTTCTTTCCTGCGGACTATGGTTCTCAAACTACGTGTAGACAAAGCAGATTCATTTGGTTGTTCATTTTTATCTTTTGGCAGTTCCCCAAATTCTTTTTACTTCAATTTGCAGTTATAAAGAGTTAAAGCTAACATAGATTAGGTTGCCTTGTCCATTTAGTTTACTTTTGTCTTTCTAGAACTAGACTCAAGATAAGATCTGTACACTTTATTCCAAAGTAGTGAAGACTAAATTCACCAAAAGAAAAAGAGTGGCTGCATAGGAAAAGTAAGACACAAACCCGGTAGAAAAGACAGTAATGATGCCAGAAGTTGCATGATCACCTGACCTAACTGGTATCATCTCATAACAGTGCAAGTAGGAATGTGGGGAGGCAACAAGGCCACAATACCTTAGTGGGGTCGATGATACCAGCAGCCATCAAGTCCTCGTACACCCCAGTAGCAGCATTGTAGCCGAACTTGACATTGTCGTTAGAAAGAACCTGGCACAGCAGCATTTTTCATGTTATACAGATCCACGCAGGAAAATACCCTATATTGAGTAAACGAGCCCTAACCTTCTCAGTGACAACGCTGCCATTGACACCAGCATTCTTGGCGATCAATTTAAGTGGGTAGCACAGCGCCCTTCTCACAATTTCAGCTCCGACCTAGAAAAGTCCGCATTACAGTACACATTATCAAATTGAAACGCTTGATAATTCGGTAGCATAGTATGTAACCCAGGTACAACAGAAGCCTTCGTGGTTCTTACCTTCTGCTCATCGTTCTCCAAGGTGTCCTTGATGGCATCAACCTTAGCCGCCAGCCTCAACAGAGTGCATCCTCCACCAACAACAATACCTTCCTCAACGGCAGCCTGCAAAGACAAGGAAGCAATTGAGAATGTTTCAGGAAGCAACAAACAAAATGGCTTAATTATGCTTCTTTGAGAAGCAGATATAAATCCAGCTAAAAACTTTTAAAGGCACGTTGATTAACTTACCTTAGTCGCGTTTAGAGCATCCTCAACTCTCAGCTTTTTCTCCTTAAGTTCAGTTTCTGTTTGTGCTCCGACCTGTCAAGTAACAAGCCAATGTTTAGAGTTGCCACGTCATCCTTCCTTCTGATAGGAAATCAAGGAAAAGTGGAAGACGGGATGAAATTCATATCCTTTGTTATACCTGAATGACAGCAACACCACCAGCGAGCTTTGCTATTCTCTCATTGAGCTTTTCCTTTTCATAATCTTGTTCTGCTGCCTGAAAATTAGTCATAACAACAAAGAATCAGACTTAATACTAGGATGTTTCCTATGTCTGCAAGACTGCAACACATAGATAACACAACTGCAGAGCGCTCACAGCAAGAATTACAATACACGCCAAGGATGAAGCATGCAAGCTAATCAAACTACATCCAACAACAAAAAGATAAATCCAAACCAAGCCCAGCACCAAGAATGATGAAATGGAGCGCTCCACATGTACACTGGGAGTCAAGTGAGGCATAGGAAAAAATATAGCATACCTCAATGAGATTTTTGATCTGTGCAACCCTCTTAGTCACTTCTTCCTGTGTGCTGCCATCACCAACTATTGTTGTCGACTCTTTGGTAAGGACAACCTTTGCAGCTGTTCCTAGAACTGATTTGTCCGCCTTGTCAAGTGTCAGGCCAACCTCGTCTCTGATGACAGTTCCTGCAGAAATAAAGAGTGTCACAAACAAGACAGCATCGGTGATTACACTCCATATTATATGTTTGCCTCACCTCCGGTCAGAATGGCAATATCATCAAGGTACTGTGTCTTGCGCTCTCCGAAACCAGGGGCCTTGATAGCACAAATCTTCAAAGATCCTCTAAGCTTGTTGACAACCAGGGTCGCAAGAGCCTCCTGCTCAATATCCTCAGCAATGATCAGAATTGGGTATTGGCCCCTGATGGCTTCCTCCAGAACATTGATAAGATCCCTCGCGTTGGTGATCTTTTTGTCCACCAAAAGCAGCTGCAGAATGAAGATCACAGCATATCAATAATCTGGACCATAAGGACCGTGAACAGCAGAAAAAAAACAAATAGCTGCTCAGATTCCAGGTTACCTTGCAGTTCTCGTACTCTGTGGTCATTTTCTCACTGTCAGTCACGAAATAAGGAGAGATGTAGCCACGCTCAAACTGCATTCCCTCCACAACATAGAGATTGTTTTCTGAACTCCTTCCTTCTTCGAGGGTAACCACGCCCTTCCTGCCAACCTTGCTCATAGCCTCTGCTATCATGTTACCGATTTCATAGTTGTTGCCAGCACTGACAGCAGCAACATCAGCAAGCTCACTATCTTCAACCTGCAGAAAGAAAAAGCTATTATAAGTAGAAGTAATAATATATACTGCCTACATCAACAATCATGTGACTCGATTCAGTCATTGGTAAAAATATTTGCATATTTCGAAGGGGCAGATTGCCAGAACTAGGTTTCATTTGACAGCACAATAGCCTAACACTCAAAGTCTACCTCCTTTGACATCTTCTTTAGTTCCTCAACAAGTGCTTTCGCTGTTTTCTCGATACCACGAGTAATTTGTACAGGATTAGCACCAGCTGCAATAACCTGAATAATAGCAGGCAGGTTTTTAGGTTTACAGACTATCGAATCATACAAGTAATAAACAATCTCTAATAGTGGCATACCTTAACACCCTCAGCAATGAGCCCCTGAGCAAGGACCACAGAAGTAGTTGTCCCATCTCCGGCTAAATCATTGGTCTTTGCTGCAGCTTGCCTAACCAACTTAGCTCCAATATTTTCAACGGGATCCTCCAGCTCGACCTGCAGTAAAATAATTGTTACTGAAAGCTCTGCTGGAGTTTTAAACTGATCATGAGTTGCAAGACAACCCAAGCCTGCAGTACAGACTCATCCGATAACAAAATCCAACATTTCTGCAACACTTATTATTAAAAAAGAGAAGGTGTAGCATCAGTGTAGTACAGAAAACAGCTAACTAGTTGGGCTTATGTGCTCATCACATAGTAATTATTACATCATAATCATGTAGATCAATTATGATACAAGCAAATCTTGAAGTGCAATGTACCTCTCTCGCGACTGTAACACCATCGTTTACAATCTTAGGGGACCCATACTTGCTCTCCAAAACAACGTTCCTTCCCTTTGGTCCCAAGGTAACTCCAACAAGATCGGCAAGCTTGTTGACTCCAGCCTAAGATATAGCAACAGTGTATTAGCGTCTGTTCAAGACTCAGCCGGCACTGCCATATAGTGAGAAACCAATACAGAATGTGCAAGATGTGCGAAGCTCACCTGGAGCTTCTTGGTGGCTGAGCCATCCTTGTTGAAGTATAGCTCCTTAGCTGCTTTTACTCTGAAGCTGCATTTTCTCTGGAGGCGCACATTTCGTGGCCTGCTGGTAGTTGGAGCTGCCATGAGCCCAGCAGTAGAAGTGGCACCAAATGGAGAAGCCATGTTTTTCTGTGCAACAGAGATAATATCAGCATGAAAACAATATACAATCCCATAGTATAGAGATCTTGAAAGCACAAGAAAACACATGCAAGCTCCACTTCAGATAATGTAAGGGGAGGCCACAACATGTAACTAAGGAACTAAATCAAAATGAAAATAAACCGATAGATTTCCGTGATTACCGTCGAGGCATCAACATACAGGAACAGTTCAAACGAAATGGCCAAGGTACTTTAGACCCTGTTGAAAGTCTACAGATATGCTCCCTAAACAAAGATATATAAGCATGGTGTTCCATGTAAAAGTAGTGAACATAACTTTATGGCTTTTCCCCAAATTTTGCACAGACAGGCGTTCAATTCTCTACTGCAGTACTTACAACCAAGAAGACAATTGACACAGAGCTACACCATTCTGTGCTAATGTGCCGACTAAAGCGGGCTGCGGACAAATTCCGAAACCCGTCGAGCACCAACTGCCCACGCCATCTGGGCAAAACTGCTCTAATCCCATCCCTCAAGCAAACAGTAGAAACTACCAAGCCCACAGCATCCCAGCCCAAAACCAAACGACCGTCAATTTCGTCCGGACAGCGGACTGGAACCTCCTCGCGCCCGAATTCACCAGCGTAGTATCGCTAGACACGGCGGCACCAGCCCATCTAATCCTTGAACTACCACGCCCAAATGTGACGAGCCGGGGTCGAATTAAGAGGGCGGGGAGCGGGGCGGCACGGCACGGCCGGCGAGGTGGGGGTAGAGGGTAGGGGCTGAGTTCCTTACCTTGGCGGAGGTGGAGCGGGCCGGTGGAGTGGTCGCGCGGAGAGGATAAGGCTGCGCGGCCTCGGGAGGGTTGGGCGCTGCTACGGGGTTTGGTTGGGGGAAGGAGAAGGGGATGAGGTCTTAAATACACGCAAAGGGTTTTACAAAGGGGATTGCAATCTTCCGTTGCGCCCTTCGATTGGTGTGTTTTTGCGAATGCAAAATCAACAAATTTGGGGACTTACTTCTAAATACATTACTAATCTTCCCACTATTTTGAAAGGAGGCTGAAAAAGGTGTTCCATTGGTTCCGAATTATAAGATGTTCTAATTTTTTTGAATCACATGTATATAGACGTGTTTTAATATGTATGTTCACTCATTTTATTATATATGTAATCCTCGTTAAAATATTCAAAATATTTATAATTTCATAGAGAGGGAGTAATATTGTTGGTTAAATATGCTACGGCGGCTAAACGGACAGTTCAACAAACTTTGTTGAACTGATATAAACAAACATGAATAATCGGCTACTCCCACCGTCCACATTAACATATCGTTCTTGTTTCATGTGCTCTAATTTTGACTAATAGTTTGACCAACAGTACATAAGAATTATGTCATAAAAATGTATACCGTTAGAGACTTTATTACAATACAAAATCCGTGATATAATTTTTCTAGCACATAACTCGCGTTATAATTACTCAAATTGATGAACAAAGTTGAACCTTAATATACTATATGTGTGCAACATGTAAATGTGGACGCAAGATTAAAAGGGCAGTTCACCATGTTATGTCCTTAATGTCTACATGGCTATCAGTGGGGCCTAACTTTGGTCATTTGCCTATCTTCTTGGCCAAGGAAGACAAAGATGAGATGGCGATCTATGTGCTTTTTATAGTGATCGTGGGAGTTATGAAAAACCAGTACGTAGGAACTACGTAACAGACCAGCCAAGTATGAGTGTTGAATCGTGTGAGAGATGATACACGAACATCGGGCGTGACCTCGTTCGTTTGCATGTCATAATGTAGATACCTCTATACCACTAGTGTTATTTGTGTATTTTGGTGAAACACCATGCACATCCCAAACAACAAAACCCGAAAAGCACGAAAATACAATAAAAGTCGTGAAGAACCACTGACAGTGAACATGTCATATTGTAGGTTGTGTTGAGCAGCTTCAAGGCCACTTCAATTAGCGGTTTTGTATGACAAAAACATGTCACAAAGTAGAGCAACCATTCTCGTGAACACGGTCTAACTCGGAGTCAACTTCAATTTTATTCATGTAATCCCGAAAATAAAACTTAGCATATCTAGCCTTATAAGGATCATTTTGACACTTTCCTCAAAATTAAAGTACAATTATGGCTTTTCTGTATGACGAACCATGATATTTTTATAGGTAGCAGCATACGAAATATTATCATGCAGTGTGCTTGGCATAGCAGCGTACGAACACCGCGCATGCAAGTGCAACCAAGTCGTGGTAGCAAGCTGAGAAGGTGCTAACGGGCTGTAGAGTGAAGAGAGAGAAAATTTAGGGTGCATACGGTAAATTGGCCTGACGAGCGCGAGGCCATCGGATGCAGTGGATCGGCCTCGACCCTGGTGGAAGCGTCTAGAAAAGCAGCAGCGGGCCTGGATTGGATGCCGAAAAGGGCCAGCTGAACAAATGGGCCTGATCTGTCATGGGGCTATGGGAAAAAAATAACGCCGTTGCCGGGGATCGAACCCGGGTCACCCGCGTGACAGGCGGGAATACTTACCACTATACTACAACGACTTTGGTGCAAATAATGCTCAGCGTATGTAAGTGAATATGATATATAGATGTGGTAGATAACAATGCACTGTGTTGTTCTTTGTCAGAAGTTTTTTGATCTTAGCTCGTTGAAGGTCACAGAAGTAAGAGAGCTGGCAACATCTTCCATTACTTAAAAACGTTATTCAAAGAAAAACAAGAATGAGTTATTCCAGTACTTAGCAGTTAGCAGCATGACCTGATCCATTCCATTGGTGGCAATGGCATATCATTTTGACAAGACATATGCACAGCCTTCACATTCATATTTTTGACAAGACTGAGTCATTTTTGGCTTTAGACAGAATACCGTAAATGAGCAAGGTTAACTTTCTTTTCTTCATTGCTGATGTCATGCAGTCTTTGTTGCTGACCTAATTTTTTAGTTAGTAAGCTAAACTATGTTAGAGTCGAGTAAGCTGTTGGCTTAGCAGGCACATTTGTTTATGTGGTGTAATGTCGTTGTTCTAGTTAATCCTTGTTACCTTTGGTCCTGGATTTGTTACTCAGTGAACTTGTAAAACTGTAATGGCTAGATGGTGATGCTGATATTAGTCCGAGTTGTTAGCTCCACCTATCATATCATGCTCGATGCAAAACAAAAGTCACGATGTAACTCTTGTCGATATCTCTACATTGGTATCTGGAGGATACATTATATTGCCTGATGCTTTCTTCTTTCTTTTTGCAGGATCAAACCAAGCATGTGGACACATGTCACAATTCTATCAAATAGAAGCTTGATAGAGGGACAATCTACATGCTATAGGTGAGTTCATCTAGCCAAGTCACTCATGTTCCTACAAAAAGATTGTCTACAAAAATGTTTTATGTAGTAAAATGTGCCTTTATGATATATTTCCTAACTTTTCAATTTCTTTAGTGTGTGTGTGTGGGGTGGTGGTGGTGGGGGGGGGGGGGGGGGGGGGGGGGGGGTTATAGCGATGCCTGAATATGTAGTTTCATATAGACGGTAATGTAAGACCCCGATGGATCAATCCTGAATTTTCTTTTGCTGATGTCATCCTCTCCACGCGACCCCTATAATTAACAAACAATTTATAATCCATTAATGTCGGCCAGTTAACATATGTCTCTAGACAGGATTGTGCTAAACTGTCTAAATGAAGCAGGCCAAGTACTGGTTATTCCACAAGCAACAACAATCATAACTCCAACATGTTGCCGGTCACAAGAAGCAACTCGATGATCATGATGCATTATCTTAGGTAATTGAAATGCAAGGTGAGCTAGGTGTCCTATGGTTCAACTGGATCATCGGCGAGGTGAGCTAGAGCTGCATCGACGGTGCCCATGGCCCATGGGCGGTCTCATGGCCGGGCTTTCGCGGAGTTAAATGGAAGCAACTTCCAGGTACTCCTGCAATCCCATACATGGGTAGCTTCCCTCCATCGCACGTAAAAATGGAGGAGGCTTGGGTAAAAATGAAGTTGCAAAAGAAGAAGAAAATGATGACATCATAGTTGCCAAGACAAAAGTTATTCTTACAAAATTCACATAGGATTCAAAAACCTCTTGGATGATGATAGCGCCAAAGTGGATAAGGCACATGGAGAAGAAGATTGCCGAGCGCGACCTTGGCAACAACTGGTTCATTCTTGTATCGGTTATTATATGAATTGTTGAATTATTTTGTGTGTTGAGTTTGGTATGTATCGGTTAAGACTTATTTTGAATTCACGTGTATGGATTGTGTGATTGACGTTTGCATGTCTTTGCATAAATTTGAGAAAAATATTTGAGGATTACTGTTGGAGAGCACAACGGTTGGGTTGTCCGGACTGTCTCCACCGAACACGTCTAGACGTGTCAGTGGCCAGATAGAGCGCAGAACTCCGGTTCGAGATGCTCTCACATCGCACCACATAGTAGGAAGGAATTCTAAACTCGGAGCATTTTATTCTTTGATTGAGGAGCTCTGTAACTGGGCGTAGCTAGCCTTTAGCAAATGGAGTCACAATTCGGCCCACTAGGCTTACCTGTAATCGGGACCTATATACACTTCACGAGTTCGTTCTCCCTCGCATCCTCTGCAGTCTGAACTGCGCCGCCTCCTTATGGTTCCCCATTTCATTCGATCTTCCGCTGCTACTTTTTTGCGATTTTTCTTGGACGCTCCTCTGTCATTGCGTGCGTCCGTGTTGGCGTTGCATGTGCTTCTTATAGGAAATCGAATGTTGTTGTTCGTGTGGCAGTGAGGAGACATTGAAAGGCCGGTCTTACGGCTGCCTCCCCGGACGGAAACCAATTGGTTCTTGCCATTGTTCTTCGTCCTAGGATGGTAGTAGCGTGATTTGATTCGAATCGGCGAAAGGTTTATCTCTGAGTCGCCATTGTTACCCAGATCTTGGTTCTTTGGTGTCTTTTCGATATCTGTTTCGTCTTTTGCCATCCCCATATCTTTGGCTGGCCACACCACTTCATCTTCTCTTTAGTTGCTGTCGATGCGTATGTTCTTTTCTTGCGTCGCTGTTCAGTTTCGTACGGTTTTTTGCACAGTGACGAAACGATGTTTACTAGAACTCGTGCCGTGCGGCGGTGGTGATCGTAGCCGGAGAAGATGACAGCCAGCAGTAGACACGGCTCTACAGCTCAACTGGCTTTGTGCATCTTAGCTTACAACTCAACTGCTCGCTAGGAAACGATCTAGGTGAAACATAGTCTGAGAGAACGAACCATACTTACTAACTACATACTGTACTGAACATATTGTTTACGACTGAAACTTGTACATGTTGAATTGCACAATTTTTTTTTGTGGGTGCAGAAACTGAATCAATTACAAGATCGTGTCACCAATTTGAGAATGCCTTGCAGAGACATAGTCTGATCATACACATTCTAGGTGACTTCTGAAATTTTCAGTCAAACAACAGATTACAAGATATTGGTAATGCATCGATGCCAAATCCTGAAACACCAGGATAGGCAACGATCAAGGATCACTGTCCGAAACCATAAACAAAGCTGGGGAGCACCCACAGGTTCTCCAGCTGAGAGTAATGGCCATCATCCCCGTGCGGTCTGGCCAGACTACATGAAATGGCTCTAGTTGTACTGGGAATTGGCTGACCGATCTCGATCTCAGCCCAAGGTTGCTCAGAATCTTCAAGCGGTCTCGCGATATAAATGCAGTTGCTCTTTCCTCCCCATCTCTCTGGGTTCATGCAAGAAAATGTGGGGTTCCTCCTATCAAAGGTGATAAAGAGTGCCAAATTCTCTAATTTATCCATCTTCATCCATGTGGCCGGTTCGGATGAGAAGTTGAGGCGAAAGGCTTGAAATTTTCCATAGATGCCATACAATTGGTCAGTGCATACTGAAAGGTCTACCATGATGAGCATGTCGCCGCAGACCACCAACCATGGTTTGAAATGGAGACCTACTACCATGTCTTCTTCCCACACCATTGCTACTTCCTGTGGCAACAAACTTATGGTGTGTAGCCTCTGAAGGAAGTCAATGGCGAACATTTGACCTTTAAAGGACACGATTTGAAGGATGCGTGCACCATCAAATGCAAATGGGGGCTCCACCCACGATTTTGTTCCAAAGTTCCACTGAATCATTGATGTGTCCGAATAAAGGAGGAGAAGTGAGTTGTGTGAATTGAGCGGAGCCGTAAGAATCCCATAGTAATAGCTGTGACCAGATTCAAGTTTCAGAGTTTTAACCTTAGTCCCGGTGTACGCATCGGCAAGGAGGCAATTCGTCTCACTGGAGAAGATAAGATACCCGTACGAGGATCCTAAATATCGAGCTGAACTCGGAGCATTTCGCGATGCCAAACATCGAGGGGACAAAGCTGTCCTAGCGGGATCAGCAAGCTGCCATTTGCATTTTGACAAAAGGATGTGCAGAACACCGCTCCGCCGTGAACGTATGCAGTCGACATCCGGTTTGAGGTGGAGAGGGGGGAAAGCGGCGGCATATACAGATGGAAAAGAAGAGGCCGCGGTGCGCCAAGAGCGGCAGACGGTGGCAAAGGCGAGGAACTCGTGGAATGAGCTCAGGAGAGCAATGATTTTGTGAAGCATGTTGTCCAGGAGGTCCGCCCAAACATTTGGTTCATACAAAGTAGAGGAGATGGAGCCTGAGGAAGACGACGGCCTCCCTGCAACTGCAACTACAACTTCTGTTTCACTGAGAAAATTCAAGACCATGAGTCAGCAGAATGAGATCAAATAGAACTCGGTGATACGACTGATAAACTGTTAGACATGTGGTACACTCAGGCAAACGAGGATGGCCATTTCCTAAATAAAAAATGAATTTCCAAATAGTAAGATGCAGTTGTAAATATCTTGTGTTAAAAAAACCTACGAATATTTTATCTAAACATTCTTTATGCATTCAACAAGCAAACTTGCGAAGCACCTAAGCACAAAATCATATAAAAGGATAATCAAGATAAGGATTACCCTTAAATCCATTGCCTATATCAAACAAGACTGGTGATCTTAAATTCTCAGCGCATTGATTTTAGTACCAAATAAGAGATTGCAAGAAAGGTTATGGCTAAGGACGTGTGTGGACCTGAGGCTGAAGGTGGCATCCAGCGGCGAGAGCTCTGTCGGCCCTCTTCCGGGACGCCGGCGGCTGCTGCTTCCGGCCATGGCGCACACGGCCTCGCGACTTCATCAGGGTCCTTCTTATGGGTGTGTCGACGAGCAGAGCGAGGGCGGCAATGCTTGTTGCTTCGATGTGTTCGATGGAGAAAGAGAACATCTGTAATTGTTACTGTGTGCGTCACAAAGCATGTCCGTTGTCTTTTGCGCTAATTTTTTTAATAATACATTTTTTTATTAATTTCGACTAATATTACGCAAATCGGAACATTTGCAGAAATAATACGGCCTCGTCTTGGGCTAAGCCGATAAGAACCTATCGGCCTCGGCATAGCCGATTAGGCCTTATCGGCCTTGGCGAAGCCGAGCAGGTGGCATGGCGGGCCAGGCCTGCGGCCGACAGCCCTTTCGGGTCACGCGTGGCCACTAATCGGCCACGTCGAAGCCGACAGGCCTATCGGCCATGTCGAGGCCGATTAGTCACAGGATTAGAATGCCGACGAGTTTCTTCTTCCTCCTCGCCTCTCTCTTTCTTCTTCCTACCCGAAAAGAAAAGAAGCCATGGCGATTTCTTCCCTCCCCGGTGATTTCTCCATCCAGCCATCAAATCTTAAGGCTAGAGGTGTTAGATAGTTAGGGCAACTCCGATCTACAGATGGGTTAGGTTGTGGGGGTGATTTGGTGGTGCTTTTTTGGAGCAATGGTGGAGATGTGGTGGAGGTTGGTGTAGGTCGCGGAAGACGTGGTGGTGGTGCTTCTGCTGCTCCGGTCGTGGTGGTGGTGGTGTACTCCATTGAATCAAGGCACGCTTCAAGGGTATGCGATTTTTGGCTAATTAGGGTTTAGATTAATTAGCTTTGCATTATTGTTAAGTTTGTCATGCGATATTGATATGCTAAGTATCCGGTATAAATTACTAGGTATTTTTTGCGGTAGTAATAAAAAAGTATCTAGTTGTTCCGGTTATAATGATCATTTGGTGTCACATTTTTAGGTTGCCGAGATGAGTAATTTAGTGAAATGTCTGTTTTACTATGGTCTTGGTACTGTTGAAATAACTGAGTTGGGAGCTGATTTGGGTTAGTTTCGATGGTCAGAGTTGGAACTGAACTCCCCACAAACATGGTCCATAAGTCAGCTGAAAGATTGGTTGGCAGAATGTTTAGGGCTTAATCCTGAAACAGACACCGTCGGTGTGCATGCATTGTGGACGAAGTCAAGGTCACCGGTGTTTTTCTATTTGAGGCCGATAGATCGGACCTCTCAGTTGGTACGCTGGCTGCAAGGTTGCGAAAGCAGGGGAACAACCCCTATCGCCTTACTGATACCTGTCGCGAAGGAGGTTAACCCTCCTGAAGGTAAGGGTGGGCACGATCCTGGCCAGAGCAGCCATGAGATGCACACGTACTTCGGACGTCGATCACCGCCAAGCATCACAGCGCCCACCGCGTCATTCCACGCAGCAGTCGCAGCCGACGCCCCAGCAGGACCGGCAGCACCCGCGTCCTCGGCTGACACCGCAGCCGTCGCCCAGGCCACCCTCTCCTGACCAGGCTGGAGGCTCGTCCTGGCAGCACTATAGTCCCACGACGGGCTACATGCTTGGTCCACCACCCCAGCCACAGGGTAAGTTTCTTGTTATCTTGTATTTCCCATACCAATTGGTTACGACTACATACTTACATGTTTTTTAATGCAGGAGCCTACGGATTTCGTCCATCTATGTCCGGTCAGCAGTCGTCCGGATCCGCGTGGGGGAGTGATCAGGAAGGTGGGGACACCAATGAGACATACACACAGCTGGACAATTGGATGGGTATGTACAACACTCCTCCACCCTACCCCACACAGGAGACACAGATGATGATGACGGGTCCCGGATTCCTGCACGTGGCATTCGGCCACCCCACAGGTTAGGTTGGACGACGCCCAATCCACCACCTCCGTGCCGTGGCAGACGGCATGGCTGACACTTCTAGAGACATGACTACCTATCTATGTATGAGATATTTTTATATGTATGTAAAACTAGACATATCTATCTATGCATGCGAACTTCTATCAGTCGTACTACTCTAGTCCTGACAATATTTTTTCCTTCATTAAACAAACACTGCAAATTACACAGACAACAAAATATCGGTAGTAGCGACAACACAACATAAATTGAAGATACATGGTACTCTGCAAATTAGAAAAAGAAAAGTCATCTACCATTGACGCAGCCTCCCGCGTCACTCTACCCTCTCGACGACGCAGCACCCTTGCCCTTCGACGATGCTTTACCCTTGTCCTTCGATGACGCAGCACCCTTGCCCTTCGACGACGCCGCCGCCGCTGCTGCAGCTTTCTTGCTCACTTCACTCGGCATGAAGATATCATCTTCATCCTCGCTCTCCTCGACCCATAAAATAGGAAATCTTATAGCTCTGGTCAAATCTGTTTCCCTCGTATATGTTGGCTTCTTCTTCTGCCACCTAGCATGCATCCTGAGAAGTTCTTCCCGTATTTCCCTCCAAGTCCTCGATGGCCACCATGCCTACTTAGCTTCGCTGATAGCTCACGGAGATGATGTGGATAAGTAACAATATACTCGAATGTCACTTCCTTATTGTCTACCTTGAACTCGGCCGTTAACCTCAAAAGGAGTGCTGACATTCATGGCTGGAAACTACGATCTGAAGGAAAGCTCGACATGTTCGACTGAGCGGACTAGAATGCTTACCATCCTCAGTGAGGAGGGGTTCTTATAGGTCGATATGAGAAGAATTGACGGGAGAAACAGGCGGGAGATACGATGGCGGGAAAAAAGGGCGGGAACGAATTTGGCGGGAGAAACAGGCGGGAGAGAAGATGACGGGACAAAAAGGGCGGGAACGGATTAGCCATAAATAAGGCGGGAATGAATTTGGCGGGATCCGGCGGCGGCGGCAAAAAATGGTCAAAATATGCGTTTTAGCAAAAAAAAATGCAACAGTCGGCCCAGCAGCAGCCGACTAGGCCTGGTCGGCTGTACCAACGCCGAGCAGCCTAATCGGCTCTGCCAAGGCCGATAGGGTCCTCTCCCGCATGCAGCCGTCGGCCGACAGCCTAATCACCCCATGTCGGGGGAATGATTAATGGATAACCCGCATCCCAATACTGATACGAGGCTAATGACAAGCTCGTGGCCGCACCATAGATGGGCTTACACGGAGATGGGCCGGCAAAGGATCACGACGTGCGGATAGTAGCATCGAGAAGGCTGGAGATAACTTGGCCTAGAAGGCTCTGGCTTATACCTTCCTTGTAGAAGAAGTATTCCTTGTAACCTAGCGAGCCTCCGTGTATATAAGGAGGACTCACAGGACGTAGACAGAGAGTTCACAAGTTCTAAACCCTAGAACATACGGCGACTCATCATCTTGATCGCCAAACCCTTGTAACACCATATTCCAATCAATTCCAATCTAGGATAGGCAGGACGTAGGACTTTACCTCACATTGAGGGGCCAAACCTAGGTAAACATTGTCTTCTTCGTGCCATGTGATATTAAGCGTGGAGACGCTTGACTCACGCAAATCCCCACGCCTACAAAGTCATCCCCATGACATCTGTCGAGATTACCCCACGACAGTTGGCGCCCACCATGGGGCCAACGGTCAAGAGCGTCCTTCTATCTCGACCAATGTTTTAGGCGAAGCTCTTGTTTCCTTTTCCGCGTGGCTTACGGCTTTGGGCGGATTACCGAAAAATAATAAACTAGACTTCAATCTTGTCGGTCGGTCCTAGAAACGGCGGCAGCTAGCGAGGAGTTAACGACCGGACATGCTGCAACCTAGGGATCACCAGGCAGCTCTTTCGCTCTATAGGGATATCGGGGGGGGGGGCATAGCACAATTCTTCTTGGAGGAGGGTTTTGGTTTGCCCAGGTGACTGATCCTGCCATAATATACTCCCGCCAATTCTATTGCACCGGCAACCGAAGTCGAACATACATACGACGATCTTCATGCGTGAAGGGACGGGAGGAAAGAAAGGGCGGTAGATGATAATGCGAAAGGGCGCCGCGTCTGGGCGGGCGGGCTGAATGGATGAGCGAAAGATGCCATGGAGTGGGGAATATCCCCAGTCTCAATTTAGACAACTAAATGCACTTCAAGGTGCAGCCGAGGAACTGGGGGACCTTCTCGAGCACAAGCTAATTCGTTTCTTCTAGTCCGGTAAAACCTACTATTTGTGAGATTTCTTACTCAGATTTCATTTGTTTCACTCACTTTTTCTATCTTTTTCTGCATTCTTTCCTTACACTCTTTCTCTGTAGGTTAAGCAAGTTCTGCGCTGGATCAATGATGGGAGTCGAAGATCTCGTCGTTGGCCAGATCAAGATGGTCAACGGAGTACCCCTGATCGATGATTCAGATTGGGGGCCGGAAGCTGATTACTTGGAGACCGGCCATGTCATCCCGTTTGGATCTATGCATGTATTCGTCGGCTTCATCAGCAGTGGGTCAGCAAGCCCACCACCTGAGGGCGACTCAGAAGAAGGAGTCGCCATAACCATAGAAGAAGAATACTCCACCAACAATGAGCAGCAGCATCTCGAGGAGGAGGAGGAGGAGGCCCAATCCATCGAATTCTTGATGGAGTAAAGGTTAGGCCATAACCATGAGTACGGCAGCCAGCCCCCGTAGGCGACCAGCAAACAGAGGGTATCTACAGGACGGTGGAGGCAGAAGAAAGGCTAGGCATGACACCAGGAAGCTGGACCCCGCGGCCCCGGAAGTTGCCGGAGAAGCGGCACCCGTGGCACCGAATCCAGGAAACACAACGACGTCTACAACAACTCCAGGGGCCGCGACGTCAGGAGTCGCGGCAGCAGGAGCCGCGTCGACAGCCGTCGTAATATCAGGAGCCGCGGCGCCAGGAGCCGCAACACCAAGAGCCGCGGCCTCAGGGGTCGCGGCGTTAGGAGCCGCGCCTAGAGTAACCCTTTGGGGGCCCGGGCGATGGGGGACACGGTGCAAAGGGCAGTGACTAACACAGAGGTTGTAACAGCACAAGCCGCAGGACATAATCAAATGCCTAGTGGCTTACTGTTTACACCAATATCAGCTGTAAACGCGGCGGCCAGAGCATCTGAAATTGAAGCCGCAAGAATTGGGCTCTACGATGATGTCCAAAGGATAGTAGATGAGCGAAGTAGGCTGATACGAGAAGACCAGCGACTCCAATAGGAGCAGCAAAGGCTCACGGCAGACGCGGCCCTTATACGATCACAACAGAGCGATCTTAGCACCCTACCGCACATGCGCCAAGTAAGCCGCATGCAGCCAGGTGGCGTCACGTTGGATCCAACAGTGTTGTTCCAAACACCCATTGAGAGGCCATCCATTCAACCTCAGCCTAATACCGCGGTACCACCAGTTGTAACAGAAGCACCGAGGACGGCCGCAGTACAGACACCAGCTGTTGTTGTAGCCCGTACAGTCACAACAGCCCAAACCCTTCATTTGCGGCTCCAAGAGCGAAGAGCCGCCGGCATCAAGGGCGATGGTCCAGGCAAACAACAGAGCGGCTATGCCGCCACCACCTTCACCCACAGTATTTGCACAACCACAGCCAGCTCAACAGCAGATACAGCCGCCAAGATTTCATACGGCACAAGGGCACTATGTTAACCCAGTGGACAATGTGTATGCAGCGGCCAACATCTTGGCTCGGCTAATGCCAGTGGGAAACACTCCAATTGACAGAGAGGCACGACGTGCCATAGAGATGCTTAGCACGGCCATGGTACAGCAGGCTAACATGTCTGAACATGTGGGAAGGCTACACTCCACCCCGTACAATAGCAGGGCTAAAAGTGTCCTCGCAGAGTCACCACAAGTCGCGACTTCAAGTTAAGCCAGACGCCAGAGGGAAAGGAATCAACCAGTGATACCAGAACATGCACGTGCGGTTAACAACCAACCGTCAAGGCCTGCCCCATCGAACTTATCAACGTGACTCAAAGGGCCGGTTTGCTTTAGCGAGCGAATCAGATCAGAACCGTTCCCAGCGGACTTCAAAGGACCCCGCAAGGTCGCGAACTACAATGCCAGTATGGACCCAACCACTTGGCTAAGCAATTATGAGATGGGCATGAGTATTCTTAATGCTTCTGAAGAAATATGTGCTCGGTACCTGAACATGATGTTCGAAGGCGCTGCCCACATTTGGCTTCAGAATTTGCCACCCAACACGATAAACTCCTGGGATGAGATGAAGGATGCTTTATCAACAATTTCCAAGGAACATGCAAACGTCTCTGCAACATAGAAGACCTCGAGCGCTGCGTGCAGAAGGAAGGCGAATCAAGTTGCCATTGGATGACAAGAGTAGCAGAGATCATACACTCTTCAGACAACATACCAGCCAGTTCAGCGGTCTTAGTAATGGAAAAGAATTGCAAGTTTGAACCACTGATACACAAGTTAGGTCGCATGAAGGATAAAGTGAAGAACCTCAGCGAGCTCATGGCCGCGGCTAACAAATACGCCGCCTCGGACAAGACAAAGGATATGTCAGATGGTGAAGAAGACGAGGCAAGAGGAAAAACCAAAAAGGGTAACATCAAGCCTCATCAGCAAAGCAACAGTAACAATGCGAACTAGAACAAGCGCAAGAATGAAGAAGGGAACTCTGGATTAGTCGCAAACACCAACACCCATTTCAAGAATAATAGTGGCAAGGGACGGAGCTCTCACCCAATAAACCTTGAAGAAGTGTTCAATCGCCCTTGTGATATCCACGTAGGGAAAGAAGGACGTCCAGCCAACCACACAAAGGCACAGTGCTTCCATTATAAGAAGTGGAGGGACGGACCACCTGGGCCATGGGATAGCCACCAGCATAATGAAGGAGGCGATCATGGTGAAGGAAACGACAATGTAGCTCCCAACCCGCCAGCAGATCAGCCGCAGTACCCAAAGCAGCTAGGGTAGTACCACACCATCGTGGTTAACACGTCAAAAAGAGACCAGAAGTTTAGATGGGGCAATCAAGCTGTCAATGCTATAGTACCAACAGTTCCCCAATGGCTAAAGTGGTCAGAGCAGCCAATAGTCTGGAGTCACGAAGACCACCCTGGAGAGATAAACGAGGCTAGCAAGCTCGCGCTAGTCGTTGCACCTCAAGTCGCAGGATATAAGCTAAGCAAAGTGCTGATGGACGGGGGTAGAAGCATAAACATACTATACTATGAGACCTTCAAAAGGATGCACTTACAGGAGAAGCTACTACAACCATCGAGAACATCGTTCCACGGAGTGGTGCCTGGAATATCTGCACAACTGCTAGGGCGAATCAGTTTGGAAGTAGCCTTTGGAACACACAGCAACTTCCACAATGAGTACATCTCGTTTGAAGTAGTAGACTTCTAGAGCCCATATCATGCACTATTTGGCAGAGCCGCGTTCGCAAAATTTATGGCAAGGCCGTGCTACGTGTACCTGAAGCTAAAGATGCCAGGCCCGCGTGGGGGTAATTACAGTTGAAGGCGACAGGCAAATAGCCATAGAGTGCGAGGAAGGCGATAGAGCCATGGCAAAAGCCGCATGTGTCGCGATAGGACTACCAGTCCATGAGCCTCAGAATAACTTCGATGATATCGTAGAAGCAAAAAGGCACTTACCGGACCTGCGACTCAAGCTAACAGCCAATCGGGAGGCAAGAAAACAAAGGTCGCCGAACAACAGAAAGACAAGCAAGGCTTCAACCGCCTTTGAGGCGACTCTTCATAAGCCGCAACATTTCATAAGCCGCATTATGCGACTCAAAGTGAGCCATCAAGGGTTCAAAGTATCATCTGGGCTACCTAGAGCCATCGTCACAGCTATTGCAGCTGAATATCACATCCACAGCTAATCAGAGCTGGTTATCATAAAAGTTACTTAGAGCTCGTCACAGCTATTGCAGCTGATTGTATCAAAAATCGACCACCGCCTACATGCGGTCGTGCAACAAAAGTATTAATATATGATTATGAAATAAAGCTGACACTTCTGCTATGCGGGGGTTGTCGTTTCGCCTCAAACTACCAATTGAGTTGCTGAGTCTTTTATTTTATCTATCATTGGTTCCTCGAGGGCTTCGATGCTCGATGAGCTCAGCTTACTACCTTGGAATCGCCAACCTACTGGCAAACTTTTCTTGATTATACTCAGCTTTAGCTCGGATGTGACTCGCAATATGTGACCAAAGTGCCGGCATATGGCGTCAATCGAGTCTGAATGCCTATCATGGACTTTCTCGACTTTGAACACACATTTAGCCTAGGAAATACTGAGCCACGCGAGGGCCTGACTAAGGAATTGAGACAAATCAAAAGGATCTGTGTACGTGGTCATAATTTTACTCAAAGCACAAGTGTTGGGGGAATACTTTCTGGATTAACCCGCGGCCCAATGCGACTTAACTTGCTCGCACGGACGAAGGCCCACTTGGGAGCGAGCCCAATATTGAACCGCCATAAGGAGAAAGATCTAGAAGACATATCCTGGAGGACGTGAAGACCAAGTAGTTTCCGAGTAGGCCTCTGTGGATGTATTCCTTATGGGGAAGTTTCCTTTTGTAACCTAGCGAGCCTCTGTGTATATAAAGAGGACTCGCAGGACTTAGAGCGGGTCAAGCTATCGAGCCCTAAACCCTAGCTCATACAGCGAGTACCCGATCGGATCACCTCCATTGTAACACCTCGATTATCATATCAATACCAATCTAGGGTAGGCAGGAAGTAGGTCTTTTACCTCACATTGAGGGGGCCGAACCTGGGTAAATCTGTGTTGATCTTTGTTCCTGCGATCCCAAGCTCGGAGATGCTTGACTCGCATAATCCCACACCTACGAAGTTATCTATGCCACCTGACGTGATAAACCCACGACAGTTGGCGCCCACCGTGGGGCCTGCGGTCAAGAGCGTCACGTTCCGCGCAGGATCCATGAAGGGAGCTGAAGATCTTGTTGTTGGCCGTATCATCACGGTCAATGGCACACCCCTCATCGACGATTCAAGCTGGGGGTCGGAAGCAGACTATTTGGAGACCGGCCACGTCATCCCGTTCAGATCCATCAACATCTTCGTCGGCTTCATCGGTGGCAGGTCCGTTAGATCGGTCCAGAAAGGCGATTCAGTAGACGAAGTCGCCGATGACGGGGAAGAATCCGTGGAAAGCATGGACTCGCAAGAGTTTGGGTCCATCATACCTGCCTTTGAAGAAAGTTGCTGGGGTTACCCACCAGAAATCACATCATCACTAGATCAAGAGATGGCACATGTCGCGGTTTACATGGCCGGAGGAGCAGGTGCATCAGGAACTGCAGGAGAAACCGAGGCATCGGCACCCCCAAGCAACCCACTTCTTGTCCCTGTGTCAGCCACGAACGCCGCCCTCCGTGCAACAGAAATTGAGGCCGCCAGGGCCGAGCTCCTGTATGAGGTTCGAAGGATGGAAGAAGAGCGCCGCAAGCTCGATCAGATAAACCAAGGAATCCAACAGGAACGGCAGAGAGTAGCCGCGCTGGCTGCGACTCAACAACAGGTTGACCCGCAAACACAGCTGCACGCGACTCAACCAACAGTGGAAATCCCGCTCACTCCAGCCGCAACAACGGGAATCCAGACGACTGCGGAAGGAAGGGTACCAACAAATCAAGTGACCCAGCAACAACCAAGGAGATTTCACACCCCACAGGGCCATTACCAGAACCCTGTCGATAATATGTATGCTGCGGCTAATATCTTGACTCAGATGGTACCGACAGGCGATGACCCGATCAATGCTGAGGCGCGGCGCGTGATTCAGATGTTAAGTACGGCAGTCCTGCAACAAGCCAACAGGGTGGAAGCCGAATAATAGCTGCCCCTCATACCAGCCAATCACAGGATCACAGCAGAAAGAAGCGTCCAGAGCAAGCCACCAGAGGACGCGTCAGGAGTCGCACAGAGGCAGCAGGAGCAAGTCGCAGAAGCACAGGCGAATGCACCATTGATGCAAAGGCAGCCCGCAGGTAACCCTGCAGGCGTGCCCACAGCCCTATCCTCGCGACTCAAGGGACCGGCGTGTTTCACTGAAAGGATCAGATTGGAACCTTTTCCTGAAGACTTCAAAGGGCCACACAAGGTGGCAAACTATAACGCCAGCATGGATCCAACCACTTGGCTCAACAATTACGAGATGGGCATGAGCATCCTAAACGCATCTGAAGAGATCTGCGCATGCTACCTAAACATGATGCTAGAAGGAGCAGCGCACATATGGCTGCAAAATTTGCCTCCCAACTCTATAAATACTTGGGAGGAACTAAAGGATGCCTTCATTAAGAACTTCCAAGGAACTTGCAAGCGACTCTGCAATATAGAAGATGAAAAGGGTGGCAGAAATAATACACTCCTCAGATAATATACCACCAAGCTCAGCTATCCTGGTGATGGAGAAAAACTGCAAGTTTGAGCCACTGATTCATAAGCTGGGTCGCATGAAGGATAAAGTCAAGAGCCTCAGCGAGGTAATGGCTGCGGCTAACAAATATGCCAGCTCAGATAAAACCAGAGACGTCAGACGGAGAAGAAGAGGAGGTTGCTGCAAAAGGAAAGAAAAACTCCAACAAGCCCAGCAGCAGCAAACGAGCCACAACCACACGAGTCAAAACAAACGTAAAAGTGAAGATGGTCACTCAGGGCTCGTCGCCAATACGCGTGGAGGATTCAGAGGCCAGCGTGGAAGGGGTCGAGGATACGGCTCCCGGCCAATCAATATGCAAGAAGTTTTCAACCGGCCATGCGACCTTCATGCGACAGGTGATGGACGGCCAGCGGACCATACCAAGGCACAATGCCATTATTACAAAAAGTGGAAAGAAGAGAGCCAACACAACGGGGGGAATACCCATGAAGGAAACCCTAGTGCGACTCATAACACAAACATTGGGCAGCACGGCGCGAGTAACCCCAGACAGACGGGACAGTATCACACAATATTATCGATACCTCCAAAAGAGAAGAGAAATTGAGCCAGAGAAGTCAGCAGGTGAACGCCGTGATACCAGCAACATCCGCTTGGTTAAGGTGGTCGGAATACGCGGTAACCTGGAGTCGCGACGACCACCTGCCACAGGTACGGGAACCTGGCAAGTTGGCACTGGTTGTGGCACCATACGTTGCAGGATACAAGCTGACCAAAGTGCTTATGGATGGAGGAAGCAGCATTAATATCTTGTACTACGATACTTTCTAGCGTCTAGGACTCAAGGATTCCAGCCTGCAGCCCACGTCAACAGTATTTCACGGCATTGTCCCAGGAAGGTCCGCACGACCAGTGGGGAAAATAACCCTAGGGGTAACTTTTGGAACAGAAGAGAACTTTAGAAGTGAATTCCTAAGCTTCGAAGTGGTAAAATTCCAGAGCCCATATCACGCCTTGTTTGGAAGAACGGCCTTTGCTAAGTTTATGGCCAGGCCATGCTACGTGTACCTACAGTTGAAGATACCAGGACCAAAAGGGGTCATCACAGTGTACGGAGATAGAGAAAAAGCAATAGAATGTGAGAAAGGAGATGCGGCTTTCGCAGAATCCGCCTGTGCCACGGAAGAACTAAAAGGTTATAAGTCGCAGGTGGACCCAAACGATATGAGTGTGGTTACCACGCCATCTGCCGAGCCACCAATGAAATTCAAAGCGGCCCAGGACACTAAGCAGATAAATTTTGTTCCTGGCGACTCATCCAAGCAAACTAGCATTGGAGCACACATGGAAGAAGAGCAGGAAAGGCCCTCGTCGCTTTTCTCCAGGAAAATAAGGACATCTTCGCATGGAAGCTGTCAGATATGCCAGGGGTACCAAGGAATTAGCAGAACATAGCCTCAAAGTGAACCCTGCGGCTAAACCAGTAAAGCAGCCACTACGGCGTTTTCATGATGACAGGAGAAAGGCAATATGAGAGGAAATAGCTTGTTTGCTGGCTGCAGGATTCATCACAGAGGTATACCATCCGGAATGGGTGGCAAATCCAGTATTGGTTATGAAAAAGAACGGTACGTGGCGAATGTGCGTTGATTACACCAGTCTTAACAAAGCTTGTTCAAAGGATCCATTTGCTTTGCCAAGAATCGACCAAGTAATTGATTCAACTGTTGGGTGCGAGCTGTTATGCTTTCTGGACGCCTATTCAGTCTACCATCAAATCAAGATGAAGAGGGAGGACCAAGAAAAGACGTCCTTCATCACACCCTTCAGAGCTTTTTGTTATGTCAGCATGCCCTTTGGGTTGAAGAACGCAGGTGCGACTTACCAAAGATGCATTCAGAATTGCCTACATGAGCAAATAGGTCGCAACGTTCATGCCTACGTGGATGATATTGTGATTAAGTCGCAAGTTAGCTAGGACCTTATTGGTGATCTGGCAGAAACATTCACAAATCTCAGAAAATACAACATGAAGCTCAACCCCACAAGGTGCGTCTTCGGAGTGCCAGCAGGAAAGCTATTGGGATTCATAGTATCAGAAAGAGGTATTGAGGCCAATCCTGACAAGATAAATGCCGTGATGGATCTCCAAAAGCCAGAAAAGATAAAAGATGTACAGCGGCTTACTGGTTGCGTAGCAGCTTTGAGTCGCTTTATATCAAGATTGGGAGAAAAAGCACTACCTTTGTACAGGCTGTTGAAAAAATCAGACACCTTCGTTTGGGACGCAGAGGCCGACGAAGCTCTGACAGCCTTGAAACATCAATTGACGAATGCTCCAGTTCTGGCGGCTCCAAAAGATAAAGAGCCGATGCTACTATACATAGCGGCAAATTCCCGCGCTGTGAGTGCTGTCATGGTTGTGGAGAGACAAGAAACGGGAAAGGAATACCCTGTCCAGAGACCAGTATACTACGTGAGCGAAGTCCTCACAGCTTCCAAACAGCGTTACCCACAGTGGCAAAAGTTGGTGTTTGGAGTGTTCATGGCGAGTCGCAAGCTGAAGCACTACTTCCAAGAGCACCCAATAACTGTGGTGAGTTCAGCACCATTGGCAGATATCATTCGTAATCGAGAAGCCACTGGAAGAGTCGCTAAGTGGGCGATCGAGTTGGGACCACATCACATCAGTTACGAACCGCGCACATCAATTAAGTCGCAAGCCCTTGCAGATTTTATTAACGATTGGACAGAAATCCAAGTTGCTCCTAGCATGGCAGAAACCAAATACTGGACCATGCATTTTGATGGGTCAAGACAATTGCAAGGCTCGGGGGCTGGAGTTGTTCTGACATCTCCCAAGGGAGACAAGCTGCGGTATGTGTTACAGATACACTTCAACTGCACAAATAACGTGGCGGAGTACGAGGCACTGCTTCATGGTCTACGTATAGTAAAGGAGATGAACATCAGTCGCATACGCTGTTTTGGCGATTCAGACTTGGTGGTACAACAGGTCTCCGGAACATGGGACAGCAAGGATGCGAACATGGCTGCATATAGGAGAGAAGTGGACAGAATTGCCAGACATTTCACTGGATACCAAGTTGAACATATTGATCGGAGACAAAATGAAGCTGCGGATGCCTTGTCTTGGCTTGGATCCAACAGACAGTCAGTCCCACCCAATATTTTCCTGGATGAACTGCACAATCCATCAGTCAAGCCTCCAGCAGAGATTGACATTGCAGAGTCAGAGGATGATTCAACTATTAGTCGCAGCCCTGCATGAACAGCCAGGATGGACAGAGCCATACATGGCATATTTAAGTCACAGAGTGCTGCCGAACGATGAAATTGAGGCGCGCAAAATCATACGACGATCAAAGGCCTATACAATCATCAACAATGAATTATACAAGCGCAGCGTATCAGGAGCATTCCAAAGATGTGTCTCACCAGAAGAGGGACGGAAACTGTACAAATTATTACAAGCCACTTAGGGCTGAATCACCTTAATATTGTCTTTTGTCTTGATGACGTGGGACACACGTTCGTTGGGAGACCCCAAGAGAAAGGTATGAAGCAGTGCAGCAGCAAGTTTCCCTCAGTGAGATATACCAAGGTTATCAGATCCAGTAGGAGCAAGAAGCACTTCTGAAGGTTGTCAACGGTGCCAGAAAAGTACTTGCGTGTGGAAGAGAGTTCGGCCGTTGACGTGGAACCTGCACACAACACAATCAAACTACTTTGCCCCAACGAAACAGGAAGGGTGTCAATCTTCCTGGCTTGCTGAAAAAAAGGATTAAACGTATGGTGTGGAAAATAGTGTTTAATTGCAGAGAATGAAAAGGAACAATGATTGCAGTTGGTTGTATTATCAGTGTAAAAGAATGGACCGGGGTCCACAGTTCACTAGTGGTGTCTCTCCATAAAAGATAACTAACATGCTGGGTGAACAAATTACAGCTGGGCAATTGACAAAATATTGAGCGCATGACAATGCATATATATGACATGATGATTACTATGATATTCATGTGGGCATTACGACAAAATACATAGACCGTTATCCAACAGCGTCTATGACTAATAATCCACCTCCAGGTTGTCATACCGAGTTCCCCGTTGGTATTAAGTTGCAAGCAACGGATAATCGCATTAAGTAATGTGCGTAATGTAAACAAATGCATTAGACCTAACGGCGCACCCTTAAGCTAAGCATCGGTTATTTTATCCCTAGTGGCAACAGCACATCCACAATCTTAGAAGTTGCTGTCACTCTCCCAGATTACCGGAGGCATGAACCCACTATCTAGCATAAATACTAACTCTTGGAGTTACAAGCATCTACTTGGCCAAAGCATCTACTAGTAACGGAAAGCATGCAAGATCATAAATAACATATAAGATAGATTGATAATCAACTTGACATAGTATTCAATATTCATCGGATCCCAGCAAACACAACATGTAGCATTACAATAAGATGATCTTGATCATGATAGGCAGCTCACAAGATCTAAACATGATAGCATAAAGTGGAGAGACAACCATCTAGCTACTGCTATGGACCCGTAGTCCAAGATGAACTACTCACGCATCACTCCGGAGGCAGGCATGGTGATGTAGAGCCCTCCGGTGATGATTCCCCTCTCCGGCAGGGTGCCGGGAAGAGCTTCTGAACCCTCCCGAGCTAGGGTTGACGACGGCGGCTCGGAACTTTTCGTGGATAAGGCTCGGGTGTCTAGGGTTTTCCCGTGAAGATGAATAAATAGGCGAAAGGGCGGCGGCTGGAGCGACCCGAGGGGCCCACACCCCACCACGGCGGTTGGAGGGGGCCGCGCCCCCTAGGGTGTGGCGCCCTCCTCGGTCGCCTCCGTCTCTCCTTCGGACTCGTGTACGTGTTGGAAAAATAGGAGGTCCTGTCCAGGTTTCGTCCAATTCCGAGAATATTTCCAGACAGCTTTTCTGAATACAAAAACAGCAGAAAACAGGAACTGGCACTGTGGCATCTTGTTAATAGGTTAGTCCCAGAAAATGCATAAAAATGCTATGAAGTGTATATAAAACATGTAACAATTGGTATAATATCAACATGGAACATCAGAAATTATAGATACGTTTGAGACGTATCAAGCATCCCCAAGCTTAGTTCTACTCGTCCTCGAGTAGGTAAAACGATAAAAACAAAATAATTTCTGAGGTGACATGCTACAATCATAATCTTGATCAAATAGTATTGTAAAGCACATGTTATGAATGAAGTGATCCAGGTCAATGGTCTATAGTTTGCTAGCAAGTAGATAATGAGCAAACAACTGAATCATATAAGCAAAAACTTTTCATGAATAGTACTTTCGAGACAAGCATCAAAGAGTTTTGCATAAGAGTTAACTCATAAAGCAATAGATTCTAAGTAAAAGGTATTTAACCAACACAAAGGAAGATTTAAGCTTCAGCAATTGCTTTCAACTTTCAACATATATATCTCATGGATATTTGTCAACACAAAGCAATATAATAAGTGCAATATACAAGCATATAAAAATTGTTGCACCAAAGTTGACACTAGTGTTTGCTTCTGAGATAGAAAGAAGTAGGAAAACTGACTCAACATAAAAGTAAAAGAAAGGCCCTTCGCAGAGGGAAGCAGGGATTAAATCATGTGCTAGAGCTTTTTAAGTTTTTGAAATCATAAGAGAGTAAAAATAAGTTTTGGAGGTGTTTGTTAATTGTCAACGAATCAGAAAATGGAAAGTACAATATGACCCCTGCCAACCAGACTTTTAAGAGCGGCTCCCATGAAGGACGTTATTTCTACCAGCAAGGCAGATCATCCCTCTTCTCTTTTGTTTACACATGCAGATATTTCACTGTTTGTCATTGCTTGACTGATAAATCAGGGCAAAAATGTGAAGAGAATTAAGCGGTTAAAGTTGTAATTAATTGGGACTGGGCACCCCATTTGCCAGCTCTTTTTGCAAAATTAATGGATAAGCGGATGTATATGCCGCTAGTCCGGTGGTAAAGTCTGTTTGACAGTTGACATAAAGACATCCACCCCGTCCTCATGAGCTTGGTAAACATTGACACAAAATAGGAGTAATAATTTTTGAATAGTTTAAAGGTAGCACATGAAAAATTTACTTGGAATGGCAAGGAAATACCACATATAGGTAGTTATGGTGGACACAGATGGCATGGATTTTGGCTCAAGGTTTTGGATGCACGAGAAGCATTCCCTCTCAGTACAGAGTTTAGGCTAGCAAGGTTATTTGAAGCAAACACAGGATATCAACCGACACAGCAAGACTTATATGAAAACATATTGCAAGCATTATAAGACTCTACACTGTCTTCCTTGTTAACCAAACCCTTTTACTAGAAAATATCTAGACCTTAGAGATACCAATCATGCAAACCAAATTTCAACGAGCTTTACGGTAGTTCTTCATTAATAGGTTTTAACTACATGATACAAAAGCTTAAACATGAACTACTTGATAACTCAAAACAATTGACAAGTATCAAATTATCCAATACAGTGATCTACAAGAATATGTAAGCTTTTTCCATTATACCATCTACCACATGCAACATTTTCTGTTCCAACCAAACACCAATCAATTTATTTCAACATAAACTCTCCAAACAATTATAAGTGAAGCAAGAGAGTACTTTCTTTAAAAGAACTAACAGCTCTGAATAAGAGATGCATGCAAAACAGGAGCTAAAAGCATAGCAATAGCTAGATAAGAATACTCAACAAGTATAAGTGAAGAATAGGAGTATTCATATGAAAAAGCGGAGCGTGTCTCTCTCCCAATCAAGAATGCTAGGGTCCAATCAAGTTGACCATAAGAAAAATAAAATACTGAAAATAAAAGCACACAGACGCTCCAAGTAAAGCACATATGATGTGAAAGAATTAAAATATAGTTTCACTAGAGATGACCTGATAAGTTGCTGATGAAGAAGGGGATGCCCAAGCTTAGACGCTTGAGTCTTCTTGAAATATGCTGGGGTGATCCATGGGAGCATCCCCAAGCTTAAGCTCTTCACTCTTCTTGATCACATTATATCATCCTTCTCTCTTGACCCTTGAAAACTTCCGCCACACCAAACTCAGAGTAATTCTCATTAGAGGGTTAGTGCACAATCAAAAACTCACATGTTCTATAAGGACACAAACATGACCGTTACTTTTAACATTAACTACTGCCACTGATGTTATGTGAAGCTCTTCACCCTAAAAAAGAATTCCACTCAACACTAGTAAAAGAGAGAATGCGAAAAATAAAAGACAGAATCTGTCTAAACAGAACAGTCTGTAAAGACGAATTTTTTCGAGGCACTTACGTTGCTCAGATCGAAAAACTCAAAACTAACGAAAGATGCGTACATATCTGAGGATCACGCACAAAAATTTGCAGATTTAAATAATTTTTCTGTGATTTTACAGAAGTAAAACGGTGAACAGCAGAAATCTGTTCCTGCGCAGAAATCCAAATCTAGCATCATCTTCCTATTAGAGGCTCCACTTGGCACAACAATGCGATAAAATAAAGATACAAAGGAATTGTTACAGAAGTAAACAACTCCTTGACTCAAAAAGAAAAGAAAATTGTAGAAATAAAATAAGGGAAATTTATATTCATGCCCCCGGTTTCTTAGTAGTACTCACTTTTCCCCAAGCATGAAAAAGGTAGTGGTTTTTAGTGATTTTTTCGGGGGCATTTTTGAGGATTCGTGAAGGCAAAATAGAAATCTCATTTATTTACCACCATTGCATATTTATTTCTTGTTTGCATTGCATATTATCTTGATATCATTCTCACACCTTGTGCTTGACAACCACTAGGTGAGGTTGAGGACCAAAACATTTAATTTGTTTTGTAGGTAACCAAAAGAAGGATAGGAAAGATAAATATTCACTACTGATTCCCCGAGAGTTCGATATTAAACCCTCGAGTCACCCCTCGTGGGGAAAACACGTCTTCCACTTACTACACACTCTGCACTTGGAGTCTCAACCTAACCCATTTACTTTTCACGCAGGTAACTACGTGAAGGGCCATCACATATGTTAATATCAAATTGAGTAGAAATAAATGAGTGTTTAGGTGGAACTAGACACTACTTTTATTAAGAAGAAGCTGAGATTCGAACCCAGACTACCTAGACTACCATCTGTGGTGCTAGCCAATAAGCGCCTGGGTGACTTCTCTGAAATGAATGAGTGTCTAGGATGAACTAGACACTACTTTTATTAAGAAGAAGCTAAGATTTGAACCCATGCTATCCAGACCACCATCCGTGGTGCTAGCCAGTAAGCCACTGCGTGATTTCTCAATGCGTGTCTACGAGGAGCAAAACACTACTTTTATTAAGAAGCTGAGATTCAACCCAGACTGCCCAGACAACCATCCGTCCGTGCTGCTAACCAGTAAGCCCCCCACTACAATCTCACGCCAGCGCTCATCTAGCGAGCAAGGGCAAGGGTTCCTAGAGCTCTTTGCTTGCTGAAACCCAGAAGTTGATCTGCAAGAAGCTGCGGCTGCCGGCAGATGCGGGTGTGGAAGCGGTGCTACTGCGGCAGCGCTACCAGGCATCATTCAAGAGCAAGCTCTCCCTTCCCCAGATGGCAGCGCTCACGGTGCTGGCCGACCATGCGACCATGGCCAACAGGCTCCTCAGGTGATCGCCGCAGATGTGTAGCTGCTCGGTCTAGGTAGTTTGTCTGTTCGTGTGTCGTCAGAGAGTGAAATGATTAGTTGCAAATCGTTTGCATGGAACCCAAGGGGTATGAATTGACCCGCTAGGCAAGGGGCGATGTGTAATCTTGTCAGAGACAATCATAGCTCTGTTGTGTGTGTTCAAGAATCAAAAATTGTGGCCCTCTCTGATAGAGTTGTTCTGGATGCCTGTGGTCCATGCTTCCATGATCATCTGTCTATCCCCTCTCTTGGTGCTAGTGGTTTTATGTTCATTGCATGCGATGCAGATGTTGTCGACATCCTCCAGGTTGCTCTCTCTCAGGATTTCATGATCGTCAGCTGTTCTTGCCAGATTTATGATTTATGGTTCATCTTGGTTGCTCTGCAATGTTTATGGACCACAGGGACACACGGAAAAGCTAAATTTTTTGAATGAGTTGTCTGCTGAGCTTGCGCTTGCACAGTCCCGGTTGGCAATTCTTGAGGATTTAAATCTGATTTTTGAAGCAGCTGACAAGAACAATGCAAATTTGAACTGTGGTCTGATGCTGACATTCCGCAAATTCAGGAATGACCTGGAACTGAAAGATCTTTATCTTCACGGATAAAGGTACACTTGGAGTAATGAACAATTCGACCATGTCCTCTATCGATCACATGTTGTATAACTGCAGTTGGCATTATCTCTTCCCCAAGGCGATGCTACAAGCCATCTCATCTTCTGCATCTGCCATTCCCCTTGGGTGCTTTATCTCGATGCTGATTTCCAGTCTCACCGCCGCTTCAGTTTTGAAACTTTTTAGGCTAGGAGTCTGTACTTTCTCGAACAGGTTCAGCTGGCCTAGCATGCTTCTCCATCTCACAGCGCCTTTGTCAACCTGCATTTGAAGCCGCAACATATTTCCAATCACCTGAAGAAGTGGGGCTCGAAGATCATTAGCAACATGAAACTAAGGGGCGCTATAGTTAATGATCTCATCTACAGGATTGATCTTACTAGAGACTAATGTGCTCTCCCGCCTGAAGAACACAAATTCCGCAAACTGCTAAAAGTGAAGTGTCTGGGGATTGCAGCAATGGAGAGATGTATGTGGAGGCAATGTTCCATATTTCTTTGGCTGCGAGAAGGTGATTGTAACTCTAGTTTCTTCCATGTTAAGGCCTCAGCTCGTCGCAGGAAAAGTTTCATTCCATAGTATCTTCGGGTACTTTATCAATCGTTGATCAATCAAGAAAAAAGTGGAGGAATTCTGGAATCATTTTAATCAGTTGTTTGGTACTTTCAAGAGTCAAAATGCTTCCCTGAACCTAAGACACCTCAATTTCCAGTGGTGCCTATATCATCTGATGAGGTAAAAGCTGTGATTTTCGATTTGCATCTAGAAAAGGCGTCAGGGCCCGACGGTTTCACCGGTCTCTTCTATCGGCTGACTTGGAGCATTATTGAACCTGAGGTGATGAAGGCAGTTCAGTTGCTCGAGCTCTTTAGCCAGCAGGGTTTATCTACTCCCAACAACTCTTTGCTAGTGCTACTGCCCAAGGTGCAGGCTGCGACTCACCCTTTTGAATTAGACCGATAAGCCTTGTACATAGCTTCAGCAAGATCTTCACAAAGCTCATGGCAAACAGGTTGCAACCTTTCATGCCCAAATTGGTTTCCCCTTGCCAAAAATGCATTCATAAAAGGAAGAGCAATAGAAGAAAATTCCGTTTATGTGCAAGGTGTGATCAGAGCTTTGAAAAAAAAAGATCGCTGCCTTTATGCTAAAGCTAGACGTCTCGAAAGCCTTTCATTCCATTTCCTGGGATTTTTTTGCTGGAACTTATGTTGCATAGAGGGTTTAGTGCTAAAGAGAAATCCGATGAGCGAAACAGGGAAAAAAGGAGTTACCCAGGTTTAGTCCGCCGGGAGGCTAAAAACCCTACTTTTGCATGTCTGGGTTGAAGCTTTCATCATGGTGTGGCTACAAGGTGGTTTTTGGGTATGGAACTGGGAGGTGGTTGGCTGTAGGTAGACGACGAGCGCATCCTTACCCAGAGGAGATCACGTCTCTCCTTTGCCTTCCTAGCTCTACTTGGGTGTTGCTAACTTCTCTGACCCGATCCCTCCCCTTGATGATCTTGGCCCTCCCTTTATTTGCCAGGGAGATGCCACAGGTGGTCACGCAAGAGGTGTGAGGGGTTTTTGGCGGGAAAAGCCCTTGGTGGTGGTGGCTTTCCAGGCGACGTGGCCTCTTGTGGCTGTTTCCTTCCCCGCTGGTTTGGTGAGCGCGTCCATCTTTGGGGAAAGCATGGCAGGCAGGTGCCAGGCAAGACTGACACCCCCACCATGGCTGTCCTTGACGACGTCACTCCTTGACGTGCTCTTGTGCCTCCATCTGATTGGCGCCCAAGTCTTCCCTGATCTTTTCCCTTTGCTTGGGCTGGCGTGCTTATCTTCTTGGGGGAAGAAGGAGAGCACCCTTTCCTTGCCTGGACTTGAGAAGGGCCTGACGGTTCCTTCTAGTTCTGCTCCTCGTCGATCTTGGCCTTGGTCGTCGGGTGGGAGATCCTGGAAGGTCTCCCGAGTTGAGGTTCTTAGCCGCCTGGTTGTCAATGCAGATCTTGTCGGGTCTTCCATGGGACAGATGAGCTGGCCCACCTGCCTTTTCCTTGAAACTTGTCCTTGTCCATCTTCTTGGTGGGCCCACAGGTGGTGCAACCACTTTGGCCGATGTAGGGGAACCCCATGTTCCACTGCTGCGACAGACTGGATCTGAGTGCCATCCATGATAGCCGTGTAGTTCCTCACCAACCGGCCAGGCACGTGCCAATTACTTAAGTCCCAATTATAATTATTTGACCTCTGCTTCATCTTGCTGCCACACAGTCCCGCCGGAGCTGTTATCAATTAAGTCGATGCACTTAGTACTGAATCTATTTTCTCTCTGTAGGAGCGGTGTATTTCCTCACCGGCACATTTTATTGTGATTTTCTTATAGCTTTGAAGTAGCAAAAAATCAATGAGGAGCCTGACGAGTTCCCTCATACTGTTGTTCATACATCCCAGCAGATTTTATTTTGGCACCTCATTAGCAAACTCTGTCTTGATCTTTATTGCCATCTCAAAGGGTGACTACCTTGACTATAAATTATACATGTTATTTCCCATTTTATCACTGGTCACCATATGTATTAGGTATATTGCTACCTCCAAAATGTTACAGAAGTTGCAGACTCTACATCCTCACACTCCCAATCGCAAAGCCGTCGCCTCCCTCACCCTACTCACTACTTGGGAGGTTTGAAACGAGCGCAACGCAAGAGTCTTCCGCAATAAGAGCACGCCAACTTTTGTTCTTTTAGATAAAAGTAAGAAAGAGGCACGCCTTTGGGTTTTAGCGGGTGCCAAAGGATTGGGCAATTTGATACTGTGAGAGTAGTTGTGTTGTAATATTTGGGTCACGAACTTGGTTTCTTGCAACCTTCTCCTTAATTAATATAAGGGGCAAAGCTTTTGCGCCACCGTTTCAAAAAAAAAAAAAAAATCCTCACACTCTGCTAGAAACTCTCACATATCTGTAGCTGTAGTTGGATGTGTGAAGTGTTGCTGCGACATGATATGTGCGAACTGCCTTTTATCAGCGAATGAAAGCCTTCAGATTTTTGTTTGAAATTTGCATATCTCTTACGATGGATTTTGTTTGTCAAGTATCTTTCACCTGCTAATACTGTTTTGCTCATATTTACTGATGGTCTATGTCTAGTATATTGGGCAGATTTACTAGTTTATTGACACCATCATGGTTGTTGTTCCATGAATTATGCGTGGTTTGTACCTGCTGCTCTATGTAGTTTAGGCTACCACCTTTGCTTGCTTCTCTTCAGTACAATCTTTGCACCCCCGCCTCCCCCACCATTGTATATCTGCTTTCAGGATCCTAATAATTTTTATGATAATTTATTTTATTTTCTTGAATACAGCTCACCTTTCCCTTCTAGATCATTATTTGCAGGTACGTGTTTATCAAACACCAACACAACAGTGATGTTTCTCGGATGAATCTGGCTCCAGTCATGTCCTTCCTCCATTTATTCGAAATCAGCTTTCTCTCAGAGGCACATATATTATAATTATTATTTGGTATTTTACACACTTATTTTTTTTTACCTATAGTAAGCTAACGAGATGCATGGTATTATTTCCTCTGCATGTATTAAATGTTTACATTATTGTTTCAAATTCTAAATCTTTAGTTGCATTTTCCAAATATACATAAATTCATTTTTGTCCGTAGTTTGGACGGGGGTAATTTTTTTTGCAAGTCAGAATACGGGTAACGTTTTTCCATTGATTGCTCAGTGGAAAGAAGTTATTACAACAGAACACAGGAAAGAGCGAGTTTGTTCACCGTCACGAAACCCGTCGTGTTTGCCCGATCTCGAGACATACACTATGTGCCGATAACCTCACAAAACTAAGTTATATGACCATGTATCAATGTTGATTATTTGAAACTAATTGAGTTTCGCTTCCTGTATCAAATATCAAGTATATTAGAATTGTCCATATTTGCATTTACCATGTTTGCATCTTTGATATAAGTTTTAATTTTTATGGTGGTGTGCGAACATTTAATTTAGTTAAGTTTGTCATTACATGTTGTAGTTCCTCAAATTTGACAAGAAATTCCATGGCATCCGACTAGAATGTGTTAATGATGGTAGAATCCTAATTTTACGATACTAATAAAAATATGATAGGACCAATTAAGGACTAGAACACATTAGGCCTTTTAAACACGGGTTGCTGATTCTGATTTCTACAACCTTGCTTCTTGGCATGCACTAGCAAGACAAAGAGTCAGCAATAATTTTGCAAACTATTCCCCTTGTCGTTCTGTCATTTGAGACATGGCTACCGTGAAAGAGGAAGGTAGCGTTCTCATTCATATTTTGTTGACAAACATGACTCAGCAGAATCTGCGTCTAAACTCAGCTGTCTCTGGAGAAGCTTTTGGCCTTCGATAACCGAGGAAGTGCCGGGGGAAGACAAAGGAGCTGGACATTGAGTCTTATCTATATCGCAAAGTATTTAGAGCATCATTGCCTGTGATTGTTGAATTTGCACAAACAATGTAACTGGTTATTGATAATTATGTGAATACGGTACAATGGATGAGTATATATTGTGAATCATTGTTGTTTTGAGTTCGTTTTGAGATGTAGTACCATGGATGATTTTGTGAATATGTTACTGTTTCAAACTCTATTTGCTTACTGAGGCTTTTTTGATACGTGCATCTTTTTTTTTTGTGTGTGTGTGTGGGGGGGGGGGGGGGGGGGGGCACCTTCTCTGTGTCTCTTTGTAAGTGCCTTTAAAAGAAAAAAAATCCGGGCATTTTTCAAAGTGCCTCTATTTGGTTTTTGGGGAACTTTTACGAAATGTCTCTTTTAAGATATTGAGGGATTTCCCTGAGTGCCTCTTATAGAGATATGAAATTTTGGGGCATTTTTACAAAGTGCCATAAGTACTTGTAAAGATACAGGTAAAGGTGATAATTCTGAAAGTGTCCCAAAATTGTCTTTCGAGACACAAAATTCAAATTTAGGGGCATTGCAAAATGCCCCAAATACTCTATCGTGATGTAGTGTAACATGCATGGCTCAGCCAGGTAGAAAGCTTCCCCGAAAACAATAAGCTTCTACTACACATAAAATTTGTCATTTGATAGCTCATCTTTCGATCGCCATGAATCGTCAGCAAGCTCTAGCTAGCCAGCGAGCATCTTCACTAGTACAATCGATTTAGATTTCTAAGCAAAGATTATGCAACTAGCAACTGGCCTGTAGGGTCTTGTTTATTTAGTCCTCGACGTCTTAGCTACTCCCTCCGTTCTGAATTATAAGATGTTTTAGCCTTTTTCTTATTCATATGTATCTAGACGTGTTTCTGTGCATAGGTTCACTGATTTAGTCCTTATGTAGTTCACATTCAAAAAGCTAAAACATCATATAATTTGAAACGGAAGTAGTAGTTAGCAATGGATGAAAGTGAATAATAGGCCCGTACAAAAATAAGAGCAACTTGGTTTTCGGTTCCTGTAAAATAATAGCGTGATACGTTGGCATCCATTAAACATTAGCACTCTCAATTTTGAACTAATTAGGAAAGCACGATTGAACTTGGATCTGTCTCATTCGCAAAAAAAAAAAACTTGGATCCGTCTCGACCGATGGATGAAGGGGCAAGAGACTTCACAAAATGACCAAGTATACAAGTTATTTCTTTATGTGGAGCACGTTTCATGGGAGGAGGCCTGCAGTTGCTCGGAATATCAAATCCCCACACCATGCATCTAGTCAAGTCTTTCTTTCACACTGTGGTCGCTCAAATGCAGCTCACTTATCTAGATAAATTCGAAGATGCTGGTACTATCACAAGCATGCAGCAGGTAATCGTTTAAGTTTAAATTGATTGTTGTTGCATAAGTCGAGACAGTAAAGAATTTAAGAACATCAGAACGAGAGTTATAAAAACATCTAGAAACAGTCGGATGAACTATATGCTGATAAATGACGAGACCAGGGCTTGCCGGCTGTGATTTAGTACCTAATAGTTTTAACTGAGTTTTGGTTGATCCTGGTTTGGTACTGAAATGGCCAGATGATTCTTAAGTTTTGCTGCTGCTGCTGTATAGGAGCAACGCGAAAGGCCGAGTGACTACAAGATCAATCGACCTAGCTGGGTTGATCATTGCAAAGATCAATCTAACTTCTTAGGTTGATCCTTGTAAACAAAGACGTACTTGACATTTAGGTAGTCGTATGTATTACATTTCACTACACACACGAGTTGCCACACTAAAATAAGAGCAAGTTGGCATGACCCACCAAAATTTGAAGACTTGGCACTTAGGTAGTCGTATGTTTTACATTTCTGTCGACTGTCGGATGGAAATACAGGAATGCAACATGCCAACGGCGGTCACTAAATTCGAGAAAAGAAGCTCAACTTCTTTTACGTGCCCTGAACTTTCCACCAATAGTTTATACTCCCTCCGTTCCAAATTAGATGGCTTCCATTTATCCACGTATGGATGTATCTAGACATGTTACAAGTATAGATATATCAACATTTATATACCGTATCCTCCCACGACCCCTCTCCCGACCCGCGTCGTCCCCGCGCGGCGGCCGGGCCGCGCCCTCCAGCTCCCGCCCCCAGCCTCCCCTTCCCTCCTCACTCCCGCCGTCGCCGGTGTGCTGCGCGGCTGACGAGGGGTACCCTCACCAAATCCCATGGTTAAGAACCTAGGGTTGAGATTATGGGGAGAGAGCGTGATAGTGCTGGTAGTTTCGTCGGCTGACAAGCAGAGGCAAAGATTTACCTAGGTTCAGGCCCCTCGGGTGGAGGTAAAGACCCTACTTCCTGCTTGTCTGTTATTGATCGTGTGAGATTATGAGGTTACAAGGTGGCTCCGGCGAGATGGCGATCTCGCTAGAGTTTTGGTGGTTCGAGTATGGCTTGGTACCTAGATCGGCACCCTCCCAGCCTTTAAATAGGCTGAGTCTCGGGAGTTAGTAACCGACCTAATTTACACGTAAGGAAAGTTTTAAACCGACTATGCCTATGTCTAATCTTGGAGTGTACTCCATCTTCTTGGGCACCTTTTCTTTGGGCTTCGAATATGCTCTTCGATATTGGGCCTCAGTCATCACGTGCACCAGGTACCCTCACGGTAGGGTACCCGAGATGTATATCCATGTCAGTAGCCCCCGAGTACTTGTCTGACTCGAAGAATCGGGCATGAACTCTTTCGTAAGTGCACGTCATATGCTTTGTATTTACAATTGGAATTCCTGTATGAATAGCACATGTTGGCTATGTCAGTATCTCATCGACTGTGGTTTTTGCTTATGATGATCAAGGGATAATAGCTTAGCAGGCCCAGTACACTCGACAGATCGGGACTGGTTAACTACACATTCGGGTAAAACCTTACTAGCTTTCGATCAAACTCGAGTCACGGACTCGAATCTGGAACAAACTGGTCAGATTCGACTAGGCCGCGGAGGTCTTACTGAGTCGATCTGCAGTATAGATTTGAATTTTACCCAACGCGTTCGTCGGGATTTTTCATCATGTCTGCTGACACGGAAAGTATAAGGATTGACGTTGCTGGAACGGTCCTTAGCCCAGCTCGAAAGTTCGGTGGGTCTTACATTTGCACCATGCGTACATCATCCGAGGAATTTGCGGCGGACGCAACTCGGGAATGTTTCGAGTATGATTTTGTATATGAACTGAGTCGATTCTTTTGTCGACTGACTTTTTGACGTTATTCTATCGGGTGCGCGACAGCGCTCCCGATGTGAGTAGCCCCCGAGATTGTGCTTTATTGCTTTGCAATGGAGGATAATCTCAAATACTTTACCATTTGATATGTTAGTCGAAAAAAATTGTGCCGTAAATCTATCGGGTGCACGACAGTGCTCCCGATGGGAGTAGCCCCCGAGATTATGCTGTATTACTTGTAATGGAGGATAATCTCAAAATCATTTTTTCTTGAGCATCTCCAATTGAAGAATTTTTTTATATGCTCCCGATGGGAGTAATATGCGTCAGTCGAAGGAACGGTCGAGTGACCAATTTTGTCTTGACATTGCTTTTGCACATCCAAACCAAACTGGGCAGTCGAGTGACCAATATGCGTTTGAGCGGACTCGAATGTATTTTTGATCAAAGCGCTTGAGATGACGTCAGGGATGACGTTATTTGGTGACTGCGCTGCCTGACACGTGTGACGTGCGTTATGCTACGATGGATGGGACATGACACATAGGTGGACCCATTTGTGCAGAGCTGACCGAACAACGGTGCAGTTTGGACTTGATTTGACCGCTCGGGCCCACTTTTTCCGGAGATGTGATTATGGCTCCTCTTTTTGCGTGCGTAGTGGGCGGAGTGGCTGGCGACGGTTGCCCTCCGCGTTTGCCACGTGTACGGTGCGTAGCGCACGGTTAAGATCTGAATGGCTGTGATTGCCTTTGATTTGAGGTAAATAGGGGAAACGGCGCTGACATTGTTTTTTACTAGCCAATTGCTATGCACGCCGCCCCTGTTCCATCTTCTTCCTCGCGCTCCTGCTCCATTGTTCTCGCACCCGAGCTTTTGCTGCTCTCCCTAGCCACCACCGCCATGGCGCCCAAGAGGAAAGCCTCCGCCACCGACGCGCCCGCGACTGACGCAGCCGCTGTGAAGGGGAAGAAAGCTGCGGCTGGCGCATCTGCGGCCACCGCCGACCTCAAGAAGAGCGACGGTGACTGGATGAAGTCCACAATCAAGGCAGCCCACCTCGAGAAGTTCCGCGAGGACGGATTGCTGCCGCCGGCGGACCAGCTTACCATCCATGCGCCATCGAAAGAGTACTCCCCGAGCCTCGCGCAAACGAGCGCGTATGTTTTGCGGAGTTTTTGCCTAGGGTCTATCTTTTCCCCTCCACGAATTCGTTCGTGGTTTGCTGTACGCCTATGGGGTGCAATCCATGATCTCACCCCGAACGGCATTATGCACATAGCCTGTTTTATGGTGTTGTGCGAGTGCTTCCTGGGAGTTGCTCCCAGCTGGGCACTCTGGAAGTCTATCTTCATGGTTAGTCCCAACAACCGAGGCGGCCGAACCTATCCAGTCGGAGGCCTGCAGATCCAAGTACGCAGCGACACCCGATACTTCGCCTGAAGCCAGTCGACTCGGCGCAAGGGTGGAGGAAAAGGTGGTTTTATGTGCTCATCGACCAGGAAGGGGTCCCAGCATTTCGACTGCTGGAATAGCCGCTAGGACGAAGGCCTGGGACCATGAGCTTTCGACTGAAGAAATGGCGGAAGCAGCGCCTCTGCTGGAGACGATTGGAGGGCTGCTAAACAGCGTCACGGGTGTGCATTTGATTGCCACCTTTGTGAAGATGCGGGTATGGCCGCTCCGCACTCGCGCCCACCCAATGTGGGAGTATGAGGGTGCACTCGACGCCACCCGAATGAGCAAGGAGGAGCTGTCGAAGAGCGAGCTGGTGTCGCACGTGCGGTCCATTACCAGCACGAAGTCAGCGAGCCCTGCAACGTCGACTGCCCTGTCACTCCTTATGGGGCTGAAAAGCCTTTGCCAGAGGTTAGTGAACCCATCGAGTTTATGATCTCCTGCTTTGTTATTTTGCTATGCATCTTTGTGACTTTCGACTACTGTATGTTGTATGCAGGGCCACTCGACTGCCTCAACCCTTCTTCCTCTTCCCGAAAATGGTCCAACCCACGAAACAGAGGCGACGGTAGAAGCGAAGGGAGGAGATGAATCGCCTCTACCTTCGGCTACCACATCTCCGACAGAAGAGGCCGAAGAGGAAAGGGTTGAAAAAGCACAGGACAAGGAGCTTGCCACGACTGATGATGTGAGCGAGGTCCCTACTCGCAAGCGCCATCGGGCGGCCCAAGTTGTGTCTTCCTCTACGAGCTCACCCGCGAAGGAGGATTTGAGGGATGATGGAGACTCGGGTTCGTCTCCTAAGACCACAGCTGCTCCTTTGGACGTGAGCCCGTTGAGCTCAGCTCCTCCTCCTCAGTTGGGTGGAGAGCTATGTTTTGGGGGTCCCAATTTTGACAACCTTGATAGCGAAGAAGAAGAAGAGCACAGGTATGCGTCTGAACATTTTGTACTTAAGTTTCTGCTTGTTGATAGTCTTGCTTATGTTGTATTTCCTCTGTTGCTTGCAGTGCTGAGACTGTGCGACCTCCAACTCCTCCAACCGAGAGAGCTTCGACTCCAGATCAGCCAAAAGCTTCTCCTGTTGCGGCTGAGGTTGTGAAAACAGTAAGCACGGCCACTACCATTGAGGCCGCCAAGATTGCGAGTGCGTCGACTCCGCAAATTGGGACTTCTGCTGCCAAGCCTGCACCTTGGGTTGAACACGTAAGTGTCGTTTGTCTAGCCCTTATACTGGGACTATTTGTGTATAACTTATGCTGTTTTCGTGTGCATGCAGCCCTTCTACCTCAACCTGGTGGAATCAGGCAAAGTTTTTGTCCAGGTTGAACAGGAAAGGGACAAACTGCGCGCTGCCATTGAGCAACTCAGCCGTAAGTGTGTTTGACTTCTGGAGTCGAAGTTATTTTTGCTCTGTCTTTGCTTTCTCAATTGTGAATATCATCTGGCCATCTATCTCAGGCGACAAGGCATCGGCTGAGTCCCAGGTGAAAGATCTAGAGGATGCCCTCGCCAAGCAGCGCGATGAGTCGAAGAAGGCTTTGGACAATGCCAAGAATTCCGCTGCCTTGCGCGAGAAAGAATATGCTGAGCGCTTGGCTAGCCTCACCCGAGACGTAGGCGGTGAGTCGAATTCGCCACTTTATGTCAACTTCCTTTGCCTCTGAATGTTGTTTAAGAGTTTCTGTTTCTTCTGATTTATGAAGGAGCTGTTGGCGCACCTGCACCTGTAGACCAGGCGAGTGGCAATTTGTCCCTCAAGCGTGCTATTGGCGACTTGGACATCGTCTCCGCCCAAGCCAAGGATGCACTCGCCAAGTCTACAAGCACACTCGGCGCCGTATTCAAGGGCGTATTCCCCTCTGGCCAACCTCCGTCGACTGTGGATGGATTTGCCGATGTCCTAGGCCCGGGAACTTTGACTATGGCGAGTTTTGCGCGCACTTTGACGGTACCGGCTCAGAGACCACCCTCAAGCTCCTTTTAGGTCATGGGATAGAGGGTGACTTCGAGGCCGCTTTATCTGACTTCCCTCGCAAGCCGGGGGGAAGCTGGTGTCACTAAAGCATGTGAACGAGCCAGCTGCAAAGTTGGCTGAAATTTTTATGAACACCATGGAACGCCGGACAGCAGAGGTCGCCGCCCGTCCGAGTAGGGCTAGGTCGGAATCGATGTCTGAGAAGTAGGGCGGCCGCGCCGTTTATGTCTTGTAATTAAACTTATTACCAGGTGAGTATGCATGTGCCTTTGCTACCTTTGTATGATTTTAAGTTCCTTTGTTATGCCACTGCCTGTAAGGCTATTCGCCTAAGCTTTGTGATGAGTTTCTCATGAAACTTTTATGATGTTTGGAAACAGAAACAACCAGCCGCCACATCTTCCAGCTCGTCGCGGCATCGTGCCCCTACTCGATCCCGAGCTCAGGTGGCAAACGATGCCGCAATAATGCGTTATATGAAGGCTCGAGTCGCAAAATTGGAGCAAGAGCTGGAGAGTGCCCGGAATGAGCTAGATAGGATGAGGGCTAGGCCTGCTCTACCCACTCAGCGAGAGGAGTATGTGCTCGGCGAAATGGAGATTGTGAACAGACAACTCAAGTGTAAGCATGAATGCTCTTATCTCAAGGATTCATAGTCTGTCCTTTGTGTTTACCCAACGTGTGTTGTTGCAGGTTTTGTTCCAGATTTCCAGGCGGAGCAAGCTCGTGTAGAGGAGCAGTTGAACAATGCAACTGACGAACCCACGACTGGCCGTCAGCACTTCTGTTTGGACAAGCACCGAGCACGCATACTCGCGACTCTACAGGATCGGGTGTGGCGGAGCACTATGCTGCTTGAGTTATGCAGGTCGGCCTTCAGTCGAATCAACCAGACGCTTTTCCTGACGGGGCCGCAACCCCAAGGAATCCACGCTTTGCTTGGGCTTTTCCGGAGTGCAGGTTCCATTCGGGATTTTGTCACCCAAAAGCTTGTGGATGGGGCCAACGCAACGATGGCATACCTTAGAAGTCAGCGCCCGAATTTGCAGCTACGTCCACCCGTGCCTGGATCGTCCTTGTCCCAATCGCATCTGGACGATACAGTCGAACATGCGAGGGTGTTGGTCGAGTGTTATAACGCTCAACTTATGGGCCCCGTTCTCCCAGTCAAGGATGAACCAGAAGATTAGGATATTTATGTATAGGGAACAGCCCCCGAGTGTAAATTTGCGACTTGTACATAATGTGTATTTGTATGTGTGCATCCCCCGAGTATATTGAGTGGGGTTGTATGAAAAACACAGGACATGAATTCTACAGCCCCCGAGTGTAATGAGTGAGGCTGTGAATTTTTTGCGATGTTTGTAGATTCAACTCATGTTATTGAGCAACTTTTTGTTTATGTATGATTTTGACGACCCAGCCCCCGAGTGTTCGAGTGCGGCTGGGGTATTATGTTTTGAAGATGGAGCGAGAACTCATGTTTTGAAGTAGCGCAGCCCCCGATTCTTCGGGTGAGGCTAAGGTTGTGCGACTAGTTTATGCGAGTAGTAAACACGGAGAAATATGAGAAATCATTGACTATATTCTACTTTTGAATGTTAGGCTGCAGGCCGCTGATGCATGTAAAATGCATACATGAACTTTGCACTTTAATTGCTTATATTCCAATCATATTTGCATCATATATGGGTTATATTCACTAGTAGTCAACCCGTGCATCCGCACGGGCTAGTTTTTTTGCTATGCGTGAAAAAATATTAATATCTTCAATATACATGACACCGTGTGCACATTACGAACAGGGAGAAGTATATAAACTGATGCACATTAATTTTCACAAAAATATTAATATCTTCAATATACATGGCACCGTGTGCTCTTTCAAATTAAAGTGTCATTGTCATTATATTTTTTTGGAAGGCGTGTGGATTTAGTACAAACTGATGCACTTGATTCTGTATGTTCGCATCAAATCAGAACCCAACAGAAGCATAACACATAACTGATCCATGAAATCTTTATAGCTGAGATCATATTATCAACTTTACAGATGTCAGTGCCGGTGAGAAATTTATTGGTGCAATTTTTTTAGCGGGCGTTCTGCTCTTGCATGTGGATAACTAGATTCGAACGGCGCGGCTCGCCGCGCGGCACTTGTTGGTTCTTTTAATTTTTTGCCCGTGGTTTTCATATTTTATACAGATTATTAAGTACATGGTTAATATCCTAAAGTATAAGCTAAAAAAAATGGTTATATCAGTCATATTAATATGTTGGTACTTCTGAAGGTACATATCTGGATCGAGCACAAAGATCACACCGTTATTTAAAGAAAGACAAAAGGAAGGTGTAGCTCTACATTCAAATGAAAACAACAATTAGGACATCACACAATCAGAAGCGTAAGAAACAGAAAAACAGAGTAAAGGTGAAACACACGGGGATAGTAATGTAAATTAAGATTCATACCACACTGACATCACGTAAGATGGCTCGAGGAGAGTTTTATTTATGTGCACATAATATATATACACACTCATGTAAGTAGTACTAAATACAGTTCTAATTAGTATACTGGTCTAAAGTGTGCACATAATATATATACACACTCATGTAAGTAGTACTAAATACAGTTCTAATTAGTATACTGGTCTAAAGTGAATAGGGAAATATGATAAAACATATGATGAGTTTCATATAACTAATAACGATTTCAAAAGGCAGAGGCAGTTGGTCTCAAGAACATTAACAATGAGACATTCGGCGACCAAAACCTGGACGACGGTGGAACCAAAATATCACCAACCAAGCTTTGCCAGCGGCAGCCACGAGCAGAGACTTTACATGCATAATAAGTCTATTCTGCAGGAACAAAGCTTAGAATTAATCGGGAGTAGTTGTGTGGAATGAAACAACAGTAAGTATGTTTTCAAAAATATTTTACCTTAATAAAATGGTTAATATCAACGCGGTAATATAAGCTTTATAAAATGGTAACAGTACACACGTTGAGACTTTTGGACAAAATCGTTTCATACAATAATCAGATAAAAAGGAAGGAACACAAAATACAATGAAAACTTTATCCAACAAAGGCAGGCAGCACAAATTACGTAATTGGCTAGCAGAAGGAACTCAAGTTGGGTCGATTCTCAAGGCGAGTGCCTCAACTATGGAATTGAAACAAAGGCTCCATATCAACTCACTGAAAAATGAAACCTAATACATTCTAGAAAAGGCTGAAAACAAAATATTCGATGTGTAACAGAATCACCTTCCTTTGATTATTTAGGCACCACAAGTTACCATAATTAGGTACCATGTAGAAGTAGTACTGACTACGACATTGAAACAAAGGCTGAGCAATACCTACACCAGCAAAAAAGCTATAGTTCTGAAGATTTTGGCGCTAAACTACTATGATTTTGAAACAAAAGCTGGGTAATGCCATGAAATACTATGATCTTTTTACTATTTGCAACTTCATAAAACGCTCAGATCATCTTTTAATGTGGTTTAGAGTGTATAACTATGTACCTACTGTGACTATACCGCAAGTGATTTGATTTATATGATCTTTTTACTATTTGCAACTTCATAAAACGCTCAGATCATCTTTTAATGTGGTTTAGAGTGTATAACTATGTACCTACTGTGACTATACCGCAAGTGATTTGATTTATTTTTATAGCTCCAGAATCCAACTCAAATGGTTCAGTTTTCAAGATTTGTCAAAATACTTATACTGGCTGCCCTGTTCTTTGATTTTTTTTTCTAAAATTAAAATCAGCTCTGTTTGAGCTACTATTTGGAATGAAAGCATCAAAATAACAAAGCAAGTGGTCTAATTTACATTCGCCTTCAAAGGACTCTACATTTTGTCCTATTGTTCTTCTTACCCATAGTCTTTGGAAAAATAAATAGAAAAGATAAATTCCTTAGTATTAATTAGAATTCAAGAGTAAAATACAGTAGATCATCTGAAAGATTATGCCCCTATCCAACATCGCAATGTATTTCTTCTCAATTTGACCACCTTAAATAAACAACATTGTCTTGTCTCAAACTCAGAGATGAATACCTGAGAACACAAGTAAGAAATATAAAGCAGAGTGGACACTACAGGAATCATACACGAAGTCATGTATATATCATAACACGGTAGCAGTTTTTTAGACACTGACCAAAAGAAAAAGAAACAAACATATGTCAACCACAAACCAAAGGACATGTGTTATCTATGAATCTGATGGCAGCAATAAGAAATGCATGTAAATTTGTACAAAGACCTGTGAGGCAGTAAGAAGAGGCCACAATGGAAAGGCTGCAGATTACCTTTGAAGCAGGTAGAGCAGTGGGCCTTAGGAGAGCAGTAACGTCAGTTGAAGCAAAAGTCCAAAAGAGGAATTCCTGTTCCACGAGAAACCTTTCTTCAACAGATGTGTGACGACAAATTTAATCAACCGGCGGGCTTAACTGGTCTGAAATTGTTCATTCTTGGATATGTCATGAATCTCCTAATCTCATAGACCTTTGTTCATCAAAGATTACATGCGGTTACCCTAGACACAGAAAGACAAGGTCACAAAGAGCACGTGAAGGATGTCAAGCCACAAGTGCACAACAATGATGTAAAATTACTGTGATAAGTACATTACCTGTGCAGCTAGGTCCATTATCACTGCCTCACCCACAATCTTCGCACATACACAAGAGCATTACAGCACTTGCTGCCATTGTTGAGCTCAGCGAGCATGCTGATCGGCATCTGCATATATGAACAAATGATGTCATAAGCAAGGGAAAATGCAAACTGCATTCAGCTAATAAACCAGCAGACATAAACCATTGAGCGGTCACTAATAAGAGGGCATGGAAACGTGAAATAACAGAAAACACACAAGATCCGCTAACAAATGTAGTGGACTTAGCACAACCCCAACCACAGACGGAACCAGTAAAAAGCTGAACATGTCACTATGGGACTTCTAGTTAAATTCCAGATATAAAGGTACAAAACAAACTTATAATAATGACTACTATCTGCGTATTTTTTAAACAGGGAGAAAAACACCTGCATAATTTCATATTTAGCGAAGAGGAATAAGGCATAATATCGTATAGGAAGACAAACTATGTCCATATTAGAACCTTGCGTTTTTATCAGAAACATAGTTACTTTTTTTGGAAAAGCAAGCAATGAAACAGTTTCTTCACCAAAATAGACTAATAAACCAGAGGACCACATAATCCTCCAGGCGAAAAGGAAACAAAACAGGCGGTGACATCAAACACAGAGGGCTCTCCCAGAAACAAATATGTAAATACACAGTAAATATGTATATGCTATTTTGTAAAATCATTAGGCATTCCCACACCATTCCGCACATCTATAACAAACAATGCGTAAAAAGAAAGACCGCTACCTAACAGAATGCAGGAGTTAACCTCTAACAGCAAGCAAACCATCACAGAGAAGCGTCTGCAACTTTCTTCCTGTGAAAGAACATCGTTAGGCATGGGCACATACATACAAAAGCAAAACCTAAATAAAGTCTGGACTGTACTTATGTATAGTCTCACTAACATCTACACAAATAACTTGAGCACAGCAGTATATGCATAGGAATGTGGACAGGAAGCGTCAGTACCTTTGGAGCTTCAGTTTGAGGAGGGTATTCCTGGAGCAGAGCCTTCTGCACAGATGAATTATTAAGATCTTTGTCACCGCTGCAGAAGACAATGATCGCGTGCATGAGAGCACATCGAAGAAATTTGAGAGAATTAAATTGCAATAGATAATAGGTTCTCTAGACTTAGGTGATAATGCAGCAGAACAATATCAGACCTGACTCCACGATGAACTAACACAATATCTGAACGAAAACGATGGCTCCCATGATGCTATTGTATAGGCAGAGTGGAATATCAAAATTAAAGGAAATGGCACTATAGATTCAGTTCCTAATATGTCTCAAAATCTCTAAAAATAAGAAGAAAACCTGACATCGCAGTTGTCTTGTTCAACCATATATAATAATACCCCCTTTAACAATCTATTCAAGCAATTAAAAAATACAAACATGGAGCATAATTAAAAAAATGTTTTCCCATCTGATCTATTCATAGCATTTGCTCCCAAATTAAATTCCTCTACCACATGAGTAAATTTGAAAACAACGTACAGAGCAAAAACTGGGGCATTGAATTAAAATTTAATCAAGCAATTGGCAGGGACCAGAAATACAACTAAATACAAAAGAGCATTAATTCATGGCCGGCAAGAAGGAAGTAAAAAACATGTATAAGGAGAACATAATCCAGCCCACATGAAGGATATGAAAAATGGGAAGATGATTACCGTCCAAGAGACAGTAAATCCAAATTGGAAGCTGTTCAACTGGGGCTTGGGATCTCGATCTAGTTACCTGGAAGACCATGGCAACAAAATCAATAAACTGGGAAAGCAGAAAGCTGAGAAACATGACCAGATCGACCGGCGTAATCAGCACGTACCAAACATTTGAAGCTCAACACAACATGCATCGTCCAATCTTATGGTGTCCATCACAGCCTGCCGGAGGATCTTCAACACGCATCCAGGGATGGGCAGACGGCCAGATGCGGCAGCGCCCCACGCGCTGCTCCGAGGAGAAAAGAGCACCACTTGTTGCCGGAAGAGGACCAACCTGCAGGCTGCAGGTCAAGCAGGCGCCGCCGTCGAGGTGCAGTCCCCAGTCGAGGAGGCGGCCGGTGCGAGAGAAGGAGGCGGCGGCTGGCGGGAGCGAAGGAGCTGAGCGGGCAGGAGCAGGAGGGGCTCGTCCATTTTTGCCCAATCGGATACACAAATCCAAGGAAGAAAAATTGCAAGGAGGTACCACTGCATCAAAGGCATCCGTTTTTACCTGTGGACCACTGAGTACCACCGCCGTCTCTCCTTGCCGCCACCGCTGCCATGTTTCTTCCTGTGCTCGGTGCCAAACAGTGGGGAAGTGGGAAAGGACAGCGACTCGGCGAGGATGAGGGACGCCATCCTGGATATTGGTCCTCGTCACCCATCTAAAATCGAAAGGAGGTTGAAGCACACAATTAGATAGCTTAATTATGTTATTTATACCACATGATTATATATAGTACTAAGAATTTGTATACTGGCCTACAAAGAATAGCTTAATTATCTTATTTACACCACATGAATATATATAGTAATAAGCATTTGTATACTGGCCTACAAAGAATAAAGCGGAAAATAGATAGCTCAAAGCTAATTTAATTTTAAACACCATACCAAAATCTTTGCTACTCACAATAGATCAGTTCCAAAAATATTTTGAGATAGTGTACACCACGTAATTCTGGACCAGATTTTTTTAGTAATCCCATGTACCAACCCTAGCACTAAGAAAATCCCGATCCTCAGATACAATGCAACTGCAACCATTGGAGATAGCAGCATCCCGAACTTCAGGGTTATGTAGAATGCCATAGATGTTCTCATGGTAATATGGTATGGGTTCATGAGCCTACAGAGGAATTCAAATGTTAGCATCCAAGTAAATATCTGAATATAAATCAAGTATAGTAAGCATGAGGGGATATTTTTGTCCAATTATCCTTGGCCAAGATTGATTTATTAATTACAAAATAATCCAAACATCAAAGATACGCAGTATTCAAGCAGCCCAAAGCCTGGCCATGGGCTCTATCTGGTAAAATATATTTGGTACTAAGCTCTCAGAGACTAAACTGCACTGGTCTGTAGCAGTGGAGTAGAAGATGGATGCATATGAAGCCCTCAATTCGCTTTAAATGTTATCATTTTTGGAAGCAGAATGAATGCCTATAACAGGATGTTGTGCCTAATTTGGCAGCAGCTAAAATCCATACCTTCCCTGAATACATGATCTCAAAAGGACCCGACGTTCTAGAAAAAGGCCCTTTGCCCCAGGCCACTGCATCTACAATACCACAGAGATTGTCCATTGAACATTGCTTAGCAGCATTTACAAAACTTTGTGCAGACCTCTGCAGACAACAACATCAAATAAGAAATTGTTCACCGCACTATAGAAGGGAAATCTTCTTGTAACCAGTCACTCAGAATAACATGTATTACTCACAGAGAAACAAACTTCAGAAAATGGAGATGAGATTGATAATCAAGTCGGCTGTTGCTTTAAGCCTTGACTGCTTAGCCCATGGAACTTTCCACTGACAAATAATCTAGTCCGTTGTTGCTTTAAACCTTCGCTGCACTAAATCCAGAAGGGTGAGCACAAATTAAATAGATTAAAACTAAGAGAGTCATTGGCCAATCCCTACATGTTCACATCCGAGTTTGTTTCTATCCCGTGCTTGCACACCAAATCGAGAAAAAATAAAGAGACAAGAAAGAGCGTGTATCCTTGAGAATGCTCACCAGATCGGGGAATAGCTCTCACCGGCCGCAGGGCTTCCAGGTCGCCGATACGCTTCACCGGCAGCAAGGCTGTGGAAGCTGAGGGCGGAGTGCCTCCTCCGCTCGTCCTTACCTCGCTGCAACGGAAATCCCACTAAGAAACTTCAGGACAAAGCCGCATATTTAGATATAGAGAGACAGAGAAGGACTGGGACAAGCTCACGCTACTGTTTCCGTTGTGCTCGCCGTCGCCCGACATGTGGGCCGCTTCCTAAGCTGTGCTTGGCTTGGCCTGCAACCTCCAAGATGCCACCTCCGCTTGCCGGTCCAGATCGAGGCGGAGGGCGAGACGAGGTCGCTGGTAGACGCGGCGGTGACGGCTCGATGGAGGACACCGGCGACGGCTGGAGAGGAGATGAGGAGCGCGACCGCAGCACGTCGACGTCCTCGCGGCTGCAACCTTGCTCAAGGCAGGAGGTGGGTGAAGATGTGCCTCCTCTCCTTCACAGCGGCGAGCGCGCGGCGGGGCAAGGGCGAGAGCACGAGGGGCGTCTGTCGTCGGGGAGGCGAGGCGGAGTAGCAGTAGAGGCGGCGGATTGGGGGAGGATGGTGTGGTGGCGGCGGCGGCCATGGGAGAAGGGGGTTGGAGGAGGAGAGCGCGCGAGGCGATAGGGCGAGGAGAGGCGCGCGAGGGATTGGGGACTGCTGCTAGGGTTTCTACCGCGGGGCGCGGCTTATATACCCCCGCGCGGTAAGCATCGGACGGCCCAGATCGCATCAAGGGTGAGTTTCGACGGTCACGGTGCTCTAAGCTCTGAGAGAGGGGCTGGCTCTCCCAAGGATGTATACTTTAGATGCGCATCACAGGTCAATAGAGGGTGGACTATCCTTGCTTTACACTATCTTTGAACTACCGATCGATTGCAGTCTACCCAATTTGATAAGGTGACACCTATAATCTGATTGCAAATAAAAAAAAATGTAAGAAAATGAGCATTGTAGTTATGACAGAACCTGCCTCACAACCTGCAGAAAACTGCAAGGATCTAAAGTCTAAATAATATTCCCCGGTACCCGGAGACAACTAAAGCAACTAATCTAACACGTGTGCGGTTTTTCTAAAGTCCGTACTCCACATACATGAGAAAGAGGAAAGCAAACCTTTTTCATGAATTCTTTGAATCGATCAAGGTAAGAGCTAAAAAATATATCATCGTATCTTTTGTAATTAAAGACGGCAAATAAATAAAAGGCAGTCATTGGCATTGTTTGAATTATCATCTAACTGAACAAAGAACAGAAGTACATCTAACGAAGACACCTAACAAATTAAAATCTATTTTGATCAAATTGAAGGCATGTTCAGCTTTTGTAGGGACTTGACGAAGAAACAAAAAAGAAGAGAATATGAATGCAAACTTATAGTAGAAATAATAAGGCTTCCCTAAAAAAAAATCAGGATGTCCTGCACTGACCGTCGTACACATTTGCCGCCCACCATCCTGCTCGGCAGTTCGTATTGATGCATGAAGGCACCAGCTTATACACAATTTATGACATGAAGAAAAATGGTATGAAGTTACACAACCTAATGGCAAAAACATACGGGGTTGAAGAGGGAAAATTTATGCTTTAAACCATGTCACCAGCCTGAATGGGTATATAACACGCTAAGCACAGCGCTCAGTTTACTCACTGAACACATGTTGTATTGCAAAAGCAATCGTTATATGATTGTCAAACTATGAGACCAACAATTATGAAATTTCTAAAATGTTTGGTTGTTCCGTTGAGCTAATAATATCCAATATTTTTTATGTTATACAAAATCCATCAGTTGGATAGTCTTACCAGCGACCCAACCTCCAATTCTGAACTGCCATCAGCTGGATGACGTTACCTGTGTGATTTTGAACTTACAGATGTTAGTATAAATGGTTTGACCTGCATTCTAAGTTAAAATAGAGTGCATTCAGAAATTAATAATCAGATCTGGAGACCTATGAAATTGTACAGAAATTTTATTATTATGGCAGCAACGTGATGAGGCGCTGAAGTTTTCTTCGCTGCATTGTCACGGGTATGAAAACGTACTGCTGGATACATACCAATTGATTAAAATCCATCATCGTGGTGAGAAGATAAAAAGTAAATGTGACATATGCGGAAGCAGGTGATGGTAAAGCAGCAGATTTCGTGGAAACCTGATGGGTCAGCGGAATGCGAGCACACCTGAAAAATAACACAAAACATACATAGTACTTGGACTTCCAGTAATATAATGCTAGTAACACTCGACAGCATGCAATCCCACCGCCCTCCTATATATGACAGTTAGACGAAAATTTTCCAAAATGCAAACATCACAAAAGGGAAGACCACAGAGCTTGAATTCACCTAATGACTAAACTATAAAATTTGGAACATTATAACAAAGAGATACATTAATTAACATGAGTGGAGTTCTCTTCAGTCTGGTTTTCAGACAAAAACATCAATGGACATTACTCCTGGGACGTTAATACTCACACAACTTTCAACAAAAAATAAGGAAAACATAGATTATATCACTTCTTCATTTGTGCGTCAACTGACCGTCTAGCGCAAGATGAGGATGCCATCATACAGGCAATGCATAGCCGGCGGTTGTGCATCATCTCTTTTTTGTTATTATGCTTATCACTGAACTTATCGGAGGAGGGCCAGAGGACTCCGCTGTAGTTCCTGGCAAATGCAGGTATGCTTCAAACTGCAATCAGTACATCTGCTCTTTGGATGCATCAACCATCTTGAGAATGCATTGCCATAAGTTGAGAAGCGACGCGTTTCGTGCCTGGATACTGAAAGGTTGCAGAGGAAGAGGATCAGCGGGAGGATGGATTGAATTGTGAAAATTTTAGATGGTTGCAGACATAAGTTAAATAGCTCACTCTACACAAATTAAATGGCTTGTCCTGCAATATTAACTCAAAAAAAGTTTCTGCATAGGAAAACAATTAGAATAGTCGAATAATAGTACATCGACACTATTTATCCCATGATTTACAGGTACAATGTTTAGGAATCGCAGTAATTCCATTGAGATCGTAAATCAGTTTTTCATATCTGAATATCAAGGGGAAAGTCAAAAAACCAACAATAACCAAGTATTCCAATTTAATTGCATCTAAAACTAATTTTATATGTTGGCCTTGCTGACCAATTGATCATGTACGTTCTCCCATCTCTCCGTGTGGCTGCACGCATACACGTCAAGAGACAATGCTAGTTCAGCTCAATTGATTATCTAGAAAGAAAATAAAGGATGAATTAGAGTGCACCTTTCATTGTATTAGCTCCGGTCGGCTTCAGAGTTCAGACTACACATTGTTGATGATGAAGTAAACAACACGTAGCTCAATGCAAGGAATAGTGGACTGGCCCGCTGAAGACCATAGGCCTTGTTGATGCCATCAGCCATCAAGGAGGGCCAAATTCCTGTGACCGATGTGGTTTGGGAATTTAGTCAAACACTTGCAAGGTGTATAAAGCTGCAGTTCGATTTGTCTCTTCTGCATCATAATCATGACGAATCAAATAATATACTGCTTTCAGCAAATTGAGAGAGATAGAAAGAGAAAGAGGAAAGTATATGACTACGCCGCCTGTTCAAGTAGTAGTAGGAGTACATAGAAATACCTCATCGACGGCAACACTCGAAGATTAGGTAAGGTGGCCATAAGTACATGGGAATTTGGGCAGCGTGGAGTAGGTTGACAGCGCATGGAGAGATAGGCTGCAGGGCATTCAACTTCTTGTAGTCGCGACGGCATGAGCCTGGATTCCCAGGAGTAAAGACGGCGACGGCCGTGTCCACCGGCGGGCAGATTGCTTTTTCCTAGGGCTGCAAGCAGATTCCTTTTTGAGATTTTTATTATAATTGCGGCCACGAGGGCGAGGAAGGAGAGCACGCGTGTAGAAGCCGTATGGTCTCAAGGGCGACATCGCGCGATTAATCTAACGGATTATAGTAAATCTAAGGCTGATCGGACGGACAACTTTCTCTTACCGTGAGGATTAATGTGGCTCCTACGGTGACTCCAATTAGTAAATATAAGATGTTTTATAATGATTTTGGGGATAATTCACAGTTTCCCCATTTATTTGGAATTAACTCTGTTTTCCAGAAAACGTCTTTTTTAGTGTTTTAGACTTTCCGGGAGCTTCGGGACTCCAAAAAGGGCAAGGTCAAAGAGCACGGTTCAGAATTTTTGAGACGAACGCAATGGACTTAAATTGAAGACCAGAATCCCAACAGGCTGGAAATGGGAGGGTCCCATGTGGCCAAAACCCTAGGCCGCGTGAGGCACCCCCTTTTCCCCCTCGTGGCTCCGATGCCGTCCGTTTTCGTCTCCGTGGCTTCGTCTTGACCTAAAACCGACTATAAAAATAGACCCCGAGGAGTTTCGCGAGGAGGCGGCGGAGAAACACAGAACCACGAAAAAGAGAGACAGAAGGCTGCCGCCGGAGAAGATCGGAGGGGGGAAACACCCTCGGAATCGCCTCCGGAGGGCTCCACCCCCCTCCAGCGTGTTCATCATCAACATCTACAGCAAGATCATCTCCATCTCCCCACTGTAAACTCTTGGCAAACATGATGTGTGATGCAATATACTATTCCCTTGATCTATTGTGTCTCCCCATCTGTGTTTGAGAAGTGATTTGTTCATGGCAATTGTGAAATAGTTCGTTGATTGGTTGCATACAAGTGTTGTTATCTTTTATGATTGTCTTGATGTACAATGTATGAGTGCACGCATATGTTGGGGAATGCATGTAAGGTGATCACCGTAGTGTAATGGATTGAGTAGGACATGTCGGAGTAGAGAGAAACCGGTGTCTGAGACTTGAAGTTACTTTATGGGGGAGATATTTGGGGGACTCTAGAACTTAAGGCTATGGTGGGACAATTATGTCTTAATAACTCTTGTGCAGTCATTTACTTGGCCATGAGATCCATCATAAGGGGTATTAGTTCATTTACTTGGCTACACCTATTTATGGCTCCCACCTAAAAGAAACAATTAAGACTGAAACATGTACTTCACTAATTGTGACAACCGCACGAATGAAATAACAATTGCTAGAGCATTTGCTCCCTTGAGATATTTGCTACTTGATATATTTGATACTTACTGCTTGAGAAAACTGCTGAGAGAAACTCGCTCTAAGAAACCTGTGTCTGAAACTTGCTTGAGAAACTTGTTACTAGATAAACGCATTCACATCACTTGCTTTCATTAATTAGTTCTTTTCATTTTATTGCTTTGCATAAACGGCCATATAAGAGGGTTATAGGGCTTTAGAGAATAGATAGTTTACCTTCAGCTCCTCGTGGGTTCGACACTCAATACTTATCGAATTGTGCTACAGTGATTCCTTGCTCTTGGGGATTATCAAGTACTTTTCTTGCGCCGTTGCCGGGGAGCGTTGTGCTAAACTTTTATTCTCGTTTGCATTGCATACTAACATATAAATCTAAAACACAAAAAATTTAGAAAATGGAAAAGAACCAAAAAAAAATTAGAGTTGTATAATATCTATCTTGAGTTAGGACATGAAGTGTTTGAGGAGAAAATTAAATTTTATTTGCATAACACTCATGCTTGTGGTACTAACTCTTTGAACACCTTTATTGCTAATGCTCTGGAAAAGTTTAAGCTTGGGGATGCCAAGCCACCTCACTTCAACCATCTTGATACCAAGTAAGTAAGCCTACCTATATGGCTATAAAGAAAGCGCTTTGCGGGAGGCAACCCGGTTATTTTTGTGTGTGATTTTTCTTTGTGTCCTCTTGATGTAACAAGAGATCTTGTGTCTAGTTTAGTTCAGGAGTTTTTAATAAAGTGCTAAGTTTTACCCATGTTGGTCTTGAAAAGTTGCTATTTGAGTTCGGAGATTTTATTCCTGCACGAATCTGTGCACGGTAATATTTTTAATTCTTATTCTGTAACTCCGAATGAGCTCATATTTGAACTGTAGTTGCAACTTTTCATCCTCTGTATGCATGAAATTTTTCGGAATTTTTCGAGAAAGTTTGGTAGGGTAGAAAAATACGTTTTGCTGCTGCTGTTTTTCTGGACAGATTCTGTCCCATTTTGTTTGATGCATGCTTTGAGCTTTTGAGTTGAATCTTTTTGATCCAATTGAATTTATGAGTAGGCATACAATATTATATAATTTCTGGACATTCATATAAATTTTTGTTCAAGGATTATATGCAGCAAGGAACCTATTTGTTTATCACTATTAATGCACCCCACAGAAAAGAGATGGGAGAAACGGTGTTTTGAAATTTTTTCACAGGGATTGGAGGAGATGCACCAAGAGCTATCCAAGGATGGTGAAGACCATAAGCTTGGGGATGTGAAGACAACCCCGCTGGACCTACACACTCTCGATTTACACACGTCCAACTTATGTTTTTCGATCGAAACACTTTATCGCATAAACTTGGAGCGTCGTTTTTGTTTTTGTTTGAGTCTTGAGAGACCACCACACTATCATTTATATATGAGAAAGCTACTGGAAATATGGGTTGAAATATGTTGGATGCTTTTATAAGATTGGGAAAAGGGATGTTTGAGTTGATTTTTAATGATACATATAGTTGCACGATTCATGAGCTTGTTTATGAGTAATAGTTTGCAAATCCTTTTTGAAGAGCTATCACTTATTCATGTTTTGGTGCTGATTGTTATTTTACTTGGTTTAACTTGAATTAGTTAGTTCTATGGACACTCATGCATGCATCTAGATGGCCAACTTTCTCCCTTTTGCTAGCCCAAACATTCCAACAAGTCAAAACTTGTTTCCAACACCTTCAACCAAAGTTATTCCAGTGAGTCCACCATATCTATCTACTAGCTATATGCTATTCCGAGTATGTTCATCATGATATTTGTGTTATCTATACCTCTGAATGAAAATGATTATGTTATTGATTGCCATGGGAAAAGTTGGTTATATAGCTCTCACGAACTTGATGCACATTTTACTATCGTTGCAATAAATAAAACATGACCTATTGTGATTAATATTATGATGCTAGTGGCTTGATAAATGTTCGAGGTTGGGAGTTAACCCATATGTGCTGACACATGCAAAGCTTTCAACATGCTCCTTCATCTCATTTAGTTGATATCTTGTACTTTTGTTTATAGATGCCTATCATGGTGAAATGAGGTGGAAATGAAGAAGTTTAAATGAGTTTGTATAAATGGTTAGAGAGACGCCTCGGCTGCTAATCTAAGCCATGCATTATTCATGGTAGAAATTTACTTACATGCTATGGTGAATTATCTATGACACACCTTACAATAAAAAGCTATTCCAATGGTAAATAAAAAGGGTGTTGAGATTTTTCATCTTGTTTGTTTGTCTTGTCATTTTGATATGGGCTTGTTCCATATCCTGGGACAAGAGGTACCCCAGTTGACGCTCTTGATGATACTATTATTACTTACAATGATATATAACTTGAACTTGCTTTGTTTCCTAAGTTGAGTAATCATGGTGTAGGTACTTATATTCAAGGGGCATGAGACATCCAACCTTTACTTTGTCAAGCACACTACTCATATTTGCTCTCACATTAAACTATAATCATTCAAGATGCTATGATAGGGGAATGAGAGCTTGACACCAAGTATTACCACATTGCAATCATTAACTTAAGTAGAAGAGTTTGGAAGTTGGATGAAACTTATGCATGTTTTACCTCTACTCACATATACATCTTTCCAAAGTGTACACCTTTCATATTCAGATTTTCATCTACACTCTATGACCATTGTAGGATGTTCTACTTATCATTATGCATACATATGTTCCATATTACTTGCTACCATGTTACAATTTGTGAACTATCAATGAACATCCTTGTCTTGAATACTTGATATCACTTCATAAACTATTTGCATATTGCTACACCTTTGAAGAATGAATCACTTGACTATGTGTAGCAATTGTAATCATCTTTGATATTCATTGTTAAGAATTAAATTGCAAAGTCCATGTTAGTTTTATCATCTTCATACTCGAGGACGAGCATGGATTAAGCTTGGGGATGTTGATGCATGTAAAATGCATACATGAACTTTGCACTTTAATTGCTTATATTCCAATCATATTTGCATCATATATGGGTTATATTCATGTTTTATAATGATTTTGGGGATAATTCACAGTTTCCCCATTTATTTGGATTTAACTCTGTTTTTCAGAAAACGTCTTTTTTAGTGTTTCAGACTTTCCGGGAGCTTCGGGACTTAAAAAAGGGCAAGGTCAAAGAGCACGGTTCAGAATTTTTGAGACGAACGTAATGGACCTAAATTGAAGACCAGAAGCCCAACAGGCTAGAAATGGGAGGGTCCCACGTGGCCAAAACCCTAGGCCGCGTGAGGCACCCCTTTTCCCCCTCGTGGCTCCGATGCCGCCCGTTTTTGTCTCCGTGTCTTCGTCTTGACCTAAAACCGACTATAAAAATAGCCCCCCGAGGAGTTTCGCGAGGAGGCGGCGGAGAAACACAGAACCATGAAACAGAGAGACAGAAGGCTGCTGCCGGAGAAGATCGGAGGGGGAAACGCCACCGGAATCGCCTCCGGAGGGCTCCACCCCCCTCCAGCGTGTTCATCATCAACATCTACAGCAAGATCATCTCCATCTCCCCACTGTAAACTCTTGGCAAACATGATGTGTGATGCAATATACTATTCCCTTGATCTATTGTGTCTCCCCATCTGTGTTTGAGAAGTAATTTTTTCATGGCAATTGTGAAATAGTTCGTTGATTGGTTGCATACAAGTGTTGTTATCTTTTATGATTGTCTTGATGTACAATGTATGAGTGCACGCATATGTTGGGGAATGCATGTAAGGTGATCACCGTAGTGTAATGGATTGAGTAGGACATGTCGGAGTAGAGAGAAACCGGTGTCTGAGACTTGAAGTTACTTTATGGGGGAGATATTTGGGGGACTCTAGAACTTAAGGCTATGGTGGGACAATTATGTCTTAATAACTCTTGTGAAGTCATTTACTTGGCCATGAGATCCATCATAAGGGGTATTAGTTCATTTACTTGGCTACACCTATTTATGGCTCCCACCTAAAAGAAACAACTAAGACTGAAACATTTACTTCACTAATTGTGACAACCGCACGAATGAAATAACAATTGCTAGAGCATTTGCTCCCTTGAGATATTTGCTACTTGAGATATTTGATACTTGCTGCTTGAGAAAACTGCTGAGAGAAACTTGCTCTAAGAAACCTGTGTCTGAAACTTGCTTGAGAAACTTGTTACTAGATAAACCCATTCACATCACTTGCTTTCATTAATTAGTTCTTTTCATTTTTATTGCTTTGCATAAACGGCCATATAAGAGGGTGATAGGGCTTTAGAGAATAGATAGTTTACCTTCAGCTCCTCGTGGGTTCGACACTCAATACTTATCGAATTGTGCTACAGTGATTCCTTGCTCTTGGGGATTATCAGCCGCCTCATAAAAAACCTTCCAGTCCCCTTAGGTACCCCTGGTAAGGAAAAGAGCGCGTCTGAAACCTGCTGTCATCCGAAATATGTGCCTATTACATTATGCGACTGAGCGATCTAAGCATAGAAATGGCGCAGCTGCGCAACGTTCCAAGGATTGTGCGAGAGTTCGCCTATCTTCGCGTGCTTCAGTCTGTATGCTCCACCACCAATGACCTCGGTGATGATGAAGGATCCTTCCCATGGAAAAGCAAGTTTATGCACCTTCTTTTGCTTCAGTCGAAGTACCAAGTAGCCAACCTCGAAGGATCTGGTATGCAGTTGACGGCTATGATAGTTGCGGAGGTCTTGCTGGTAGACAGCGGTGCGTGCTAGCACCGTGTTGCGTGCTTCTTCGAGTAAGTCGACTGCATCTTTGAGTGATTCATCTGCATCGTCCTCATTGTATGCTTCGACTCTTGGTGCATTGAACCTTACGTCTGATGGCAGGATTGCCTCTGCTCCGTAGACCATGAAGAACGGGGTAAATTGTGTTGATGCGTTGGGTGTTGTGCGTAGGCTCCATAGCACCGATGGGAGTTCTTCGACCCAAGCACCCACAGCCCTTTTGAGTGGCACCAGGAGTCGTTTCTTGATTCCACTCGTCACAAGTCCATTGGCCTTTTTGACTTGGCCATTGGATTGCGGGTGTGCCACAGATGCATAATTGAGCGTAATGTCCTGCTCTTTGCAGAAGGATCGAAACTCTTCAGCTGTGAAGTTTGTACCATTATCAGTGATGATGCTGCTTGGCACGCCGAAGCGGTATATGATGGATTTTATGAAATTGACTGTTGTAGTGGCAGTCGAACTTGTGATAGGGACTGCTTCGATCCACTTGGTGAACTTGTCGACTGCCACCAGAAGGTGAGTATGCCCTCCATGGGAGGATTTTTTGAGTGGCCTGACCATATCGAGCCCCCATTGGGTGAAGTGCCAGGCCAATGGTATTATCTTCAACACCGATGCGGGTGCGTGCGGCTTTGTGGTGAACTTTTGACAGCCGATGCACCTTTTACTATGTCCTTCGCGTCTTTAAGTGCTGTGGGCCAGTAGAAGCCTGCGCGAAAGGCTTTGGCTATGAGTGATCGACTGCTAGCGTGATGCCCGCAGGTACCTGCATGAATATCACGAAGGATGGCCTGACCATCTTTGAATGCTATGCAACGTTGAAACATACCTGATATGCTGCGCTTGTATAGTTCACCATTGATGATGGTGTATGCTTTAGATCGTCGAGTGATGCGTCTTGACTCTGTTATGTCTTCGGGTACCTTGCCGCGGAGTATGTATGCGAGAAAATGCTGAGTCCATGTTAGCTCGATGAGGAGTACCTCGACTGGCGGGTCCTCTGTGCTAGGTGTTTTGCTCTTGGCTGGTGTCGGGGGAATACTTTCTGGATTAACCCGCGGCCCAATGCGACTTAACTTACTCGCACGGACGAAGGCCCACTTGGGAGCAAGCCCAATATTGAACCGCCATAAGGAGAAAGATCTAGAAGACATATCCCGGAGGACGTGAAGACCAAGTAGTCTCCGAGTAGGCCTCTGTGGATGTATTCCTTATGGGGAAGTTTCCTTTTGTAACCTAGCGAGCCTCTGTGTATATAAAGAGGACTCGCAGGACTTAGAGCGGGTCAAGCTATCAAGCCCCAAACCCTAGCTCATACGGCGAGTACCAGATCGGATCGCCTCCATTGTAACACCTCGATTATCATATCAATACCAATCTAGGGTAGGCAGGAAGTAGGTCTTTTACCTCACATTGAGGGGGCCGAACCTGGGTAAATCTGTGTTGATCTTTGTTCCTGCGATCCCAAGCTCGGAGATGCTTGACTCGCATAATCCCACACCTACGAAGTCATCTATGACACCTGACGTGACAAACCCACGACAGTTGGCGCCCACCGTGGGGCCTGCGGTCAAGAGCGTCACGTTCCGCGCAGGATCCATGAAGGGAGCTGAAGATCTTGTTGTTGGCCGTATCATCACGGTCAATGGCACACCCCTCATCGACGATTCAAGCTGGGGGCCGGAAGCAGATTATTTGGAGACCGGCCACGTCATCCCGTTCGGATCCATCAACGTCTTCGTCGGCTTCATCGGTGGCAGGTCCGTTAGATCGGTCCAGGAAGGCGATTCAGTAGAAGAAGTCGCCGATGACGGGGAAGAATCCGTGGAAAGCATGGACTCGCAAGAGTTTGGGTCCATCATACCTGCCTTTGAAGAAAGTTGCTGGGGTTACCCACCAGAAATCACATCATCACCAGATCAAGAGATGGCACAAGTCGCGGTTTACATGGCCGGAGGAGCAGGTGCATCAGGAACTGCTGGAGAAACCGAGGCATCGGCACCCCCAAGCAACCCACTTCTTGTCCCTGTGTCAGCCACGAACGCCGCCCTCCGTGCAACAGAAATTGAGGCCGCCAGGGCCGAGCTCCTGTATGAGGTTCGAAGGATGGAAGAAGAGCGCCGCAGGCTCGATCAGATAAACCAAGGAATCCAACAGGAACGGCAGAGAGTAGCCGCGCTGGCTGCGACTCAACAACAGGTTGACCCGCAAACACAGCTGCGCGCGACTCAACCAACAGTGGAAATCCCGCTCACTCCAGCCGCGGACGGGAATCCAGACGACTGCGGAAGGAAGGGTACCAACAAATCAAGAGACCCAGCAACAACCAAGGAGGTTTCACACCCCACAGGGCCATTACCAGAACCCTGTCGATAATATGTATGCTGCGGCTAATATCTTGACTCAGATGGTACCAACAGGCGATGACCCGGTCAATGCTGAGGCGCGGCGCGCGATTCAGATGTTAAGTACGGCAGTCCTGCAACAAGCCAATAGGGCGGAAGCCGAAGCACAGCTGCCCCTCGTACCAGCCAATCACAGGATTACAGCAGAAAGAAGCGTCCAGAGCAGGCCACCAGAGGACGTGTCAGGAGTCGCACAGAGGCAGCAGGAGCAAGTCGCAGAAGCGCAGGCGAATGCACCATTGATGCAAAAGCGGCCCGCAGTAACCCCGCAGGCGCGCCCACAGCCCTGTCCTCGCGACTCAAGGGACCGGCGTGTTTCACTGAAAGGATCAGATCGGAACCTTTTCCTGAAGATTTCAAAGGGCCACGCAAGGTGGCAAACTATAACGCCAGCATGGATCCAACCACTTGGCTCAACAATTACGAGATGGGCATGAGCATCCTAAACGCATCTGAAGAGATCTGCGCACGCTACCTAAACATGATGCTAGAAGGAGCAGCGCACATATGGCTGCAAAATTTGCCTCCCAACTCTATAAATACTTGGGAGGAACTGAAGGATGCCTTCATTAAGAACTTCCAAGGAACTTGCAAGCGACTCTGCAATATAGAAGATTTAGAGCGTTGTGTCCAGAAGGAAGGCGAGTCAAGTCGCCATTGGATGAAAAGGGTGGCAGAAATAATACACTCCTCAGATAATATACCACCAAGCTCAGCCGTCCTGGTGATGGAGAAAAACTGCAAGTTTGAGCCGCTGATTCATAAGCTGGGTCGCATGAAGGATAAAGTCAAGAGCCTCAGCGAGGTGATGGCTGCGGCTAACAAATATGCCAGCTCAGATAAAACCAGAGACGCGTCAGACGGAGAAGAAGAGGAGGTTGCTGCAAAAGGAAAGAAAAACTCCAACAAGCCCCAGCAGCAAACGAGCCACAACAACACGAGTCAAAACAAACGCAAAAGCGAAGATGGTCACTCAGGGCTCGTCGCCAATACGCGTGGAGGATTCAGAGGCCAGCGTGGAAGGGGTCGAGGATACGGCTCCCGTCCAATCAATATGCAAGAAGTTTTCAACCGGCCATGCGACCTTCATGCGACAGGTGATGGACGGCCAGCGGACCATACCAAGGCGCAATGCCATTATTACAAAAAGTGGAAAGAAGAGAGCCAACACAACGGGGGGAATTCCCATGAAGGAAACCCTAGTGCGGCTCATAACACAAACATTGGGCAGCACGGCGCGAGTAACCCCAGGCAGACGGGGCAGTATCACACAATAGTTATCGATACCTCCAAAAGAGAAGAGAAATTGAGCCGGAGAAGTCAGCAGGTGAACGCCGTGATACCAGCAACACCCGCTTGGTTAAGGTGGTCGAATACGCGGTAACCTGGAGTCGCGACGACCACCCGCCACAGGTACGGGAACCTGGCAAGTTGGCACTGGTTGTGGCACCATACGTTGCAGGATACAAGCTGACCAAAGTGCTTATGGATGGAGGAAGCAGCATTAATATCTTGTACTACGATACTTTCCAGCGTCTAGGACTCAAGGATTCCAGCCTGCAGCCCACGTCAACAGTATTTCACGGCATTGTCCCAGGAAGGTCCGCACGACCAGTGGGGAAAATAACCCTAGGGGTAACTTTTGGAACAGAAGAGAACTTTAGAAGTGAATTCCTAAGCTTCGAAGTGGTAAAATTCCAAAGCCCATATCACGCCTTGTTTGGAAGAACGGCCTTTGCTAAGTTTATGGCCAGGCCATGCTACGTGTACCTACAGTTGAAGATACCAGGACCAAAAGGGGTCATCACAGTGTACGGAGATAGAGAAAAAGCAATAGAATGTGAGAAAGGAGATGCGGCTTTCGCAGAATCCGCCTGTGCCGCGGAAGAACTAAAAGGTTATAAGTCGCAGGTGGACCCAAACGATATGAGTGTGGTTACCACGCCATCTGCCGAGCCACCAATGAAATTCAAAGCGGCCCAGGACACTAAGCAGATAAATCTTGTTCCTGGCGACTCATCCAAGCAAACTAGCATTGGAGCACACATGGAAGAAGAGCAGGAGAAGGCCCTCGTCGCTTTTCTCCAGGAAAATAAGACATCTTCGCATGGAAGCCGTCAGATATGCCAGGGGTACCAAGAGAATTAGCAGAACATAGCCTCAAAGTGAACCCTGCGGCTAAACCAGTGAAGCAGCCACTACGGCGTTTTCATGATGACAGGAGAAAGGCAATAGGAGAGGAAATAGCTCGCTTGCTGGCTGCAGGATTCATCACAGAGGTATACCATCCGGAATGGGTGGCAAATCCAGTATTGGTTATGAAAAAGAACGGTACGTGGCGAATGTGCGTTGATTACACCAGTCTTAACAAAGCTTGTCCAAAGGATCCATTTGCTTTGCCAAGAATCGACCAAGTAATTGATTCAACTGCTGGGTGCGAGCTGTTATGCTTTTTGGACGCCTATTCAGGCTACCATCAAATCAAGATGAAGAGGGAGGACCAAGAAAAGACGTCCTTCATCACACCCTTCGGAGCTTTTTGTTATGTCAGCATGCCCTTTGGGTTGAAGAACGCAGGTGCGACTTACCAAAGATGCATTCAGAATTGCCTACATGAGCAAATAGGTCGCAACGTTCATGCCTACGTGGATGATATTGTGATTAAGTCGCAAGTTAGCCAGGATCTTATTGGTGATCTGGCAGAGACATTCACAAATCTCAGAAAATACAACATGAAGCTCAACCCCACAAAGTGCGTCTTTGGAGTACCAGCAGGAAAGCTATTGGGATTCATAGTATCAGAAAGAGGCATTGAGGCCAATCCTGACAAGATAAAGGCCGTGATGGATCTCCAAAAGCCAGAAAAGATAAAAGATGTACACGGCTTACTGGTTGCGTAGCAGCTTTGAGTCGCTTTATATCAAGATTGGGAGAAAAGCACTACCTTTGTACAGACTGTTGAAAAAATCAGACACCTTCGTTTGGGACGCAGAGGCCGACGAAGCTCTGACAGCCTTGAAACATCAATTGACGAATGCTCCAGTTCTGGCGGCTCCAAAAGATAAAGAGCCAATGCTACTATACATAGCGGCAAATTCCCGCGCTGTGAGTGCTGTCATGGTTGTGGAGAGACAAGAAACGGAAAGGAATACCCTGTCCAGAGACCAGTATACTACGTGAGCGAAGTCCTCACAGCTTCCAAACAGCGTTACCCACAGTGGCAGAAGTTGGTGTTTGGAGTGTTCATGGCGAGTCGCAAGCTGAAGCACTACTTCCAAGAGCATCCAATAACTGTGGTGAGTTCAGCACCATTGGCAGATATCATTCGTAATCGAGAAGCTACTGGAAGAGTCGCTAAGTGGGCGATCGAGTTGGGACCACATCACATCAGTTACGAGCCGCGCACATCAATTAAGTCGCAAGCCCTTGCAGATTTTATTAACGATTGGACAGAAATCCAAGTTGCTCCTAGCATGGCAGAAACCAAATACTGGACCATGCATTTTGATGGGTCAAGACAATTGCAAGGCTCGGGGGCTGGAGTTGTTCTGACATCTCCCAAGGGAGACAAGCTGCGGTATGTGTTACAGATACACTTCAACTGCACAAATAACGTGGCGGAGTACGAGGCACTGCTTCATGGTCTACGTATAGCAAAGTGAAAGAGCATGTGTTGCCCCATGTGTGGTTTTGGTAATTAATGACAATCTCTATCGACTAATGTTTGCATTGAGATATCTTTATAGATCGAGTCCATGAAGAAGTTTGCAGTTCATGTGTTGGACTCTAGAAGAAGTATATGATGACCAAGGTTCTATCCAAGGATTTATATATGAAGAATGGTCAAGTGTAGAGATGAGCTTATTGCAAGAGTGGCTTGGAAAAGAAGATTGAGTGAAGATTCATGTTTATCTCCAAGCCATCATCATATCAAGACAAGAAGTATATGAAGCACAAGTGGATTCTTGAAGACGGAGCTTAGCGAGGCTCTCCCATAATGGAGTATGGGGGAGCATTTGGAGATGTCTTCATCAAGCATGTGCTAGCAAGCGCAATCAAGAAAGGTGGTCCACTTGAAGAGATCAAGATCGTCATCATCTAGCTCAAGTGGAATGCGCAAGGCAAAGGTATGATCTTGATAGGTTTTCTATTTTACCGGTCTCATGTTGTTAGTGGGAGACCGGGTTATAGGATAGACGGCGTACTATCAAGAGGGGCTCTCAAGTGAGTAACTTGATCGCATCTTTGTGGAGAGCTCAAACCTTTGCATTCTTGGCATATCATCTTTCTTGGTTCTTATTTGGCTTTTATCCATGTGAGAATTTAGAGCTTGTGTTCATCTCCATACCAAGCTCTAGTTCATCAAAAACGGGTTTCAAGTGAATATCTTGTGGTGTTTTTGATGTTGGAGGTTTTACCGGTTCGTCGTTTCTAGAGAGGTTAAACTCTCTCCTTGTGGTCTCCTCCTCACATGATGGACTATGATGTGTATATGCATGATCTTTTAGTGCTTGTGATTATCTTCGGAACAAGCCCAAGATCATTGAAAACGGAGTCCGGATGAAAACTTGTTTGCATTCTCGGCTTTGGAAATATTGTCAGTCCACTTCAAGATAGGGTCCACACCTTCCCATGTGTGGTATCCCCTCTATATTTGTGACCCTTTTTGTAGGCTTGCTCTTGTCGTTACCTTTCCAACGCAATTGGATTCACCTGATTTGGAGTTCGGACGAGAAAGTTATTACATTTCAGGATTTGCTGCTCTGCTGGTTTTTCTGTCCGGAGTCTCCGTGGTTTTAGGTCCGGAGTCTCCGGCCCCTGGTTTTGAGGCTAAGTGCCTCGCGCACGGCGCTTGCGGTATCGAGGCCGGAGTAGGTCCGGAGTTTCCCCGGAGTTTCCGGCAGGGCCGGAGTTTCCGCCCTCAAGGTCCGGAGTTTCCGGCCCATCTGGTTTTTCTGCGTTGAAGAGCTTCGCGGCGGCAGCCGCTGTTTTGAATCTGGAGTCTCCGGTGTTAGTTTTCTGCAAACGGTTTTTCCCTGCTCTCCCCGGTCCGGAGTCTCCGCACTTTTGGTCCGGAGTCTCCGCACTGGCCGGAGTCTCCGGCCTCCGTGGTCCGGAGTCTCCGGTCTAAGCGGCTGTAACGGCTCTTTTTCTGGGAGGGGTATTTATACCCCTCCACCTACCTTCAGCCACTCAGCTCTTCCAAGCACGTTTTTCCCCTTCTCTCTCCTCCATTGTTGACATTGGAAAGCTTGCCCCTCTCCCAATTCCTCCCATGATTCTTGCATATCTTTGAGGGATTTGAGAGAGGAGATCTAGATCTACATTTCCACCAATCCATTCCTCCTCTTAGTGAGGGGAACCTAGTAGATCTTGATCTTGGAGTTCTTGGTGTTTCTCCTCCTTTGTTCTTCCTCTCTTATTCCCCCATAAGCATTTGTTGCTTTGTTGGAATTTGAGAGTGAAGGACTTGAGCACTCCGTGTGCTCTTGCCATTGCTTTTGTGCATCGGTTTGCTCTCTCCACGAAGATTCGTGGAAGTGAAAGTTCGTGAGTTTGTTACTCTTGGGTCATTGGACCCTAGACGCCTTTTGTGGCGAGTGGCGCATTTTGTGGCGGTGCAAGGCCTTTTGTGGCCGCTTGGGAGCTCCCGATCCTTTTGTGGGTTGTGCCTCAAGTTTGTTGTAAGGGACTCGATTTCCGCCCAAAAGGAAATCAATAGTGGAAGGTGAATCGAGCTTTTGGGTAAGGTTCATCGGAGAATAGGGTGAGGCCATTTGTGGCATCTTGAGTTTGATACTCACACCCCTCCAACGAGACGTACTCCCCTAAAAAGGAGGAACTCGGGAATACATCGTCGTCTCCGCGTGCCTCGGTTATTTCTATACCCGAGCTCTTTACTTATGCAATTTACATTGTGATAGCCTTCGTGCGTGAAGTTATATATCTTGCTATCACTTTGTTGCTTGACTTGCTTAGCATAAGTTGTTGGTGCACATAGGTGACATAGTTTATTTAGGTTGTTGGCTTGCTAATTTAAACATCTAGTTTTATTCCGCAATTAGCAAGCCTAAACCAGAAAAGTTTTTAAACGCCTATTCACCCCCCCTCTAGGCGACATCCTTGTCCTTTCACAAAGGAGATGAACATCAGTCGCATACGCTGTTTTGGCGATTCAGACTTGGTGGCACAACAGGTCTCCGGAACATGGGACAGCAAGGATGCGAACATGGCTGCATATAGGAGAGAAGTGGACATAATTGCCGGACATTTCACTGGATACCAAGTTGAACATATTGATCGGAGACAAAATGAAGCTGCGGATGCCTTGTCTCGGCTTGGATCCAATAGACAGTCAGTCCCACCCAATGTTTTCCTGGATGAACTGCACAATCCATCAGTCAAGCCTCCAGCAGAGATTGACATTGCAGAGCCAAAGGATGATTCAATTTTAGTCGCAGCCCTGCATGAACAGCCAGGATGGACAGAGCCATACATGGCATATTTAAGTCGCGGAGTGCTGCCGAACGATGAAATTGAGGCGCGCAAAATCATACGACGATCAAAGGCCTATACAATCATCAACAATGAATTATACAAGCGCAGCGTATCAGGAGCATTCCAAAGATGTGTCTCACCAGAAGAGGGACGGAAAATCTTGCACGAAATTCATTCAGGCGATTGTGGCCATCATGCTTCGTCAAGATCTTTGGTGGCAAAGGCGTTCCGACATGGATTCTTCTGGTTAACAGCATTAGCAGATGCATAGCAAATTGTTAGAGTGTGCGATGGATGTCAAAGATACGCTAGGCAAGATCATATGCCAGCCCAAGCACTTCGCACAATACCCATCACGTGGCCTTTTGCCGTATGGGGTTTTGACATGGTAGGGCCTTTCAGACGGTCTTCAAACGGAAAACTCACCTCTTAGTTATGGTGGACAAATTCACAAAGTGGATAGAAGCAGAACCTGTGGGAGATTGCGAGGCTGAAACAGCAGTCAAGTTCTTGAAAAAGGTCATATTCCGCTTCGGTTACCCCCATAGTATCATTACAGACAATGGGAGCAACACCTCTGAAGGGGCTACACAGATATTTTGCGCAGATAATGGGATAAGATTGGACCTCACGTCAGTAGCACACCCGCAGAGCAATGGACAAGCTGAGCGAGCTAACCAGGAAATTCTCCATGGGATTAAGCCGCGCCTTATTGAAAAGGTCGAAGCATCTCCAGGATGTTGGGTGGAAGAACTGCCAGCAGTACTGTGGAGCTTGAGAACAACCCCTAACAGATCCACATGATTTACACCATATTTCATGGTCTATGGAGCAGAAGCAGTCATGCCCAGCGATATCGTACATGATTCACCAACAGTTGCGGCTTACATCGAGACAGATAATGAGATAGCTCGGCAAGACTCGGTGGACACATTAGAAGAGGTTAGAGACTTGGCAGCATCAAGGTCAGCAGTATATCAACAAGACTTGCGACGCTATCATGCCAGACGCATCAAAGCCCGCACCTTTCAAGAAGGCGACCTAGTACTGCGACTTAAACAAGATCACAAGGGAATGCATAAGCTGTCCTCTCCATGGGAAGGACCCTACATCGTCAGCAAGAAGCTAAACAATGGGTCGTACAATCTGCTGGATGTAAGGGAAGAAAGCAGCGAACGCCATGATTTCGAGGATCGTCTTGAGGCACCTCGCCCTTGGAACGTCGCACACCTGCGACCGTACTATACATAAGAAAAGGCTAATCAGAGCCAGACATCATCCTTTCCAGCTTTATATCTGAGTATCATCACAGCCACTCAGGGCTAGAACTTCAACTTTGGTCGCCACCTAGGCGCGACCTATGCAACATCAGATCGCCACCCAGGCGCGATCGACCCTTGTATCAGAAACCGGCTGCCACCTAGGCGCGGCCGTAAACTTTGTATCATCTCTGGTCGCCACCTAGGCGCGACCGACCCCATGTATCACCATGGATCGCCACCTACGCGCGATCCAACCCTATGTATAACACTCGGTTTCCACCTAGGCGCGACATTATGTGTCATCATAATCAAAGCTTATCATAGCTTAGCCTATCATGGCAATATCATTATGTTTCTTGGGGTCTTTGTTACACTCGGTTGCCACCCGATTTATTGGCAATTATCAAATTTACCTTAAGTTGGATTGCTACTCACATTATGTGGCCAAAGTACTGGGGTGTGGCGTCAATCGAGCTTGATTGCCTATCATGGCCGCTCTCGACCCTGAACACACATATTCCTGGGAAATACTGAGTCGCGCGAGTGCCCACTTAAGGATTCAGATGGCCTAACTAGAGGTCGATGTACTGCTTATAGTACGGCAACACCAAATTAAAATTACTTGTATCTTAACAATTGTTTCATTCATGATATCAAGTTACAGGTGATGACCTTCACAGTTCTCTGAAAAGAATTGAGATGATTACCACATAACATCCTCTCAATCCTTGGGGGCTATATCATATTATCATCAAAAATTTGAAGATAGATCATCATCAAGTTCTGAAGCTATCAGGATACTCTAACAAAGAAGCTCACGAAGTCAGATGATCTTCCAGGTGCGAGTCAAGGCCAAACTTGCATAATTATAAGCCGCGAAACAAGGAAAAGCGCGGCCTAAGCATTCAAGATCAAGAAATACTATGAAGTTTAGGCCACGCTTGGGGCTAATGTCGGGGGAATACTTTCTGGATTAACCCGCGGCCCAATGCGACTTAACTTACTCGCACGGACGAAGGCCCACTTGGGAGCGAGCCCAATATTGAACCGCCATAAGGAGAAAGATCTAGAAGACATATCCTGGAGGACGTGAAGACCAAGTAGTCTCCGAGTAGGCCTCTGTGGATGTATTCCTTATGGGGAAGTTTCCTTTTGTAACCTAGCGAGCCTCTGTGTATATAAAGAGGACTCGCAGGACTTAGAGCGGGTCAAGCTATCAAGCCCCAAACCCTAGCTCATACGGTGAGTACCAGATCGGATCGCCTCCATTGTAACACCTCGATTATCATATCAATACCAATCTAGGGTAGGCAGGAAGTAGGTCTTTTACCTCACATTGAGGGGGCCGAACCTGGGTAAATCTGTGTTGATCTTTGTTCCTGCGATCCCAAGCTCAGAGATGCTTGACTCGCATAATCCCACACCTACGAAGTCATCTATGACACCTGACGTGACAAACCCACGACAGCTGGTGCGGCTGATGTAGGAGATGCTCGCTTTTTCTTGATGGATCTGTGCTCGATGCGCTAGAAGAAGACACCAGGTGGAACAGGTGCTTTGGTCGCGCCAATGTTGGCTAGCTTATCCGCTTCTTCATTGCTCTCACGCCCTATGTGTCACAACTCGCAGCCTTCGAAGCTGCCTTCCATGATGTTGTACAGGTCGCGGTAGGCGATCATATTGTCTGCGATTGCATCACATGCCTTCATTGTTTACTGCACCACCAGATTTGAGTCACCGTAGATCATCAGTCGAGTGCACCCGAGGGCTTTGGCCATCCTCATGTCGTGGATCAGGGCCTCGTACTCCGCTTCATTGTTTGATGGGAACTCAAACCCCATTTGCAGGATGTAGCGGAGCTTGTCGCCTTTTGGAGATATGAGGATGACACCTACGCCTGCGCCTTCGTTTTTCTTCGAGCCATCAAAGTACATAGTCCATGAGTTGGATACAGCTGGCGCTCCTGGGAGCTGTGCTTCAATCCACTCGGTGTGGAAGTCAGGTAAGACTTGTGCTTCGATGGACTTCGGGTAATCATACTTGATGTCTCTTGGTGCTAGCTCGATGAGCCATTTTGCTACTCGCCCAGTTGCGTTGGGGTTTGTGAGGATGTCCTCGATCCCTGAGGTGCTGATTACAGTGATCAGGTGCTCTGCAAGTAGTGCGTCAGCTTCCTTGAAGACATGAACACGGCGTAAGCCAGCTTTTGATAGTGCGGGTACCGCTGCTTTGATATAGAGAGGACTTCACTCAAGTAGTAGACTGGACGTTGTATGCTTTGGATGTGTCCCTCTTCGCTGCACTCGACTACCAGTACAGTGCTCACCACCCTATTAGTTGCAGAGACATATAGGTATAGTGGCTCGCGTTCCCTTGGTGCGACGAGGATTGGAGGGCTTGTGAGGACTCGCTTGAGGTCCGTGAAGGCTGCTTCTGCTTCTGGCGTCCACTCGAATTTGTCTGCTTTCTTCATCAGTCGATAGAACGGGAGTGCTTTTTCGCCTAGCTTGCTGATGAATCGACTGAGTGCTGCTACTCGACCCGCCAACTTTTGCACGTCATGGAGCTTTGAAGGCCTTTGCATCGTCAGATGGCCTGTATTTTCTCCGGGTCTGCTCGATTCCTCGAGCCGAGACTAGATACCCGAGGAGTTGTCCGGCTGGCACGCCGAACATGCACTTCTTCGGGTTGAGCTTGATGTGGAAGCGTTTGAGGTTTGCGAACGTCTCTCGCAAATCATCGAGTAGTGTGTTTTCCTCCCTTGTTGTGATGACGATGTCATCTATATAGACCTGGACGTTTCGCCCAATTTGCTTCTTGAGGCAATCTTGCATCATGCGCTGGTAGGTTGCGCCTGCGTTCTTGAGCCCGAAAGGCATTGTGGTGTAGCAGTAGACCCCGAGTGGGGTTATGAACGCCGTTTTCTCTTCCCTCTTCCTTCATCCTTATCTGATGGTAACCGAGTAAGCATCCAGGAAGGACAAGCGAGCGCACCCGGCGGTGGAGTCGACGATCTGGTCGATTCGAGGTAGTGGAAAGTGATCCTTTGGACAGCACTTATTGAGTGCCGTGAAATCTACGCACATCCGAAGGATATCTGTGTTCTTTTCTCCACGAGTACGGGGTTGGCCACCCATTGTGATTTTTGATCTCTCTGATGAACCTGCTGCGAGTAGTCTGTCGACTTCGGCTTCGACTGCGGTTCTTTTTGGGCCGGATATGCGGCGCATTGTTTGCTTGACTGGTTTAGCATCTGGAAATAATTGTAGAGAGTGCTCGGCGAATTCCCTGGGAATACCTGGCATGTCAGCTGGACACCAGCAAATATATCCCAGTTCTCACGGAGGAATTCGATGAGCGCGCTTTCCTATGCGATAGGCAGACTCGACGAGACATTGACTGTCTTGGTTGGGTCAGTTGGGTGCACCTGATGCGACCTTGTGTCATTGGTGGCGTTGAATGCTCTGTCGACTGCTACCTTCTTGTGTTCTGGCATAAGTGTGCGATCGTTGGAGACCGCGAGCTCTGCGAGTGTTGCTTCCATTCCGAACATCTCAGAGATTTTGCTAAACTCTCGGTCGCAAGAGTCAGACTTTTGAAAGTTTCCCTTGACTGTGATTACTCCTTTTGGTCCAGGCATCTTTAGCTGGAGGTATGCATAGTGTGGCACTGCCATGAATCGAGCGAACGTCGGGCGTCCAAGTATAGCATGGTATTGTGACTTCCAGTCGACACTACAAACTCAATCGACTCTGTCCTGAAGTGGTTCTTGTCCCCGAACGTTACGTCGAGTTGTATGGTGCCTTCTGGGCTTATTGCTTTGCCTGGGACGATACCGTGGAAGGTATTTGAGATTTTGTCAGGTTTTCGACTGACCTGTTCATTTTGCGGAGCGTATCTGCGAAGATGATGTTTATGCCGCTGCCACCATCCATGAAGACCTTGGACATGGCGTAACCTCCAATTTGAGCGTCGAGTACTAGAGCGGAGTGTCCTGGACGAACCACCGATGTTGGGTGATCCTCTCTGCTGAAGCTTATCGCAGTTTCGGATCCCTTCAAGAATTCAGTTACAGCAGGAGGTGACATGACCGCCATGTTTACTTGTCGAGTGCGAAGTTTTTGCTCCCTGTTGGAAGGGCGACCTTTCTGTATCATGTACATCTACCCTTGGGGTGGAGGGTACTGAGGTTCGTCCACCCGAGGTACAGGTTGTATGGCACCCGCGATGTTTCCGCCTACATGAGGCTGTGGTGGTGGAGGTGGTGCCATTAGAACGGGCACATTGTTTGGCTGCGGCACAGGCGCGGGTGTGTGTGCGTGTGCGGCTGTTGCCTTTCTGAGATTTATGTAATCAGACGCCATTTGTTCGAACTCCCTGCAGTTTCTCATCGAGTGATTGGAGCGCAGTTTTCCGTCCTCTCCTTTGTACAGGTGTAATCTGCAATCAGCATCCATTTTCTCTTCGAATGATCGCTCGGATTGTGCCCGGATCTTGACTTGCGCCAGTCCTTCCTCTTGTAGCTATCACTACGTTGGCCGCGGTCTCTATTGTCCCGTCGATCTTCTCGACTGTTCCGCCGATCTTCTGACCGCCGGTCGCTTCTGTCTTGGTCGTTGCGGGGCGTGGAGAACCCAGCCGCCATGAACTCGGGTCTGTCGTCGCCGTAGTGACGTTTTGAACGCTTGCGCCTTCGGCCGTCTCTGTACGAGTCTCAGCGGCTCGACTGCCGCTTTCATGATTGTCACGGGGTGAGGACCCGCGTGTGGTGCGCGCCATGTCTTCTCCATCTGCCCACTCAGTCGCGGTCATCAAGAGGTTAGCCACAGAGGTTGGCTTTTTGCGACCAAGTGCTTCTTTGAGGTCTCGCCTGGCGAGTCCCATTATGAAAGCGTCCATGGCCATATCTTCTGAAATTACTCCGACTGAGTTGTGTATCTCAGTCCATCGTCTGATGTATGACCTCAATGTTTCATCTGATCGTTGAACGCAAGCTCGAAGCTCCTCAAATGTTTTTGGGCGCTCATATAGAGGCTCGAAGTTTTTGATGAAGTCATCACGAAGTGATCCCACGAGTCGTACTTTGATGGAGGTAGGGCCTTGAGCCAGTCGCGGGCTGTGCCTTCGAGCATGAGTCGTATGTATTGCATGGCTATGGTGTTTGTGCCTCGCTGGCACGCGATAGCCAGCCTGTAATCTTCCAGCCACCCGGAAGGTTCCTGTCGACCCGTGTACTTGGGTTGTTCAGATGTGAGTTTGAACCCTTTGGGCATCCGTGTCTCGCGGATGCGTCGAGTGAAGCACAGAGCTCCATGTGACTGAGGCTCCTGATCAGAGTATGAGTCGCTGCTATAAGATCTGCGTGATCTGCTCCTGGACATGCGCCTACGTGAGCCGCTTCTTTCCTTCGAGTGGTGGCGGCGACCACTCCGATTATGCTCTTTGCGACGTGTGTCAACGATGGCACGATCTCGACTCCCTCCTGGAGCTGTTGGAATTTGGCGTATAGCCTTTACTGCTAAGGCGAGTGATTTGATCTGTTGGCGATGCAATTTTGCATTGGGGTCATCAGCTGGAGGCTTGATTGCCTCAAGGTATGCTGCGGCGGTAAAGAGAGCACCCGCGGCTGTTTTGGGTATCGGCACTCCTTCCTCGTCGTATGTCATGAAAGAGTTGCCTAGGTTGCAGGTGAGTGCTGCCCTCTCCTCCGGCGAGAGGTGTGACAACCTTGATCTGGGTCTTGTATCTGCCTGCCCGGTAGAGCTCAGGGAGAGCTGTCTTCTGCGCGCACTCGACAAGCTAGCTTGCTTTTTGCATTCTTCGAGTGTTGCTCTGATCTGCTGCAGTCGAAACGTTTCCTGCCGGGTGAAGTACTGGAAGGTCAACATCTCCTCCCGTGTTGCGTCCATAGGCATCATTGTGCACTCCTTGATGACTTTATCTATTTTTGCTGCCATCTCAGCAGGGATTATGAGAGTTGTAACTCCGTCCGGCATGGTAACCGTGCACGTGAATTCTGTATGCCTGCGGCTGGCCGCCGCATCAGATGATTCTGTGGCGAAGGCGACGTAGACCTGCTGGGGTATCACCCGAGGATATGTGTATGTGTTTTCGAGTCCCACCATGGACCTGACGTTGTCATCAAGGATCATGTCGGAGTCGATATGCCCATCGAGTGGTCCGTCTGGACGGATCTCGCTGTCGATGCCTTCATCGCCTATGCTCATCTCGATGTCGGTGAAATCGTTATGAATCTCGAAGTCGAGGTTGTTGTTGGTGCAGATCTCGGAGTCGACGTAGTTGTCGATATGAGTTTCGGGCTCGTCGAAGTCGCTGAGGGAGATCCCGCAGTCGAAAGTATCCTCGAGTGGGAGATCGAGCTCGGGATCATTTGTGGGGTATGCTGATTCGGCCTCCTCTCCTTGGAGCTCGTCGATGAGCTCGTTCATCTCTCGAGTCGACATGGTTGTTGCAGACGAACAAGCTTGGAGAGTTGACGATGGTATGGACGCAGTTGATGGATCCGCAGTCGAAGGAGTCGCAGCCGATGAAGCCTCGGGTGCGGAAGTCGCGAGTTGGCGTGGATCCGTCAAGTCCTGCACACCAAGCTTGTTGACGAAAAAATTGAACGAACCAACGGTTAAACCCAAACCTGACTCGAGATCAGATAAAGCCTCCTGGAATTCTGGCGAGTGCGGCTCGAAATCCATCGGAAGATCCGACGCGCTTTTTGCAGGTGTAGCAGGCGTGCTACAGTTTGTCGAGTGAGTCGGTGAGTTGCCGTGTGCCGCCTGAGTTGGCGAGTTCTGGTTTGTTGATGCAGCCGGCGAGTTGCCGTTTGTAGATCCGATCGGCGAGTCGCCGTTTTCCAATGGAACCGAAGAAACCATGAGTCCAGCACTATTCTTTCCCACAGACGGCGCCAATTGACGAGGGGTACCCTCACCAAATCCCATGGTTAAGGAACTAGGGTTGAGATTATGGGGAGAGAACGTGGTAGTGCTGGTAGTTTCGTCGGCTGACAAGCAGAGGCAAAGATTTACCCAGGTTCAGGCCCCTCGGGTGGAGGTAAAGACCCTACTTCCTGCTTGTCTGTTATTGATCGTGTGAGATTATGAGGTTACAAGGTGGCTCCGGCGAGATGGCGATCTCGCTAGAGTTTTGGTGGTTCGAGTATGGCTTGGTCCCTAGATCGGCATCCCTCCCAGCCTTTAAATAGGCTAAGTCTCGGGAGTTCGTAACCGACCTAGTTTACACGTAAGGAAAGTTTTAAACCGACTATGCCTATGTCTAATCTTGGAGGGTACTCCATCTTCTTGGGCCTCTTGTCTTTGGGCTTCGAATAGGTTTTTCGATATTGGGCCTCAGTCGTCACGTGCACAGGTACCCTCACGGTAGGGTACCCGAGATGTATATCCATGTCACCGGCCCTTGGCCGGGCGGCCCCGGTGGCGGCGGAGCTCTTGCTTTACCCTCCTGGTCTTGGGGCGGCGCGGGGCAGCCCTGACCCAGGTGGTGCTTCTCGGCGGCGACGGTCCGGCGCGGCGGCGCGGCTCTCCCGGTGCAGCACGAATGTCCAAGGGGGTGGTACGGTGGTGCTGCCGTTGGTGGCTAGGCCGGCGGCGGTGGTGTTCCGGCCCTGCAGGCCCAGATCTGGGCCCTTGGGGCCCGACCTAGGTTAGGGCGGGTCTGCCTCGTTTTGCCTCCGGTTGGCCAGCAAGCATCTTCACTAGTACAATCGATTTGGATTTCTAAGCAAAGATTATGCAACTAGCAACTCGCCTATAGGGTCTTGTTTATGTAGTCCTCGACTTCTTAGCTACTCCCTCTGTTCCGAATTATAATATGTTTTAAGCTTTTTCTGGACGTATTTCTGTGCATAGGTTCACTGATTTAGTCCGTATGTAGTTCACATTCAAAAAGCTAAAACATCATATAATTTGAAACAGAATGAGTAGTTAGCAATGGATGAAAGTGAATAAGGGGATTATACAGTCATCAACTATAGCTATAAATAGGCCCGTACAAAAATAAGAGCAACTTGGTTTTCGGTTCCTGTAAAATAATAGCGTGATACGTTGGCATCCATTAAATATTAGCACTCTCAATTTTGAACTAACTAGGACATATGCCCGTCCGTTGCTACGGGAAGACATCACATCGTTAGCAAAACTATTTATGTATACGTGAAATGCTCTAATCGACTCAAAATCGACTCAAGATCCATCACATGCTAGCAAAAAATTCAAACGCGTATCACATCATGAAGTTCATCTAACCAAACATACGCCAAACAGGTAAAATATCAAAAACATACTACAGTCGCTATAGTAGTATGCTATTGTTTACCATGAAACAGTCGCTATACTGGTATGCTATTGTTTACCACGAATCTATCAAAACATCCGACATATAAAGCAAAAGTGTGCACACTGCAAAGGATTAAGCTATGCACAACAACAAAATTGTGGTGGTCTAACAAAATATACAACCTCAACTGGGATTCGGTTCCTTCGGATTTCACGGTAATTCGATTTTTATACCCCGTTGCACCAAACGGGCAATTACCTAGTACCCAAAAAATAACATTAAATTAGGATTAATGTTTGGTTTATTTTATTTTAAAACTGTAAACATCAACATTTTATTTTCTGGAAATGATAAATTTATATAGTGCCTTCAACATTAGTGAAGTGGTTCGTATATTAATATAACTTTACAACCTTAAAAAATATTATCACATCGCGATAAAAATCCTCACATAGTTTTTTTTGTCATAAGTTTTAAACATGATTTACGGATTAATCTCTGATAGTTTATACCTATGGATCTATTTTATTTTTTTGAATAAGAAGGTAGGGATCTCTACCTTATATATATTCAAGCAGACAAGGTATGATAGTACAGAGAAACACCAAGTGGCAGGAAGCCACGACATGGGCAGAAACCCACAGCGAGAAGAGCCAGCTAAAAGATGAAAATATATAAAGAAAAGGAAAGCAAAATCTGCGAAAACTTATTTACCCAGGCTAGGACACCATCCTTGATTTGACCTTGCTTGGCTCTTGTACTCCAAAGTTGAAGTAGATACTGAATTTGTTTTTTGACCATAACCTTGGTAAAAAGGTGCCCTTCAAAAATCTTTGAGTTCCTGAGTTGTTGTAAGACGACAGCACAGCCAGCAAAAGCGAGATTCCACAAGTGATCCGTCATGCCAGAAATGGCTATGACGAACTCCAGGATGTCCAAACTTTGAGTTGCAAGTTCTTCAACATCCATATGTCGCCAAACCAGCTGCGTTTCCTTGCATCTTGAAATAATATGATTTATGGTTTCAGCAGCAGGGAAAGATTCACGTCAATCGTGCGCTCAGACTGACCACTGTTTATGAAGCATGTTAAATCTTCTATTTAGCCTGTCCTTGAAAGCTAACCAGAGGAAAAAATAGTGCTTCTTAGAGATGCATTGCTCCACAGATAATAATGGGGTGCCCAGAGAGCCCCATCAAAGGTGTGAAGCCTGTAGAAATAAGACGTTGTGATCTTGCTATTGAAGGAGGCCAAGCGAGTGTCTGGCATGTTGCTCACAGGAGCGACTGATGCAAGATGGTGTAGATCAGAGTTTTTCACTTGCAGCTAGGGATAAGTTAGGATGCAGATCTAACTGTGAAGCCACGGTGCAGCACTTATCTTTGGCGTAAGTTTCTAGAATCAGATGCCTCAAGTGCAGTCTGCCAAGATCTGTTTACATGAAGAATTACCCCTTCTCCCTTGTACGTGTGCTCAATTTTTTGGTAAGGTTATGCTTTTCAGGACATCTTATATCAATTCCTGGATGTATTCACTTTTCTTGCTACAAATTAACTTACAAAGAATGCTTCAACCTATTAGGGTTCTATAATGCATGTAATTTTATCGTGTATTTTTGTTTCTGTAAACTGAATAACTGATTACTGTAAATTAAGTGGACAAACCAATTTCTTAATTGCTCACGTAGTTCCTGACTTTTGTACTGGTAAGTGCGGAGCAAATGAATGTTGCTTCAGGCATGGCTGCTGCAGGTGATCAGTAATACTAATATCAGCACTTTACTATCTGAAGGCATGTTCTTGAAGTATGATTTACTCAAAATCCGAATTCTAACTTCTGTGTTCCTATTTTCTTATTTGTATGTGCTCACATCTATCCCATTTTTGCTATTCACTTTCCTCACTGTTCCTAAATATTACATTTGCTTGCTATTTGGATGCACGCCAGTGACATAACCACTCGATCTGAGGATCTCACCTGATGTTTGTATGGTGTTCCGAGGGGTTTACCTGGTACTCTTGCGAGCTTAGAAACTGTTCTCTGGTGCAGTTCAAAGATGGTGCTCTTGTCCAGGTGAGGGGAGACCGACGGAATGGAGCAAATGATGGAATTCTTGGTCGTCGACGGACGATGGATTTTACGCCAAGCAGCGGTGGAGAATTTGCTAGAGACACGCCGGATGTGTGGGGGGTCGCGAGATAGAGGTTGCGAGTGCGTGAGGATCGCGGTATGCGGGTGGTGGCGCAATGGCGCTAGACGGTGGCAAGGAGTGCGGCGACAGCAGCACGGCGGAGTCGAATGCAGGCGAGTCAGGAGCCATTCCGCGCGTGGTTAGATCGATCGTGCAAATAGGAAAGTTATGATATTTAGGGCGTGCAATTTGAGCATGTAATTTAATGCTGATTGAGGTCGTTTCATTACCGCTGATTGAGCATGCAATTAATTGAGCGTATAATTCTTGCCGATTGATTGCTGTCAGTTGGTCATCAGCTAAGGGAAAATAACTGCGCAGGAAAAAAAACAACTCGGATGAGAGGGTGCTGGACGAAACCTAGGCAGAAAGTGGAACCAACCGTTCTTTTTAGATAACTAGCTAAATGCCCGTGCTTTGCTACGGGTTAAAATCTTTGAATGATTTGAATTTCAGAAATATGCACGAAGGTAAAAAAAATTCATTCTTAACCCTCCACCTTATTCAACGATGCCGAGAAATGTGAAACCAGCTTCCCATCTGGTAACTACATGGTGCACACAAGCACAACTATAGTTGTGCGCCATCAGACATTCAAATTGAAAATTTTGTGTTGTGACAACCCATGTATTACCCGCACACAATACCTTGAGTGCAAAGTGGTCTATGTAAAAAGAATAAACATAATATATATTGAAATGACACAATGCAGTAACTATATTTCTTTCACAAGTTTTCGCTCCTAATTCTATCAATGGTTACATCGTACGAACCTTACAGACTCCATATAGCAGCAATTTGTCACCCATCTGTTGGCTCTGCAAACTTGCATCATCCAATAAGTTCCAAACCTTGTGGACAACAGACCTGATTTGATTGACCAATTGATCTGTGAATGGTTAAGTCTACAACCTATAATAAATATCGAGAGTAGAAACATTTGTACCAGACAAAGAATCAGATGAATATATCCGCATATTTCTTACTTAAAACTGCTTTAGGTGAAATAAAAGAAGAGAACTCAAATTGTGCGTATACACGTGTCTTTCCGTTTTAAACGTTCAAAAGGATTTCTGGTTATTATTAATTATATTACTAAAGCATTGTAGGCATGTTTAAATGGGGAAAAATCGACCTAGCTGAAGGCTACGGAACATCCCACCATCACCACATACTCACAATAGAAAGCTCGTAGATCCTTGGCATGGCGATTAGGCCGCAGTCGTTTTTGATCCCGATGTGACTGAATATGCAAAATATTACATAATTGTAGCAGAAAAATCAGATTGTGCCACATAAAGATTGAAAGAAAATTCTGCAGTTGACGAACATTCTATTTCTACCACTCCACCTGCCAGAAAAAAAGCTTCTGAATCATATCCCCACCTAAAGAAGTATCACCGATGCTCCAAACTGCAAGATTACCAATATGTCGCCATTTTTTCAATATAATCAAATGTAGAATCAGCATAATGCTAATGATTGTAAAGAAAAATATTGTTAACTCACACACAAAAATATTATTTGAGTCCTGCCTATTAAATTTATCGAACTACAGTTCATAAAACCCACCGTCATACACACCAGCAGATATGGGTGATATACCAAATGTCATATAGAAACTTTTGCTGCCTTTAATCCTGCTAATACCAATATAAGCTATTCCTTGGCATGAATTTATATAACATGAAAATTTTCATTTGCACACGGGTGTTGGTATGTATTACATGATATTCATCTGCAGTATTTCCAGTAAAATTATCAGTACACTTTTATGCCACATCTAGTGTAAATGGCCCTTCCAGGAGTTAAAACATTGGATTTGCGAAGAAAAATCGTTCAGCGTATTGGCAGCCAAACAAACAAATGAAATACTCATTTTAAATTTTTAATAATAAAGCTGTATCCATCTACATCTTTCCACTGTCATCTAGGCAATAAAAAATTACATGTTAGAGATGATAATCCAATGCCTAAGATATATCGGTGATGGGCCTTCAAATCATTATTCTCTATCTGTGAAACGTGCGAAAAAATTGCAGATGTTAAAATCATGGTGAAGCAATGCAATCAGTAAAATCATTACACTCTTGAACATGAAGTACAATGCGTCAGGAATCCGCTTTCGGTTATGCAGATAAAGGACAAGTACAATACAAGAAGACGGTTTAGGCAGAAACCTGCGTTTCATTGCTGGTTTAAACAGAAAGATCAACCTCCTCGTTATAATAGTGCAAGTTATTAAGTCTGTAGCAAAGAGAACAGACCAGGCGACCGTGATTCTACCAGAACCAAAGCATCAGAATTCAGAAGCAGCTGAGAGTTTCTCCATTGGTTTAGAAGTTCAGTTACCGTTGACGTATTGCTTTAATCAAGACTAACCAAATACCTCGGCATCCCAGGCTGATCTACTCGCTTCGCAGGACTTGGCATCCTACAGCGACGGCCGATGGGCGACTGCGGCGGCTTCGGCTCCATCTTACGGTTCCGGCTGCATGGTGAAACGGCGCGTCTCTGTACGCGACTAAGATGCTCGGTCACGACGGTTGCCTCCCCCAGCGAGCGGCGATGGCGCGATGTGAAGGGCACTACCGGATCATGAATAGCTGTGTTGTGGCGCAGAGCAGAGGGAGCAGAGTAGAGCATAGCTTGAAAACAGAGTAGCAGCATGCATCACAGCGGATTCAGAAAAGTTGATGCTAGATCGATCTATCCTCTTCTGCAAACAGCCATTGGGGATGGAGTAGCATCTAGCAGCACCGATGACAACAATAGTTACGATTCTCAAACTGAGGCTTTTTAGTGTGAGGCTAAAGCACAGCTTTTCTGAATTGACTTTCTCGTGATACACGATGCGATAATCTCTGTATCAACAAGCTAAGTACTCCGTACCAGATAAGTGATGCTACTTGTTGGCATTGTACGACGACGACCTCTTGAGCGCGACCAGCTCGCCGGCACGGCCCTCGCTCGCCGTCTTCTTGCTCTCGACCAGGCTCCTGCTGAAGTACTCCCGCTCCATGCCCACGCCTACTCCCAGTCCACCTCTCCCCGAGAAGCCGTCCGCTGCCGTGCTGGTGCTGAGGTCCAATCGCCCGCGCGGAGCTGCCTCTCCCCGGTGTAGCGCAGCCTGTCCTGTTTGGCGCCAGTGAGGATGGAGCCGCAAGAGATGAGCTTCATCGCCACCGCCGACGCGCGCGTCCGCCCGCGATCACGCCCTGCACCACCACCTCATATTTCTCTGCCGCGCACGGGGGGCTCGACGGCGAACACGCGGACGTCGTTCTTGATGAGCTTTTCCAGCGTGTCGGGATCTCGCCGACGCCGCCTCCTGCTCCGGAAACGGCGAGGTGAAGGGCGCTACCGGATCATGAATAGCCCTCGCGGGTTATGGCTGCAGACTGAAGAGCCAGAAGTAGGACTGTAGGAGGAGGCGGCGTCCCTGCCGGAGGGAGAGTAAATTGCATCGGCGGCTGGACCGATTCCAACGAGCGGTGCGCGTGTGGGGAATCGATCGCGCCGATTACGCGGGATACCGTCGACGACTTTTTTCTTTCTTTCTTGGGAAACCGTCAAATATGTTTAGAGCGGATAATAATTAGGGAGTTAATAATTACGGGGATTAGGAGACTCTGAGGTGTGACGAAAAGGTGGGCAGAATGTGGAACCAAATTATTCTTTTAGATAGGAGAGATAGAGATAGAGATTAGGAAAGCACGATTAAACTTGGATCTGTCTCATTCGCAAAACAAAACAAAAACTTGGATCCGTCTCGACCGATGGATGAAGGGGCAAGAGACTTCACAAAATGACCAAGTATACAAGTTATTTCTTTATGTGGAGCACGTTTCATGGGAGGAGGCCTGCAGTTGCTCGGAATATCAAATCCCCACACCATGCATCTAGTCAAGTCTTTCTTTCACATTGTGGTCGCTCAAATGCAGCTCACTTATCTAGATAAATTAGAAGATGCTGGTACTATCACAAGCATGCAGCAGGTAATCGTTTAAGTTTAATTTGATTGTTGTTGCATAAGTCGAGACAGTAAAGAATTTAAGAACATCAGAACGAGAGTTGTAAAAACATCTAGAAACAGTCGGATGAACTATATGCTGATAAATGATGAGACCAGGGCTTGCCGGCTTCGATTTAGTACCTAATAGTTTTAACTGAGTTTTGGTTGATCCTGGTTTGGTACTGAAATAGCCAGATGATTCTTAAGTTTTGCTGCTGCTGCTGCTGTATCGGAGCACCGCGAAAAGCCGAGTGACTATAAGATCAATCGACCTAGCTGGGTTGATCATTGCAAAGATCAATCTAACTTCTTAGGTTGATCCTTGTAAACAAAGACGTACTTGACATTTAGGTAGTCGTATGTATTTCATTTCACTGCACACACGAGTTGCCACACTAAAATAAGAGCAAGTTGGCATGACCCACCAAAATTTGAAGACTTGGCACTTAGGTAGTAGTATGTTTTACATTTCTGTCGACTGTCGGATGGAAATACAGGAATGTAACATGCCAACGGCGGTCTTCGTCCTAAGTCCGACACTAAATTCAAGAAGAGAAGCTCAACTTCTTTACGTGCCCTGAACTCTCCACCAATAGTTTATACTCCCTGCGTTCCAAATTAGATGACTTCCATTTGTTCACATATGGATGTATCTAGACATGTTACAAGTATAGATATATCAACATTTAGATATTGTATCCTCCCGCGACCCCTCCCGCGACCCGCACCGTCCCCGCGTGACGGTCGGGCCCGCCCTCTTGCTCCCGCCCCCAGCCTCCCCCTACCCTCCTCCCTCCCGCCGTCGCCGGCGTGTTGCGCCGGCCCTTGGCCGGGCGGCGCCGGTGGCGGCGGAGCTCTTGCTTTACCCTCCTGGTCTTGGGCGGCGCGGGGCAGCCCTGGCCCAGGTGGTGCTTCTCGGCGGCGATGGTCCGGCGTGGCGGCGCGGCTCTCCCGGTGCAGCACGAATTTCCAAGGTGGTGGTGGTGCTGCCGTTGGTGGCTAGGGCGGCGGCGGTGGTGCTCCGGCCCTGCTGGCCCAGATCTGGGCCCTTGGGGCCCGACCTGGGTTAGGGCGGGTCTGCCTTGTTTTGCCTCTGGTTGGCCTGCTGAGCGGCTCGTGACGGAGATGGCAGCGATGACGCCACCCTTGTTGCAGGGTGGCGGTGGGACCTTCACGGGCCTGTTTGGGTCCGGCCGAGCCTATGGGCCGATCTTGAGGGTAGCGGAGGTGGAGGCCTACGTGCAGCAGCATGGCGGCAAGGACTTTACGAGCCCCGGGCTCGGCCGGGCCTGCTTGGCCTGGTGTGTCTCTGCTGCCGTGTCTGGTCGGCACCCGCAGATGGCGGTGGAGGACGTCCTCCAGGTGGCTGTGCCGCTGCTGCCCTCCGGCTCCAATGGTTCGGTGTGCTTTTGTCGTGGCGTCCGGTCGGCTACCGTCTATGGCGGTGGAGGTTGTTCCCTCCCGCGTGGTTGTGATATTGTCGGACCTTGTCTACGGCTGTTTCGTCTTGGGCTGGCCCGCCTTACTACGTTGGCCATGGTGAGACGATGTTGGTGACTGCAAGACCGTGGTGGCGTTTGCTGGTGGATGGCAAGATGGGTGGAGCGCTATACGGATTGTCCGAGCGGTGGTTTTTTGGGGTCGGGAGAAATCCTTGCCGTATGGCACCGACATGGTGACGCTTGGGAGTGTCACCCTTCCTTCCTGAAGGGCATCGGGTGTACCCCTTCCCCACTCCTCGGAGCGTACCAGGGGAAACCCTAGGAGATGTCCGGGCAGCAGTGTCGTCATCGTCGCTTTCCTTCTTAGAGGTGATGCTTGGTACGCGGTGATTCAGAGTGCTAGGTTCGTGGTGGACTTCTCCGGAGAGGAAGCGGTTGCGAGTCATTTTCATTTTCGTTGATCCGTCGGTGTCGGCCTTGTTTTCTCTTCCTTTTCTCTTTCTTTTCTGTTGGGCGTGCTTGTGTTGTTTGCCCTAGCAGTGGTCTGCTTGTTGTACCGTGTGGTTGTTATATTAATATAGCGGGACGAAATCCTATTTCTTCTAGATAAATGGAAGTCAACTAATTTAATACATAGGGAGTATAAATTAATGAAGATCTATCTTCGAACTTGAGCCGCATTATTCTACCACATAGGGGTCGGTAGCAACTGTTCCGTCTCACATTTGCCACGCAAGCAATGTCGACCGTCGTCCACAACATCATAATTTCAAAAGCTACACGTTTATAAATTAGTGAGTTCGAGCGAGTTAGACTAGCCATAGCTTAACACACACTAAAAATCGAGAGCTCAGACCGAATCAAGTTAAAGTATGATCTGTAATATTGGGTCATACTCAGCTTATAATGTCTCGAGTCGATTTCAAAATAGTTTTCAGGTAAGAAGACAATAAAAACTCCTATATTCACAGAGCAAAATATCATCCAGCTTTTTTTTCATAAAGGGGAAGATCGTGCTCTGCACCGAAACCGAAACGATTCGCACGACTCAAGGTCACACAAGTTGACAATACGAATCAACTAGCGGATTATAGAAATCAAAAGGCATCTACGCATATTACTATCTTTTAACATGCTGCGAACGGTCCTAGTTAAAGATATTGCGTTCAGCCGAGTGCAATCAGAGGCCATAAGACCGCGTTGGTCTACTGTTAGGAGAAAGCAGCACAAGCTCTGTGAACAACATGCAAAATTGGGCAACTCCAGTCATGTTAAACATGACATCATTTCGACAATTTTAAATTGCCCCAAAAAAGCACAACACCTACACGAATTGGACTTTTTTGTTCTCTTATCAATGCCATTTATCGCAATTACCAAATATCGTAATATTGATGGAAACAGAAATATTAAACATAAAATGAATGCTCCAAATATGGAGTGCAAAAGGACAAGAGATAAATATATGCTCCACATACTTCTCAGAATGAAAAAAGACACATACACCCTGCCTAAGGCCTCTTAGTAAGAATGTCCTTAGTAAGCAAAACTCTCCAATAAATAATCCACATTTTTTAAATTTCTAATGGAACCTTAAGATTCCACAGATACTTGCGTAAAAATCTGAGTGTGCCCATTACTAAAATCATAATACATTTTTTTTGAGAGAAAAGAGAGCACTAAAATCCCCAGGGATCAGCTATTACAATGTCTCGATTTGCCAGATCCTCTCTAGAGCTTCAGGTAGAGGATTCTGCGTCGATGAGAACCAGGGGGATGTTGCGAATTTAGCCAGAGCGTCAGCGACGCCATTGCTCTCTCTTCGGGAGTGTTGGATGATCACCTTGTCGAAGCCAATCAACAATCGCTTGGCTTCCTCATATGTGACCCACAGCGGAGACAGATCTTTGTGATGATCAGCCAGTGCCTTGACCGCGCTCAGGCAATCCATCTCTAGGATGATTTTAGAGACGTCCAGGTTGTGCAGATGCTGTAAACCGAACAGAGCTGCACGAGCTTCAGCTTCCTCAGCAGAGTGACAGGGCTCGAAAGGGCTGCAGGCCGCCAAAACGATTTTCCCGGTGATGTCCCTTGCCACCGCACCCATGCCACCAGGTCGAGAGGAGTCGGTGAAGGATCCGTCAGTGTTCAACTTGATCCAGCCCGTCTGAGGAGGCGACCAGGTGGAAGCCGGGCGCACTGGGGCAGCGATATCTTTAGGTTCAGGGAACAAGGGTTTCTTTCCTTTTGCGTCAGTTTGGGGCGTGATGCCGGGTTCAGTGCTGTAAGTTCTGAGGAACTGAACCGAGTGCTCGATTGTCTCTCTGCCATCTTGATGGACGCAGTCATTGCTCAAGTGCCAGGATCGCCAGAGCAGGAGCAGGATGTTTGATCTGATTGCACCTTCCGATTGGCTGAGCAGATTTTGCAGCCAGTCTTTCCCAGAGTAAGTGAATTTGTCTTCCGCCGGCAAAGCCCAATGCTTGCGCATCGCATACCGCAGGGCACGGGCTTTGGTGCAAGCAACAGAGGCATGGAAGGCGTCTTCGTCCTCTTGACCACAAATGTTGCAGGTTGGGTTCAGCTCTAGTGTTCTCCTCCATTTGTTTTTCTTGGTGGCGAGGGAGTCTGTCGCAGTGCGCCAACCAAACACCCGCACCTTGGGAGGGACAGAGGCTTTCCAGATGTAGTCCCAAGTCGGTTTGTTACCGCTAATGTTCTTGCTGCTGCCTGTAGCTGGGTTCTGGTGTTTGAGGTTAAGTGCCAGGCGGTAAGCACTTCTAACCGTAAAGATGCCATTTTTCTCGTAGTGCCAGGCCACGATGTCTTCGGATTGTTGGTGAGGCAGTCTGATGTTCAAAATGGCTTCAGCATCATAGTCATGAAACAGTTCATGTATCAAGTTGATGTCCCAGTTATTGGTACCGGTGAATCTAGGACATCAACTTGATACATAAAGACCGTGGGTGAATCAACTCCTTATCCCCGGTATCAATAAAAAAATGATAGTCATGAAACAGTTCATGTATCAAGTTGACCGGGTATCAAACTAGACGATCCCTATATGAGAGCATCTTTTCCTATCCACGACCCTAGCTTTCGCTCAAACCGGTCTTTAACTAGTTTCGATTCTTTGCTAAGCAACTTCCGATAATGAATAGGAATTCCTAGACATTGGAAAGGAACAATACCAAACTCACACCCAAAGATGTGGTGGTACTATTTCTGACCAATTTCGCTTTACCAAAATAATAAATCTCACTCTTATGGAAATTAATCTTTAATCCAGATAGTTGTTCAAAAAAGGACAAAATTAGTTTCAAGTTCGCTGCCTTCTGTCATCGTCATCAAGAAACAAAATACTGTCACCCAATATTGTAAGATGGAGACAACCCTTCAACCAAATGAGGTACAAGACCACTTACCTGAATGTCCTCCTTTGCTCTTGCAATAAGGAAAATCAATCGGCAACTATATGAAAAAACATAGGGCATATTGTATACCTTTCTTAGGCCTTTTTAAGTCTAGAAATAGTGACCAATAATACCATTTACTCGAATCCCAACACTCTCACCCTGCACAACCTATCAATTCATTGCCACCGCTTAGCAGCACATCCCTTCATGCGTTAGTCTTGCTGTAAAAAGGGCCATTTTAGCGTGTCGTCCCGCGGTGGAGGCGACATAGCCGCCGGAAAGACGTCGAGGAGAAACTCGCTGTTGAACGGAAGACGCCCGAGTCGCGAGAGCACGACATCGCCGCACCTCAACTTATGTAAAATAAAAGTGAACCCCTAAAATTACTATCAATCTTTGTCTTTCTTTGTAGGAAATCAATCAATTGAGGTGATGAAACTGTTAAACTATTTGTGACTTGTGAGTCGCCCAACTAGCATTCCTGACATCGCCCCTGGTAACCAACTTGCGCTCGTCTTCGCTAGGCTGATGATGACCATATACGTCACCTCGACTAGACCTCGATGTTACCCTATATAATCCCACGAAATGTGCCCTGCATGTAATATCCCGTACGTCTAGCATTCCAAAACTAGATTCACTCCACGTACGTACGAGCTAGACCAAGATGGCACTGCTTGGAAACCTAACCGCAATTCCCACGGCCACCGTCCTGCGCCAGCTGCGGCAGGCGCAGCGCGCTGACGGCCCCGCGTCGGTGCTGGCCATCGGAACGGCGAACCCGGCGAACTGCGTGCGGCAGGACGAGTACGCGGACTACTACTTCCGCGTCACCCACAAAGAGCACCTCACCAAGCTCAAAGCCAAGCTCAACAGAATCTGTAAGCGCCAGACCTGCCGTATGTTCTCGAATATGTCCGCATGCAAGTGCTCACTAGCTTGCTTCCTTTCATTGCATGGTCTACTTGCGGACGCGCGTATACCGTTTTTCAGGTCACAAATCGGCCATCACGAAGCGCTACTTCCACCACACCGAGGAAATGCTGCAACAGCACCCGGAGCTCATCGACCGCACGTTGCCGTCTCTAGATGCCAGGATGGACATCGCGGCCACCGCCGTTCCCGAGCTCATGGCCGCGGCCGCGCGCAAGGCCATAGCCGAGTGGGGGCGCCCGGCAGCCGACATCACCCACGTCGTCGTCACCACCTACTCCGGCGGCCACATGCCCGGCGTCGACCTCCGCCTGGCCTCCCTCCTCGGCCTCGACCCGTCCGTCCGCCGCACCATGCTTTACCTCAATGGCTGCTCCAGCGGGTCCGCGGCCCTACGCATCGCCAAGGACATCGCCGAGAATAACCGCGGCGCCCGCGTGCTCGTCGCATGCGCCGAGCTCGCCATCATCTTCTTCCGCGCCCCCGACGAGGCCCACATCGACACCATCATCATGCAGGCCTTGTTCGGCGACGGGGCGGGTGCCGTGATCGTCGGCGCCGAGCCCGACGGCTCCGTAGAGCGCCCGGTTTTCGAGATGGTGGCCGCCACGCAGAGCGTGATACCTGAGACTGACCACGCCGCGGCCGGAAGGCTCCGCGAAGACGGGCTCGTCTTCAACCCGTCCTTTGAGATGCCGGCGCTCATCCGGGAAAACATAGAGCTGAGCATGACCAACGCGCTCGGGCCGCTCGGCTTGAGCGGGTGCTGGAACGACCTTTTCTGGGCGGTGCATCCTGGCGGGCGGGCGATCCTGGACAGCGTCGAGGCGGGGCTCCGGTTGGAGCCCAAGAAGTTGGCGGCGAGCCGACATGTACTGAGCGAGTACGGGAACATGTCAGGGCCGACAGTGATCTTCGTGCTCGACGAGATCCGGCGCCGCCGCCACGAGCAAGCGTTGGGGGGTCACGGTCTGGGTGTATTGCTGGGGCTCGGACCGGGGGTGACGGTCGAGACCATGGTGTTGCAGGCCAGTGGTAGCTAAGCTAACTACCGTTGAAGGCTGAAAAGCTAAGCCTGCCTTACATGGAGTGGTTTACCTCATGTCACCCCACCCCAGGCTCTGTATCAAAACGATTTATATGCCTTAATTATTTTATAGTTGTATTATTGCAGATCGACGTGTTAGCTCTTAGCTATTCTGATGTGTTTCTTTAAACGGTTGATTCATGTTTCGACATCAGATGTTGGGGTATTTTTTGACAAATCTGACCTTTTTCATAAACTAATGGCCTATCTAGCCGCTTCCGGAAACTATTTTCAAATCTGTCCTCTCGGGTCGGCACCAATCCCGATGGAGCCGACATTGTGTAGTTCGGCGCCATGTCACCAGTGCGCCGAAGTTTGCTACTAGGACCCGTAAAAATCCGACGTGGACAGGTCAGCGCCAAAATTCTCTTCGGTTCGTTGCATTCAGCCAAAAGCTAATGCATGCATGCATATGCGCATGCCTAGGCTGATTAGCTTCTGATTTTGACCAATGTGCTATTTTCACGTGCCCCACCTACATGCATACAACTTGTATTTTAATCTCTATCTAAGCTAATTAAAGAATTTGACTCCATGATTAAGTACAATCACTCAATGTTTACATGCCGAATGAGCATGAATTTCTAAACTTCGCTTTAATCAGCTGATAATTTAACGAATCAATGATTAAACTTTGGTGGTTAGTAGAAAAATATATTAGTTACTTCTTTTGTGTATGTTTTTCTGATATTAGAGTGTGACCTTATTTTGTAGAGCTGGGCGCCCTATAATGTCGAATATTTTTAAATTTTAGATCCCACCGGCCACGGAGAAAATTTATTTCAATACTATAACAACCAATAAAAAAAGAACATAGCTGCCATCGACACTGCACCTGTTATTAAAATACTTTTTATCACGAAAATAACTCATTTTTTTCAATTCAACATCTGTTTGGAAGTTTCTTGGTCACGAGCATGAACCAGTAGGCAAGGGAGAGGAGAAAGGGGCCTCAGAGGATCCCTTGCGACCCCACCCTTCTTTTTTATTTTCTAAAATTCGTTTCTGAAAAGATTAAATCTGTCACATATCCGGCCCCACTCGTTAGCGGTTAACAGTCAAACCATTGACCCGACGGCACCCTCCGGTGTGAGCATTTTTTAGGGTTTTAGACAAAAGAGAGGGGAAAGTGAGCAAAACTGAAGAGCGTGGGGATAAATGAGTGCAATTAAGAAATCAGGGGCATAGAAATAGAAAGCCCAAATGAGACATACACGGGTCAAAAATGAATGACTCAAAGTCAAATGCAACCACCGTGAAACATACACTGGCGAGCACTCACATGTCCCATAAGGCAACTGTACGCCCGGTAGCAGAAATTTCGGTATGTTACGAACGATAAAATAAGGTCACGCTATAATAGTAACTAGGGGACTATGCGCGGGCTCCGCCGCGCCCGTGGATTTTAATTTTTTTCGAATATGTTTTTAAAAAAATCATGTTGAAATGTGAGGATTATTTGAATTCGGAAAAGTTTGTTCTTAGAAGAATGCTGAGATTTGGAAAATTGTCCGTAAATTTTGAATGTTTTTTCCATAAGCTACTTACTAAATATAAGAAAGTATGTTAGTTTTTTTCTAATTTTGGGAATTACGTTTTCGAAGTTATGAATTTGACAATATCGTGTAACAATATATGTGAAGTGTTTTAGATTATTGGAAGAATGGTTTACTTTAAATTTTTGTTTTGTAATATAAAAAGGTATGTTAGTTTTCTTTTCCAATTTTGTGAATTACGCTTTCGAAGTTATGAATTTGACAATATCGTGTAACAATATATATGGAGCGTTTTAGATTATTAGAAGGATGGTTTACTTAATTTTTTTGTTTTGTTGATTCAATTATGTTTGGTTGAGAAATATGCGTGAAATATGTATACTAAATTAGAATCTGTTGTTTGGAATATGTCCGATTAGTCAGCAATTTTGAATTTTTTTTCCATAAGTTCGTTAATAAATATAAAAAGGTATGGTAGTTTTTTTTTTCCAATTCTGTGAATTGCGCTTTCGAAGTTATGAAGTTGTCAATATCGTGTAATAATATATATGAAGTGTTTTCAATTATTAGAAGAATGGTTTATTCTAATTTTTTTGTTTTGTTTATTCAATTATATTTACTTGAGAAATATGTGTGAAACAGCTGTAGTGATTTTTTTTTTGTTTTTACATGTGGAAGCTCATGATATAAATATGGGTAATTGTATTTAAATGTTTTGGCAGCCTCTATTTAAATGGAATATTTTATTGGGTGAATAATACTGAATTATATTATTGATATTATTTTTCTGGATTTTATCTGAGTTGGAAAGAAAATGGTGTGCAGATTTGTGTGGTTGTTAAATTTTTTGGGGAATTTAAGATTTCAAATAATTTGGAAACGGTTACAAAGTATTCCAATTGTTTTTTTTTTCCCGTTAGGAAGTTAGTAAAGTGTTTAAAAAATAGGTATTAAGCGCGGCCTCGGCCGCACCCGTGGGCAAATTTTGAATTATTTAATCGTAGAACTGCTGAAATTTAAAAATCGTATAGGTTGAGAAGTTGTTTTTTGCGTTTGTTAAGTGCGGAGATTTGAAAATCGTCTGAAATTTCGAATTATTGAAATGTGTGATTTGATTATATGTTGTAGGTAAGTGGTTTTTGCTATATTTTGTACGGCGTTAAATTTACTTCTGGAAGTGTCCGCATCTAAAAATTACGCTGATTCGGGGATTGGTAAATGAAACTGGGGTTTCCGTTTTAAGATTGTCCGCATTTCGGAAATCGCTCAAATTTGGAAGTCTTCTAGTTTTTGAATAGCTCGACGCATTACACAAATTTGGAAGGCATATGGAAATATGACGCGTATTTAAAATTGTTGGTCTACACAATTTTGTTTTTTTTTCGAAGTTGTACGAATAATGTGGGCTACATTTTGTTGGAAAAAATGTGGGTTTATTCTGCAAAAAAAAAAAAAACTGACACAGCGGGCGAACCCTAGCCGCGCCGCCCGCGGCGGCGTTGGGCTCGCCGGCGGCGCGCCGGCGCGCCTCCGGACGCGCGCGTGGGCGTACCGGGTGCGCCCGGAGCCGGGCTACCCAACCTCGGCGGCGCCGCCAATTATTGGTCGCCGGAGCGGCCGGATGCGGCGGGGGACGGCGGGTCAGGGCGCGGCGATTCCAGCTCGTCGACGGCGTCCCAGCGGCCGAAACGCGGCGAGGACGTCGAGGCGGCGACGGCGGATCCCGTGGCGGGCTGCAGTCGGCGCGGGGAGGGATGGCGCGGCGGCGCGCCGCGGCGGCGACGGTGGCGACGCGACGGGCGCGCGGAAGAGGAAGAGGGCAGGAGCGGTTTCGTGGTGTTTTTGCGGATAAGCCCCCAGTTCCCCGAAAATTACAATGGGGTCCTTTGCGGGCGTTTTTTTTGCAAAAATGCTGCGCGAAAAATCGTGCGGACGGGTGACCGGGTGCGACTGGGGGTTACCGGGGCGACGTGGCGAGAGGCCATTGGAAGAAAATCGTGCTGCTACAGTGTCCCCGCGGGCTGGGGCGACGTGGGCAAATCTTGCTCGTCCGTTGGACGGGATCGGACGGTCAGGAATTAAAAACGACGTGGACATGCGGACGGGCTGCGGATTCCTCCGTCTTTTATATATAGTAGGATATCAGAAAAGTATACACAAAAGAAGTAACCAATATTATTTTCTACGAACCATAAAAAACTAATCATTGATTCATCAAATGATCAGCCAATTAAAGCGAAGTCTAGAAACACCCTAGCTCATTGTCCGAACAATATGCTCATTGGACAATTTAATATAGAGTAATCGTAGTTAATCTTGGGGCCAAATCCCTTAATTAGCAAAAACAAATAAGAAAAAAGTAGTCAAATGCTTTTAGGTGCTAGCATGTGAAACTAGAGTCCACAAATATTTTGCCTCGATGCATGCATACTCGTTTACCAGCATGCATTAAATATAATGCATGCATGCATCGATAACAATTATCAAATTATTTAAAAAAATTGGGCTCCCCCAACGTGAAAGATCTTCGCGTGGTTTGTGGACAGCACTAGGCGTCCCGGGGGATCTGGAGGAAAAATCCCCCCGGTCCCTGTGATGACACGTGTCCCCTTCCGGTCCCCCAAATTCCTTCAATCTCGCTTTTGCTTCATTGAAGTAAAAACGGTTCGCGCGTAATAAGAATTTTGTACTATTGTAGCAAAATGTCCAATTTGCACGAAAATCACACAAATGATTGTATGAAGCAAAAACGGTTCGTTTGTAATAAGATTTTTTTACTATTGTAGCAAAATTTCAAATTTCTTTCAAATCGCACAAAATGCTTCTAAGGTGAAAAAAAGTTTCATTAGTAGCAATTTTTTTTGTTTTGCTCATAGCAAATGCTTTTATGGAGAATTTTTTTTATTTGTAGCATCGTCAGCTCGCACTATCCTAGATGCTTTTACGGAGCACACCGCGCGCCGTCAGTAACATCATTGCATGCCGTCAGTAGCAATGACATGCGTCGTCGGTAGCATCACCGGCTCGCCAGTAGCAACGCCGCGAGACGTTTGTAGCATCCGCTCGTAGCTTTGCCGGATACCGTCGGTAGCATCGGCAGCTCGTCGGTAGCAACGGCACGAGACGCCGGTAGCATCTTCTCATAGCTTTGTCAGATATCGTCAGGTAGCATCGTAGACTCGTCAGTAGCAACAACACGCATCATCGTAGCATCACCACGTGCCGTCGGTAGCAACGACACGATACGTCGGTAGCATCTTCTCATAGCTTTGTTGAATACCGTCAGGTAGCATCGTAGACTCGTCGGTAGCAACGACAAGCATCATCGGTAGCATCGCCACGTGCCGTCGGTAGCAACACCGCACGTCAGTAGCATCGCCACGTGCCATCGGTAGCAACACTGCACGTCAGTAGCATCGTCGGCTCGTCGGTAGCAATGCCATGCGCCATCGGTAGCAACACCGCGAGTCGTGGAACGTTGTTAACAAAACTACAACACCATTGTAGCTAGCAAAAACGACTTCGTCACAGACTCGCCCGAGACCGTGTAGCAAAAATTTATACTATTGTAACAAGATAACAAAACTTTGGTAGCAAAATAAACAAAAATAACAGAACTTTGGTAGCAAAATTTTGCATCAGTCGTCGTCTATGGCAGCACGACCCCGCGTCTCTCGTAGCAAGGGCGAACACCATTGGAAGCATCGCCCCGACGCATCGCCGCCACCTTGACAGCAGCACCGCGTCGCCACCACGACAGCACCACTGCCGGTCCATGGCAGCACCGCCGCCACGACGGGAGCAGCGCCTCTGGACCATGGCAGCACTATGCCACCGCGACAGTAGCAGCGCCTCCGGGCCATGGAGGCATCACGCGGCCCCCGGGACGCTTCTCCGCCGAGAGCGTTGGCGCTCCCGCCATGGTGCCGTTGACCGGTGATGGGTGGGCTTAGAAGAAGTTTGCTACAACAGTTCTGCGAAATTGCATCAAAAGTAGAAACAATCTGCTACATACGCTAAAAAAATTGCATCACAGGAAAGTGAAAATGCATCTGCCATAATTTGGGGAACTAGGCGGCGAATCGCTAGTCAGCCTCACGAGCGAAGCAGACATGAAGATGGCGTCCTCCTCTATGCTCCAGCAGCCCGAGGCCCGAGCGCTGCGCCCCGGCAACCACCTCCTCCTCGCCGGTGCTCCCAGCGGTCGCGCCGGTTCTCGTCGTCTCAGAGTGCCTCTCCGGTGGCAGCCCGAGCACGGCTACGGTGTGGAGGTCTTCGGCTGAGGTAGGAGAGAGAGGCAGGGATTGGGGAGGGGGTAAGGCAGAAGGGGAAGATAAGGTTGCCGTCGCCACCGGGAGTGGAGGGCGGAGGGGAGCGCCGCCACACTGGTGCTCGCCGGCTTCAGCGCGAAAATGAGCCGATGGCGCTGCTGCCTGCTGGACGGGGGAACGAGCGCCGACATGGTGGTGTGAACGGTGGCGGGATCCTAGGGGGCGCGCAGAGGCGGAAACCACGAGAGCACGGCGGAGGAAGCCCACCGGCGCACGGCGGCACAGGCGCAGCCCTGCCGGAGCTCGGCGGCGGAACCTAGAGTGGAGGCGGGATGTGGAGAGCAGTACTGGTGGAGAGGTAGGAGACGACGAGGGGATAATTGATGATAACCCCCCCAGGTACCATTATGTTTGCTCCCATGCCCCTTTTATGTGTCACTGACATGTGGAGTTTAAGTGGCTTGGGGGGGGGGGGGGGTTATCATCAAATGCCCCGACGACGAGAGGACCTCACAATGACGGAGAGATAAGGTCGTGAAGGGATTCACGTGGTGGGTCCCACAAATTTGTCTGCCAGCGCAAGGACACGCATCACGCTCGCGACCAGGAGGACGCGAGACGTTCCATCCCCTGGACGATTAGAAGGGTTTTCCATATACAAAACAAGATTTGGACCTCGGATAGCCTCCAATGGCACGAGTGGGAAAATTGTGGATGACGGCCCCGAAGGTCCCCAACGGTCGTCACAGGTTGGGCTGCAGCCCCAGCCTGAGGTGGCTGCCACAGCTTAGTCGTCAGGATAACCAAATCCAGGACAAATCAGGGGCCAGGGGCGATTACGCCACCTTGTTGCGCGCGAGCAGCCAACACCACCGGAGTTGATCACTGTACTCGTTACCGCAGTTCGTTGCCTAGGTATTTGCCCAAGAACTTGCCTGTCCTTAACCCGAGAGCGGCGTGCCTCCGCTTCGCACGTCTCATCCACCGGATGACGAACACCGCGACCCTCCACCTTTAATGGAAGTGTCGCGAACCGCCACTACATCGTGCATCTAACTGCCTTGCCCGTCCACCACCCACACAGACATGACTAGGAAGGGCGTCAACCATAAAGTTGATGTCGCTATAGGAGTGCGCGTGAGATGGCGTCGACACTGGGCAGCTGGTAAGAGTCAGCACGCCCGGTCTTTTCCCGCGACCGTGACCTAGCAAGGTTTCCGCCGCCGCTGCTGCTGCGTCCGACCCCTCCCTCTCCTATCTCCGTCTCCCGCGCGCCCGTCGTCCCCTGTGGCGGTGGCGGTGTGTCTTCTCCTGCGCCGTGGAAGGTGGAGGCGGGGCTCCCCTGCATGGCGGCGGTGCTCCTTAGCGGCGTAGGTCCGGCGCGGCGGCGGGGCTTCCCTGGTGCCTTGTGGGTGGCTTGTGTGGTACTGGCACCGCCGTTGGTGGTCTGTACGGTGGTGGAGTTCAGCCGGTGTGCCCCGCAAGCCCAGATCTGGGCCGTTCGGGCCCGATCTGGGTCCGAACGGGCTTGTACGAGTTTGGCCTAGCTGCCTGCGGTTGTCCTGATGAGCGGCTCGTGACGTCACGGAGATGGCAGTGTTGACGCCACGTCTGTCTGCAGCATGGCGACGGGAGCTTCGCAGGCCTGTCTAGACCCGGCCGAGCCTATGGGCCGATCAAGAGGGTAGCGGCAGTGACGGCCTACGTGCAACAACATGGCGGCGGGGACTTTACGAGCCTCACGGGGCTCGGCCGGGCCTGCTCGGCCTGGTGTGTCCCTGCTGCCGTGTCCGGTCGGCACCCGCCGATGGCGGTGGAGGATGTCCTCCAGGTGGTTGTGATGTTGTCCCCCTCCGGCTCCAATGGCCCAGTGTGCTCTTATCGTTGCGTCCGGTCGGCTACCGTCTACGGCGATGGAGGTTGTTGTTGGTGGCTCTAGGTTAATAGTGCCAGAAACAATTGCTTGTACGTCACACGTCAGTTGGGAACCCCAAGAGGAAGGTATGATGAGTGCAGCAGTAAGTTTTCCCTCAGTATGAAACCAAGGTTTAATCGGACCAGTAGGAAAACGAGGTTTGCTTCGAAGGTGTTGGTGGAGGAGTGTAGTGCGGCACAACACCAGGGATTCCGGTGCCAACGTGGAACCTGCACAACACAATCAAACTACTTTGCCCCAACTTAACAGTGAGGTTGTCAATCTCACCGGCTTGCTGAAAACAAAGGGTTAAACGTATCGAATGGAAAATGATGTTTGTTTGCATAAAACAGTAGAGAACAATGATTGCAGTAGATTGTATTTCAGATGTAAAAGAATGGACCGGGGTCCACAGTTCACTAGTGGTGTCTCTCCAATAAGATAACTAACATGCTGGGTAAACAAATTACAGCTGGGCAATTGACAATTGATAAGTGCATATAACATGCATGTGTGAGCTGTGGTGTCTACTATGAGATTCATTTGGGCATTACGACAAAGTACATAGACCGCTATCCAGCATGCATCTATGCCTAAATAGTCCACCTTCCGGTTAACATCCGTACCCCTTCCAGTATTAAGTTGCAAGCAACAGACAATTGAATTAAGTAATGTGCGTAATGTAAACAATACATTCATCCTTGAATAAAGCATTGCTGTTTTACCCCTAGTGGCAACAACACATCTACAACCTTAGAACTTGCTGTCACTATCCCAGGTTAAATAGAGGTTGAACCCAACTATCATGCATAAATACCCCTCTTGGAGTTACAAGTATTCACGTGGCCAAGGCTTCAACAAGTAACGGAGAGCATGCAAGATCACAAATGACATAGACATGATAATATAATATTCAACTCCACATAGGTATCAATATAAGTCGGATATAAGTCGGATCGCAGCAAACACAACATGTAGCATTACAATAAGATGATCTTGATCATGATAGGAAGCTCACAAGATCTAAACATGATGGCACAAGTGGAGAAGACAACCATCTAGCTACTGCTATGGACCCATAGTCCAAGGATGAACTACTCACGCATCACTCCGGAGGCGGGCATGGCGATGTAGAGCCCTCCGGTGATGATTCCCCTCTCCGGCAAGGTGCCGGGAAGAGCTTCAGAAACCCCCCCGAGTTAGGGTTGACGACGGCGGCGGCAGCGAATATGTTCTGGATGAAAGGCTCGGTGTTTTAGGGTTTTCGCGTCTCGGGGAATAAATAGGTGAAGGGGCGATGTCGGCGGACCCCCGAGGGGCCTAAACCATCTCCAGGCGCGGCTGTGGGCCCAGCCGCGCCACCATGTGGTTTGGCCACCTCGTGGCTCTCCTTCGTGTCTCCTTCGGACTCCGTGTACGTGCTGGAAAAATAGGGACCTGGCCTTTTGTTTCGTGCAATTCCGAGAATATTTCCAGAAGTAACTTTCTGAAACCAAAAACAGCAGAAAACAGGGAACTGGCACTGTGGCATCTTGTTAATAGGTTAGTCCTAGAAAATGCATAAAAGTGATATGAAGTGTATATAAAACATGTAGCAAATGGTATAATATAAGCATGGAACAGCAGAAATTATGGATACGTTGGAGACGTATCAGTTGTTCCCTGCCGCGTGGTTGTTATACTGCCGGACCAGACTTTTAAAGAGCGGTTCCCATGAAGGACGTTATTTCTACCAGCAAGGTAGATCATCCCTCTTCTCTTTTATTTACACATGTATTTTAGTTTCTTTATAGATGACACTCCTCCCAACCTTTTGCTTACACAAGCCATGGCTAACCGAATCCTCGGGTGCCTTCCAACATTCACATACCATGGAGGAGTGTCTATTGCAAAATTAAGTTGCTTACTGATAAATCAGGGCAAAACATGTGAAGAGAATTATTAATGAAAGTTGTAATTAATTGGGGCTGGGCACCCCGTTGCCAGCTCTTTTTGCAAATTATTGGATAAGCGGATGTATATGCCACTAGTCCAGGTGAAAGTCTGTCAGAAGTAAATGACAAGATTGAAAGATAAAACACCACATACTTCCTCATGAGCTATAAAACATTGACACAAATAAGGAGTAATAAAGTTTTGAATAGTTTAAAGGTAGCACATGAAATATTTACTTGGAATGGCAGGAAATACCACATAGTAGGTAGGTATGGTGGACACAAATGGCATGGGTTTTGGCTCAAGTTTTGGATGCACGAGAAGCATTCCCTCTCAGTACAGAGTTTAGGCTAGCAAGGTTGTTTGAAGCAAACACAAGTATAAACCGGTACAGCAAGAATCACATAAAAACATATTGCAAGTATTATAAGACTCTACACTGTCTTCCTTGTTGCTCAAACATTTTACCAGAAAATATCTAGACCTTAGAGAGAACAAATATGCATCCCAAGTCTCAACAAGCTCTACGGTAGTTCTCCACTACTAGGCTTTAACTACATGATGCAAGAGCTTAAACATGATCTACTTGAGAGCTCAAAACAATTGCAAAGCATCAAATCAAAACAAGACAATGATCTACAAGAATGCATATGTCTTTTCCAATACCAACTACTACATGTAGCATTTTCTTTCTTCCAAACAAACACCAATAATTTAATTAAACATAAACTCTCCAAATGATAATATAATGCAGCAAGAGAGTATTTATAAATAAGTGCTAACAGCTCGAAGAGATGCATGAAAAACAGGAGCTAAAAGCACTGCAGTAGCTAGTTAAGAATACTCAACAAATATAAGTGAAGAACATGAGTATTCACATGAAAAAGCGGAGCGTGTCTCTCTCCCACACAAGGATTGCTAGGATCCGAATTTATTCAAACAAAAACAAAAATAAAAACAAACAGACGCTCCAAGTAAAGCGCATAAGATGTGAAAGAATTAAAATATAGTTTCACTAGAGATGACCTGATAAGTTTGTTGATGAAGAAGGGGATGCCTTGGGCATCCCCAAGCTTAGACGCTTGAGTCTCTCTGAATATGGTTGGGATGAACCACGGGGGCATCCCCAAGCTTAGGCTTTTCACTCTTCTTGATCACATAATATCACCCTTCTCGCTTGATCCTTGAAAACTTCCTTCACACCAAACTCAAGACAGTTCTCATTAGAGGGTTAGTGCATAATCAAAAATTCTCATATTCTGTAATGATACAATCAATCCCAAAGCTTCTGGACATTAGCTACAGCCACCAATGCTTTGTGGAGCAAAGAAATCCACACAAACACAGTAAAAGAGCGAATGCAAAACAAAAGGCAGAATCTGTCAAAAACAGAACAGTCTGGAATGACGAATTTTTTCGAGGCACTTAAGTTGCTCAGATGGATCTGGCCTAAAATAATGAAAGTTGCGTACATATCTCAGGAATATGCGTGATTTTTCTCAGAATTTTTGAATTTTCTACAGGGAGATAAGCTCAAATCCGTGACAGCTAAAAATCTGTCACTGCGCAGAAATCCAAATCTTGCATCAACTTTCAATATAGAACTTTACTTGGCACAACATTGCGATAAAATAAAGATACAAAGGAGTTGCTACAGAAGTAACAAAAATCCTTGACTCAAAGAAAACAAAAATAACAGCAAATAAAAATGATGGGTTGTCTCCCATAAGCGCTTTTCTTTAACGCCTTTCAGCTAGGCGCAGAAAGTGAAAATCAAGTGTTATCAAGAGAAGAAGCATCAACATCATAACTTGCTCTAACAATAGAGTCAAAAGGTAACTTCATTCTCTTCCTAGGGAAGTGTTCCATACCTTTCTTGAGAGGAAATTGGTACCTTATATTACCTTCTTTCATATCAATGATGGCACCAACAGTTCGAAGAAAAGGTCTTCCCAAAACAATAGGACAAGATGCATTGCATTCAATATCCATAACAATAAAATCAACGGGGACAAGGTTATCTTTTACCGTAATAAAAACATTATTAACTCGCCCCAAAGGTTTCTTCATAGCATTATCAGCGAGAAAAACATCCAAATAACAATGTTCCAAAGGTGGCAAATCAAGAATATCATAAAGCTTCTTGGGCAAAACTGAAATACTTGCACCAAGATCACACAAGGCATTGCAATAAAAATCATTCACCTTTACCTTAATGATGGGTTCCCAACCATCTTCTAATTTCCTAGGAATAGAAGCTTTAAGTTTCAACTTCTCCTCCCTAGCTTGCAAAAGAGCATTTGTAATATGCTTTGTAAAAGCCAAATTAATTGTGCTAGCATTGGGACTTCTAGCTAATTTTTGCAAGAACATAATAACTTCAGAGATGTTACAATCATCAAAATCAAAATCATTATTGTCAATGGTGGTGGAACCATTGTCTCCAATAGTTTGAAAAATTTCAGCACTTTTATCAGAAAAAGTTTCAGCAGTTTTAGGCAATTTCAAACGCTTTGCAGAAGTAGTAGAGACATTATCAACACCAATAACATTACCATCAATAGTAGGAGGTTTACTAGCATGTGAAACATTAGCATTACTAGTGGTGGTGATAGTACAAACTCTAACTATACTATTCTCTTTTTCAAGTTCTTCCTCTTTTTCCCACCTAGCATGCAATTCAGCCAACATCCTAATATTATTATCAATTCGAACTTGGATGGCATTTGCTGTAGCAAATGACTTAATATCTTTAACTTCATTAGGCGCGGCTTACACAGGGGAGAGGAAGAGGCCGAAGGAGATGACATTGCCGATGATGCCGACGACGTTGCGGGCCGCGTCCGGGGAAATCATCTTGCTCCTAACTTTCAGTTTTAGAATTTCAACATCATGAGCAAGACTATCAACTTTAGAGACAAGATCATCAATTTTTTCAAACTTTTCCTCAACAGTTTTATTGAAAGCTTTTTGTGTGCTAATAAATTCTTTAAGCATAGCTTCAAGATCAAAGGACACACTTCTATTGTTGCTGTAGGAATTACCATAAAAATTACCATAACCATTTGAAGGATAAGACTTATAATTGTTGCTACCAAAGTTATTCCTATAAGCATTGTTATTGAAGTTGTTGTTTTTAATGGAGTTCACATCAACATGCTCTTCTTGAGCAACCAATGAAGCTAAAGGAATATTATTAGGATCAACATGAGATCTACCATTCACAAGCATAGACATAATAGCATCAATCTTATCACTCAAAGAGGAGGTTTCTTCAACAGAATTTACCTTCTTACCTTGAGGAGCTCTTTCGGTGTGCCATTCGGAATAGTTGATCATCATATCATCAAGTAGCTTTGTTGCTGCACCTAAAGTGATGGACATAAAGGTTCCTCCAGAGGCTGAATCCAATAAGTTTCTTGAGGAAAAATTTAATCCTGCATAAAAGGTTTGGATGATCATCCAAGTAGTCAGTCCATGAGTGGGACAATTCTTCACCAAAGATTTCATTCTTTCCCAAGCTTGAGCAACATGTTCATTATCAAGTTGTTTAAAATTCATAATGCTACTTCTCAAGGATATAATCTTAGCAGGAGGATAATATTTCCCTATGAAAGCATCTTTGCATTTTGTCCAAGAATTAATACTATTTCTAGGCAAAGAAAGCAACCATTCTTTAGCTCTTCCTCTCAAGGAGAAAGGAAAAAGTTTCAGTTTTATAATATCCCCATCCATATCCTTATACTTTTGCATTTCACAAAGTTCAACAAAATTATTAAGATGGGCAGCAGCATCATCAGTACTAACACCAGAAAATTGCTCTTTCATAACAAGATTTAATAGAGCAGGTTTAATTTCATAAAATTCTGCTGTAGAAGCAGGTGGAGCAATAGGAGTGCATATGAAATCATTGTTGTTTGTGCTAGTGAAGTCACACAACTTAGTGTTCTCAGGAGTATTCATTTTGAAAAACAAAATAAACCGAATTAAACAAGTAACTATTTTTTTGTGTTTTTGATAAAGAGAGCAAACAAGACTAAATAAAAATAAACTAAGCAAGACAAATAACAAAGTAAAGAGATTGGGTGTGAGAGACTCCCCTTGCAGAAGCAATTCTGTTTTCCCCGGCAACGGCGCCAGAAAACGTTGTTGGTGGCTCTAGGTTAATAGTGCCAGAAACAATTGCTTGTACGTCACACGTCTGTTGGGAACCCCAAGAGGAAGGTATGATGAGTGCAGCAGTAAGTTTTCCCTCAGTATGAAACCAAGGTTTAATCGGACCAGTAGGAAAATGAGGTTTGCTTCGAAGGTGTTGGTGGAGGAGTGTAGTGCGGCGCAACACCAGGGATTCCGGTGCCAACGTGGAACCTGCACAACACAATCAAACTATTTTGCCCCAACTTAACAGTGAGGTTGTCAATCTCACCGGCTTGCTAAAAACAAAGGGTTAAACGTATCGAATGGAAAATGATGTTTGTTTGCATAAAACAGTAGAGAACAATGATTGCAGTAGATTGTATTTCAGATGTAAAAGAATGGACCGGGGTCCACAGTTCACTAGTGGTGTCTCTCCAATAAGATAACTAACATGCTGGGTAAACAAATTATAGCTGGACAATTGACAATTGATAAGTGCATATAACATGCATGTGTGAGCTGTGGTGTCTACTATGAGATTCATTTGGGCATTACGACAAAGTACATAGACCGCTATCCAGCATGCATCTATGCCTAAATAGTCCACCTTCCGGTTAACATCCGTACCCCTTCCAGTATTAAGTTGCAAGCAACAGACAATTGAATTAAGTAATGTGCGTAATGTAAACAATACATTCATCCTTGAATAAAGCATTGCTGTTTTACCCCTAGTGGCAACAACACATCTACAACCTTAGAACTTGCTGTCACTATCCCAGGTTAAATAGAGGTTGAACCCAACTATCATGCATAAATACCCCCTCTTGGAGTTACAAGTATTCACGTGGCCAAGGCTTCAACAAGTAACGGAGAGCATGCAAGATCACAAATGACATAGACATGATAATATAATATTCAGCTCCACATAGGTATCAATATAAGTCGAATCCCAGCAAACACAACATGTAGCATTACAATAAGATGATCTTGATCATGATAGGCAGCTCACAAGATCTAAACATGATGGCACAAGTGGAGAAGACAACCATCTAGCTACTGCTATGGACCCATAGTCCAAGGATGAACTACTCACGCATCACTCCGGAGGCGGGCATGGCGATGTAGAGCCCTCCGGTGATGATTCCCCTCTCCGGCAGGGTGCCGGGAAGAGCTTCAGGAACCCCCCGAGTTAGGGTTGACGACGACGGCGGCAGCGAATATGTTCTGGATGAAAGGCTCGGTGTTTTAGGGTTTTCGCGTCTCGGGGAATAAATAGGCGAAGGGGCGATGTCGGCAGACCCCCGAGGGGCCCAAACCACCTCCAGGCGCGGTTGGGGCCCAGCCGCGCCACCATGTGGTTTGGCCACCTCGTGGCTCTCCTTCGTGTCTCCTTCGGACTCCGTGTACGTGCTGGAAAAATAGGGACCTGGCCTTTTGTTTCGTGCAATTCCGAGAATATTTCCAGAAGTAACTTTCTGAAACCAAAAACAGCAGAAAACAGGGAACTGGCACTGTGGCATCTTGTTAATAGGTTAGTCCCAGAAAATGCATAAAAGTGATATGAAGTGTATATAAAACATGTAGCAAATGGTATAATATAAACATGGAACAGCAGAAATTATGGATACGTTGGAGACGTATCAGTTGTTCCCTGCCGCGTGGTTGTTATAATGCCGGACCTTGTCTACGGCTGCTTCGTCTCGGCCTAACCGGCCTTGCTACGTTTGCCATGGTGAGACGATGATGGTGGCTTCAAGACCGTGGTTGCGTGTGTTGGTGGATGGCAAGATTGGTGGAGCGCTACAGATTGTCTGGGATGTAGTTTTTTGGGGTCGGGAGAAATCCCTGCCGTTTGGCACCGACGCGGTGACGCTTGAGAGTATCACATTCCTTCCTAAAGGATGCCGGGTGTACCCCTTTCCCACTCCTCGGAGCGTACCGGGGGAAACCTTTAGACCAGTCTGGGCAGCAGCGCCGTCGTCGTCGCTTTCCTTCTTGAAGGTGTTGTTTGGTACGCGGTGATTCGGAGTGCTAGGATCGTGGTGGGAATACTCCGGAGAGGACGCAACGGTTGCGAGTCATTTTCGTTTTCGTTGATCCGCCGGTGTCGGCCTTGTTTTCTCTTCTTTTTTCTCTTTCTTTTCTTTTGACCTTGTCTGTGTTATGTGCCTCAGTATTGGTCTCAAAGTTGTATCGTGTGGTTGCTTATTAATATAGCAATGCGAAATCCTATTTCGAGAAGAGTCAGCACATACATCATACTCAGTACGTCACGGGAGCAAAAATTTGGCCTGATTAACAACCGGCCGGCCCATAGATTTTACTAGTACTATTATTAGATGATGTAAGGTGTATGTGAATGCATGCCAATGCAAGTAGATAGCCTTGGAGGCATGGAGTGTGCATAGACCAAACGAATGCGTATGGTCCAGTCAATTGTAATCCTATTAGTACCTACCGGCCGGTTGCCTCACAAAGAAACAAACAACCAATGAAGCACCCGCAAATGAATTATACTGCAACTGGGACATAAACATATGTAATGTTTTCGAATAATCCAGGAAGATGAGCAGAAGAATTAGATTCTCCGTAAGATTTGTGCTTCGCCGGAGCTCGCTGCCCACGTGTTTACCCCACCAACTAAATGCAAGTATGATGTCAAAATTATTTAATGTGACCTCATTTACATTTAGTATAATGTTGATGTCGCTACAGGAATGCGCGTGAGAGGTCTCGGCATCGGCACTGGGCAGCTGGTATGAGTCAGCACATACATCATACTCAGTATGTCATGGGAGCAAAAAATTGGCTGATAACAACCGGCCGGCCCGTAGATTATACTAGTATTAGATGATGTAATGCGTATATGAAATTGTGAATGCATGCCAATGCAAGTAGATAGCCTTGGAGTGTGTACCGCGCGTGGAATCGATATGGTCAGGTCAATTATAATCCTATTAGTACCGTTTGCCTCACAAAGAAACAAACAACCAATTACAACTAATAATGAGCAGAGAGTGCAAAGCTGTATCTTAGGCTCTTAGCTCACATATCGGAAATCCACTTCGGGTAGTAGGTGCAGATGCACCCACTACCTAGAAAACAATTTTTAAAATGTCAAAAAATTCAAACTAAAATTTTTGCATATACGTCAAGACATTTTATGTTAGCACACAAAGTTACGTGAAGAATATTATTTGTGACCTGTGCAAAAAAGACAAATCCGGACGCACCAAAATGTTTTTATACGAGTCATTTTTTTGTCTTTTTGCACAGGTCACAAAAAAATGTTTTTTCACCACGACATTTTTTGTGCTAACACGTAATGTTCTAATGCAGATCTAAATTTTTATGTAACTTTTTGACATTTTGAGAAAAAACTATTTTTTTTTTACATAATAGGTGCAAATATACCTATGAGCCAAATCGCCGCCTCCGCTCACATATAGCTTTTGCAAGAAGTTATAGCCAAAAAAAAGTTACTCCACCAATTAAATGTAATTAGTATGAGGCCAAAATTATTTAATGCGACCTCATTTACATTTAGATACATCCCTTAGCTGTGACTGTGCCTTAAAGCTAGGCTCAAACGGCCATAAAGCATTCCACTGCCCCCTTTGATCTAAACCTCGAACACCAGTTCCATTCCGTGCCTCAGCAGTCAGCACCCTAGTTGAGCCATGGGTGTGATCTTGAGGAAGCTAGCCGCGCTGCCAGCGCTCGGGTGGTGGCTCATGGTGGTCGGCGGCGTCCGCCTCGGCTTCGCCTGGTCTGGCTTCTTCGACGCACGGGCGGTCCGCGCCGGCGCCTACTCCAACACGCATGGTGCGCTCTATCATCTTCTCCTCCATCCATCTCCCCGGCCGTATACATGCAGCCTTGACTAATCGAGGCCGTGCATATGAACTGTGCAGTGACTGATGTACACGCTCGAACCGTCGGGGTGTGGACGCTTCTGTCGTGCACACTCTGCTTCATGTGCGCCTTCAACCTGGAGAACAAGCCACTCGTCGCTTCAACTTTCTTGTCCTTCGTCTACGCCTATGGCCATTTCGTCGTGGAGTACCTGGTATACCGCACCATCACCGCAGCAAGTCTCCGCACTCTCGGCTTCTTTGCAGGTAAAACAATATCTGCTACTACTGACGATTATCCATGATTAACAACCTACCTGCAGATACATCTTCTCAGCGCTAACTATTTGATTCTCTCCTTACGCTCGCAGTCCCGGCGATCATCTGGACCATACTCCATTGGAGGAACGATCTTCGCCACCGCGCTGCCAAGCTGTCATGATCTTTCTCGACTGTTACCGCCTCGTCAGTTAATGGAGCCTCGCGCCCCTGCCATGGAATAAATTCCGCTGAGATTTCGCTTTATTTGTCATGTGTAACCTTGCCCTTCCGTCCATGAAAGGAAGAGAGTTCCAACACTGTTCACTGTTCTGTGTTCTCTTGTTGTATTGCTATATGCCTTTTGCAGTGAAATAATCCAAAATAAACCTCGTGATCGCCTACATTTTGTTTTACAAATATAACCCTTTGCACAATTAATTGTCAAAAATACCCTCATCTCAACACAAATGTTAAAAGTACCCTGGCGGAAGGTCGGCAGAGCGACACGTGGTACATTCCACCATACTCTAGCGGAAAGGACATCCCGCCATAGCAGGGGCGGAAAGTACATCCCGACATAGCAGATGGGCGGAGAGAATAGTTTGTGAAAAAAAAACTGACGTGTTGCACACTTGTGTTGTGGGCGCAACTACTAGTCTGCCTAGAAAACCGCACCATGCCCCGTTTACTCGGGCCTGTACTCTGCATACTATGTTTGTATTAGTTTTAACTTTCTAAAGTTTGACCATGTTTATAGGAAAAAACATCAACGTTCGTAATACCAAATCAATATCATTCGACCCAACATAAAACTTCTTTTACATATTGTATCAATTTGGTATTATAAATATAGATACTTTTTTATAGATTTGGTCAAACTTTAACACGTTTGACATAAAACTAACCTAAAATGCGGAGTAAAAAGAACTAGAGGAAGTACGGTAGTACCAGCGAACACGGCCCCCAATGTTGGCTTGATCTCTAGCTAATTTGCATTGTGCACACACCACCTTCCGCCAAAGAGATTTACACAAACGGTCATCTTCTTTACTATTAAATGGGAGTCTGCGGTGGTGATGGTACGTTTGGTGGTACGTACGTCAACTCCTGTGGTCTGCCAGATCGCGATCGATAGCATGGGCCGGCCCAGAAACAAACATTTCCATTCAACGAAACAGCGTTACAGCATGCGGCAATCAAACCAATCAGTACTTGTCCAAAATATAATGATTCCTTTCCCTATAATAACCACAGATGAATCAGGCAGTCAAAAGATATCATTACTCACAAAAATACTGATCGATAACTAGGCAGATTGTCCCGCTCAGATCAACGAGTCAACTTCTATTGACGCAAAAATCAAATCAATAATTTCATTGAATCACTAGCACCTACAGAATTGAAACCTTCCTCCTAATCAGTACGAATCAAACTACATATGGTACCACAACACCACAAGATCATGCCGTGGGACTGAACATCCAGGACAGCAACGCCGCCGCCACCTCCCAGATCCTCACGATTCCTCTTGACGACAAGCCCTGGACCAGCGCTGCAGGCCAACAGCTCGACGCCGCCACGCCGCCGGGGCACGAGGCAGCAGCTCGATGCGTCCACGCCTCCGGGGCTCGAGGCAGCACTTCTGATCGAGAATCCGTTCTTCTGATGTACAGCAGCTATGGTTCTATACACCAACTCAACACGGCTAGATCCCAAGTGAGTTACTATACAGCAACTCAATGCCATCTAGAGCTCAGGTGACCTTCTAAAACTTGAATATTCCTTGAGAATACGCTAGACTATTTCTGCCCCTTTGTACTTGTAGCTGTGAGAAACTTATACTAGAACCATGCATACAGATGAAAGCACAACCAATGATTTTTTTAGAGGAAAGAATACAAATGTCCTCACTACGGGGGCAGCTTAATACTTGTGAACTGCTTTGTGATGTCTGAAATAATTTTCGTTCAGACATCCCCTGTCAAATATTAATACCAGAACTCCATTACCAAGCAGCCGACTGAATGAAACCAAATTTCTGTTCTAGGTAGCAAAAGTTGAGGCAGAGAGGTGTGTCATTTTCTTCTGGAAGAAGATGCTGAAACTAATATGGGTATCAACATAATTATGCTCACATGAAACAACAAAATAAAATCAAGACATGGGTGTACAGCTACAAATATTTATTGCCTGAAATGGTAGCACTTATTCGTTTTCTTTGTTTTATTTACCACAGTGCAGACTTTCCAGGGTTGTTAACCATTTTTCTTGCAATATTTGCATATAAGATGTCACAGGATACACAATACCTGCCTAATAAGGGGAAAAGAGGTGTGTACTTTCTTACAAAATGTGTAGACAATGTCTGAGTTAACAGTTTTGAACTGAGCCTACAATAATGTTAACAGATTTTGTCGAACAATCATCTGGATTCTTCACTTGTGAAACATCTACCAAATTAGCTATAGTACTTCCTAGAGGCAGTACTCTGACAACGTTGGAACCAGGAGAACATGTGGAAACATCATACGGTATCACCCTTTCACGTATCATTTATTTCCATGAAAGTATGTTTATTTGTATATTGCCACTTGTAAAGTCTAACCCTGCACTACATATATTACTTCATATCTAGGGCTTGGAATAAACGATACACACAGTGAAAATGCAGAAAGTCCTAGGACACTTCAAGGACCACCAAGTGGTGCTGAACATATGGCTGCCAATGCAAGCGTTAAAACAAGACAAAAATCAACAAAGACGGGATCGTGATAAAGCACGACGAGATAGTCTAACAGCGGAGAGAAGGGAGGAAATGAATGCACGCCGAAGAGCAGCTAGGCAAAGTAAAACTAATGAAGAGAGGAATGCAAGCCAAAGGGCCGCCAGGCGAAATCTAACACCCGAGGAGAGGCAAGAGATAAACGCCCGTAGAAGAGAAGCCAATAAACATAAGGCCGCCGAGGATAGGCAAGTGACGAACGCCCGCCGAAGAGCACGTAGGCAAAGCATACCACCTGAGGAGAGGCAGGCGTTGCGGGCTCAACGCAACAAAGACCTCGCAGCTAAGCGGAAGATCCCGTGTGCTGAATGCATTGCAATGCGGAATCCATATTATCTCTAATGGACCATTGTGTTTACTCTTCATATGTCCAGTCTATAATGTCAAGCATGCCTTGTAGGCTTCAGTTTTAGCCAGTTATTTTCTTGCTCCAGTTAATGCGTAGGCGATTATAAATTAAAATGAAAGTTATAAGTATTTTCTTACTCCCTACATAACAGAATCATTCTACAAACATAACTAGCACAATCATAGTGTCAAGCATGCTATGTTGAATGGCTGGTGATGCCGGTTTTCATTACTACAGAACAGGATCATTACTACAGTTCAAGTAACAAATGGCTGGTGATGCCGGTTTTCAAGGGAGTGATTCTAGATCTTTCATGACTTGTTGGCACTCTATTAGTCTTCTATTATTCAAGGGATTAAAGCTTATGTATTCAGCAGGAAATGAGAGCAGTCTTATGTTTAGTCACATCATCTCAAGAAACAAACAATAGTAATAAGATAAATTTTATGCTGAGGCAGTTGACTGAATTCAGAAACGCCTGTTTTGTTTAGCCAGAGTATTTCTTATCTGACAATGATTAATTCTATCTAATAATTATCCTACATTGCAGAAGGCAGATCACATAAAAAGCAATGCGGCCAACATTATGTAGCAACATTATCAGGAAATATTTTGTGATCCCAGATTACCAAATTTATCTTGGTCACCTTCCCAAAAGAAAAACAGGTTTGCCACAATAACAAGTCGCAAATCCCCCGCGCACCCGCGATTTGTTTCCTAACAAATAGCATACGTATACTGACGCCATTGGTTTGGTTAACACATACCCAAATCCGTCTGCACTATCCCCCTTGCCCAAATAAAATTTTGCGCCTACGAACCAAGCACAGCGAGCACACCACGACATGTGCACAAAGCTACGACCTACGAAGGCAAAAAATGGTGGAGCACCTCGATGTATCGATTTGCTCTCGGCTAAGTTTGATGATTCTATCATGTTTACCATCTAATTCCGACATATCAGTTTGGGAGAGCGGAAATCTTACCCAGCTTGAGGGTGATGACGTCGTGTTGTTTGTGCTGTGCGGGTCACAGTTCCGCTCCATGCCACGCGCCGTCATCGTTTTTGTGCGCGGAATCCAGCCAATCGGCGCGAGGAGGCGAGACGGGGGCCGTCGGGCCATGTTTGTGGGCGTCGACGCTGGGCGGGCCGACGCGGGCAGGGGGAGGCTTCTGTGCGGATCCCCTTTCCCCTGCGTGGGGAGGCGTGGACCGTGGAGGAAGGTCTGAGGAGAATCGCTTGGAGCCATGGCCGCCATATCCCCTTTCCCTTGCTGCCGCCCGCTAAAGAGAGCACCGCCCGATCTCTCTTTCCCTTCTCACTTATACAGTTATACCCTAGCTTCGTCTCTCATGCATGCACTTTTGCATCTGAATCGAAGCCCACGGTGAAACATGCTGACAATTGTTCTTGTGGGAGTATCTCACATTGAGCTGGTACTCGCTAAGGTTAGATTTCCACTCGATTTTTGTGTAAGATTTAGGTATAAAACATACTGTAATTCTATATCGTAAAATTAGATGGGATTGATGAATTTGTACTCTCATGGTTAGATTGGGGCATTTGTTCAGATGATCGAGATGGTGTGCAGATGAAAAGGAGAATCTGAAAATAAATAAAAGTTTCATTGTGTCAGTATCTTGGTATAAACACTTGGTTCAGACTGGGGCATTTGTTCTCAACAGCGCAAGAACTGCACTTATTTATTTCGTTAGTGTATACTAATAAGCCATCTCATTTTATGATTTCTAAAAATATTCATTTGCCAATAGAAGTACCCTGTTTTCTGCATGTTATCGTATTGCCCTGAGCATAAATATCCACCAATCACCATGGCCTGGGATTGTGGCAGTGGATGTTATGATGAGAATTCAGAAATCTCTGTTTTCATTTTTTTTCTGTTGATTTGGCGCATCTCGTGGATCCTTCAAGCGTGGCCTGAGCAATGAGGCGCTGAACCAATTCCTCTTGCTGCATGACATGTTAGAGGGCATACAGCTGAGAGAAAATGTTCCTGACAAGGTCACCTGGCGTTGGTCCACGGCAAGGTTTTCGAGTCGGCGAGTCGACGAGTCGTTCATGGGTAGCGACTCTTGACTAGTCGTGACTAGACAAGACTCATGGTCGACTAGTCGACATGAGTAGTTTAGCAATAGGTACTATAAAATTACATATTATATGTATAATTGTATATAACTAAATACTTATTAATAGTATATAATACAAACCTGGTATCTCCATACAGTGTCCAAGCAGTTTTGGCTCGGGGAAAAAAAATGGGGCAATCTAGGTTTCACGGGGGAGCTGGGCAAGCAATATTGGAAAAAATATGACGGGCTGGGCCAACTTTAAGTCGTTCTTTGACTCAAAAACCTGGACTAGTCGAGACTAGTCGATTGAGTTGCTCGACTCAACCAATTAGTCGAGTCGAGATGCCGAGTCGGACTTCATATTGCGACTCATGGACTAGTCGTCGACTAGTCGAGACTAGTCGCTCGACTCAAAAACCATACTCCATGGATGGTTCTTACTCGGCTGCATCCGCTTACAAAATGCAGTTTGAGGGATCCACGAGATGCAACTACAAGGAAGTGATCTGGAGCAGTGAGGCGCCGCTGAAATGTTGTATCTTCGGTTGGCTTGCGATCCTTGGCAAATGCCACACGGCGGATACTTTGCAGAAGAAAGGCTGGCCGCACAACGCCGCCTGCGTCCTATGTCTTAGCGAGCAGGGGACTGCAATGCTTCTGCTTGTTGCTTGCCCGATCACCTCACGGCTATGGAGAAAGATACTCGCAACGGCGAACTTGCCGGCCACCTTAGCGCCGAACCCCGCCACTAGCAACCTACTGGCCTGGGTTATGGCTACTCGTCAGGCCCAGCCGGCCGCTTTGAAGAGAAGCTGGGTATCTCTGGTTCATCTCACCTAGTGGAACATATGGAAGGAGCGCAACTCAAGAATTTTTCATAATAAAGCAGCAACTTTTAGCCGCCTGTTCAACTGCATCATTGAGGACGCCAAGCAATGGAAGGAAGCTGGCAAAACTGGTGTCGCAAGCTTGCTGTGTAGACCACGCGAGCCTGACTGAGTCTATGTACATCTTTCTTGTAGTGTTGTGCTGTTTTACTCTACTCTTAGCTAGCTTAACTTTGTTTACTTTCGGCTCTCTATACATCTTGTACTACTCTTCCATATGAAATAAGAAAAGCAGGTCCCGGCCTTTTCGTCAAAAAAAAATGAGCAAGACTTGGATGGCCCTGTGGGACATGGTAGTTTCTCAGTGCTCTATGGGCTTTTACTATTTTGATAAGTGTTATTGTTGAACAAGATTCCCTACTGAAATTGATGACTTTCCTCCTTAATAAAAATAGGAACCTAGCCAAAACCAAGCGAATCAAGTTCCATAACTGTAAAGGTATATAGCAACTCGTGATATAGGCATACATTATATTTTTCTAAAAAACCCGTTAGATTTCTGAAACAGAACAGCAAATGCTTATCGATGTTTTCGCATACCATACAACTTCTTTTTCTGTTCAGTTTCTTGATCGGCTCAGCTTTCTAACTTGTATACCTGAATTTATTATGTGTGCAGAGGGGTTGTCACCATGCAAAGTTCAAGCAAACGTTTTGTCACCTCTCTCTCCACACCCCCTACTGTTTCCAGACTCCAAGATTGGACAGACCTCCCAGATGTCCTGCTGCACTCTATAGTTGCTCTTTTGCGCTCCTTTCTCGACCTTCTTGCCTTCGATGCCACCTGCCGCTCTTGGCATGTTGCCTTCCGCTCATACCCATCCAAATCTTCCTTCTGCACCTTATGTCCACCTCTCGTCATCCAACCCCATTTCCTTCCCCAAGCTCCCCGCCTTGCTCCAAACGATGGTTGTACCAAGCTATGGAAAGTCGTTGATCTGGCCAATGGAAACACCACCCGTGGTGGCCAGATTCTTCATGAAGCTTTGCAGGAGAGTCATTTTACTGGCTCTTCCTATGGTCAACTCATCTTCTGCCACCACAGATATTGTCGTGTTGTTGATGTGTTCAGTGGTGCTGATGTTTCACTTCCACGTCTACCATTAGACGGCTACCAGGAGAGTGAGATGTACTACACTGGTACTCTCGCAGCTCCCCCTGCATCACCCAACTCACACGTCCTTATCAGTACTAAGTCCTTCCTGTTCGATTGGTCAATTGAGAGTCATTCTTGGTCTGGGCTTCACCTTCCTGTTGCACCAATAGAGCAGATTGTTGAATTCAATGGCAGTTCATCGCCATGGATAATAATCGGAATATCTACAAATTGGGCCCCACAGCTTGACCTGCAGGAGATAAAAGCTAAGTGGTGTGGTCAAACAAAGCAGAGCTCCTATTTTAAACCGTGGCTAGTGATCTGCGGTGACATGCTTCTCATGGTTTCCTATCGCGCATGTGATCATCCATGCTTCACCGCCTCGACATGTCTGCTGAGCCTGCATTATGGGTGGAGGTGATGAACCTGGAGTCCTGGACAACTGGGCGGTCTTTGCAGCAACGGGATCACGGGAGGAGCCCGCCTTTTTCTTGCATAAGCCCGGAACAATGGGGAGGGAGAAGCAACTCCTTGTACTGCGCTCGTTACTCTCGGCCTTGGAATGTGCGCTGGCTGGTCAACAAGCCTCATCTCGTTCACGATCCATCCGCTGCTGACCCTGTGTTCAAAAGAAACACTAGTAGAAACATGACATTTGGTCAAGAGTCGTTTTGGGCTTTAGTCTCGGATGGCTTTTGAACCCGGACTAGAGGGGGACTAGTCCCGACTCAACGGCAACGAGGCTGTGCAGCAGTTGTCCCGGGTCGTAGGGAGCCTCTAGTCCCGGTTCGTGTGATACGAACCGGGACTAAAGGTCCTTGTCAGGGCAGCCGTGCAGGGGAGGGGGGCGTGAGCACCTTTCGTCCCGGCTCGTATCGTTTCACCTGTATATCATCTCTTCCACCCGAGCCAGCTTTCCATTTTTGAGCTCGAGCCACATCTCCATTTTTCTCCTATTTCACTCTCCAAAGCTCAATTTGATCCCCATTTTTCTCCACTATTTGTCAATATTGGCGGCACCCATCTATCCAAGGGTTAGCAACATCATCCTTTCTTTCGGCGTTGCTAATTTAGCTCATTTCATTGCTAGTTTAGCTCATTTCATTTTTCTAGTGCTAGCTAGGTGTTTGATGAAATGCCCAAGTAGGGATTTCATTTGTTTTATATGCAATTTGAGCTCAAATTAAAGTATGATTTATGGGTTTTAGTGTCGTCCCCGTCCTCACCGCCGTCGACCGCCCACGCCGTCCCGTCACCGGCACCACCTCGGTGAGCCTCTTATTTTTATATTTTATTTAAAAAAAAACTGATTTAGATGCATAGTTACTACTTGTATAATTTTCTTACTTGTATGATTGTTTTTATATGTATAGTGCCATGGTTTTGATATCCGTCCCCGTCGGTCCTTGTCCGGTCTATGATTCGGATGTGGTATACTTTTATAACTTTTAGTTTCATTTCGTGTTTATGACAATTATGCGGACCAATTTGACATAGATATATTTTTATCTAGGAGGTAGTTGAACCGGAAATTCCAACCGACCCTATTGTCGAGTTTTTTAAAAAATAAAACAATGATTTGAAAGCAAAATTGAAAAGAAGTGAAAATCTTCATCTACAATGCCTAGAAGAGAAGATGAAATTGGAGTTCGATCTTGCCGACGTTGTCGATAAAAACAAGATCAAGATAGATGCAATGCGCTTGAAAATTAAAAGGATTAGAAAATATGCCATTCATAAACAGGCTTGGTATTATTATGCTGTTGGTTCAATCATTAACTTAGTTGCGATTTTGATCGCATTTGTTGTTGGATTTAAATTCTTTGGATAGTTGTATGTTAGTTTCAATTAATGTATATTTTATGAAAACTATGTATTATATTTGGTCACTACTCTACTTTGGTTTTAGCGGTGATTGTGTTTGATATAGTTATATAATCCAAAGATTGGAAAACAATAACTGACTGTTTTTTTGTTTTATCATCAGGACTAGTGATTGTGTTTTAGCGTGATTGTGTTTGATATACTTATATAATGCAGATGAGTCATCCATGGATGTACGCTGACCGACGCTCTAAAGAGTACATTCAAGGCGTGCGTTCTTTTCTTGATGTGGATGTGGCAAACACGCGGAATGGTTTTATGTGTTGTCCATGCCATGTCTGTCGGAATGAGAAGGATTACTCTTTCACAAGAACCCTTCACATCCATCTGATTCAGTTCGGTTTCATGTCCGGCTATAATTGTTGGACCAAGCACGGAGAAAGAGGGGTTATAATGGAAGACAATGAAGAAGAAGAGGATAATGACAACTATCCTATGTTCACTGAACACGGTGGTACTACAATGGGGGAAGACGAAGCTGAAGAAGAGCCCATTGTTGATGAGCCCGATGACGATCTTCGTCGGGCCATTCTTGAGGCGAAGATAAACTACGGAAGTGAAAACGAGAGGTTAAAGTTGGAGAGAATGTTAGAGGATCACAACAAATTGTTGTACCCAAATTACGAAGATGGCCAGAAAAAGCGGGTACCACACTGGAATTGCTGCAATGGAAAGCAGAGAATGGTACTTCTGACAAGGGATTTGAAAAGTTGCTGAACATAATAAAGAAGATGATTCCAGGGGATAACGTATTGCCCTATAGTAAGTACGAAGCAAAGAAGGTTGTCTGCCCTCTAGGATTAGAGGTGCAGAAGATACATGCATGCATCAATGACTGCATCCTCTACCGCGGTGAGGAGTACGAGAATTTGAATGCATGCCCGGTATGCGGTGCATTGCGGTATAAGATCAGGCGAGAAGACCTTGGTGATGTTGAGGGCGAGCCACGCCCCAGGAAGAGGGTTCCTGCCAAGATGATGTGGTATGCTCCTATAATACCACGGTTGAAATGTTTGTTCCAAAACAAAGAGCATGCCAAGTTGTTGCGATGGCACAAAGAAGACCGTAAGAAAGACCTGATGGTGAGACACCCCGCTGATGGTCGCAGTGGAGAAAAATCGACAGGAGTTCCCGACATTTTCAGATGACGCAAGGAACTTAAGATTTGGTCTAAGTACAGATGGCTTTAATCCTTTCGGGGAGCAGAGCTCCAGTCATAGCACCTGGACTGTGACTCTGTGTATCTATAACCTTCCTCCTTGGTTGTGCATGAAGTGGAAGTTCATTATGATGCCAGTGCTCATCCAAGGCCCGAAACAATCCGGCAACGACATTGATGTGTACCTGAGGCCATTGGTTGAAGAACATTTACAGTTGTGGCGTGACGAAGGTGTACCTGTGTGGGATGAGCACGAACAAAAGAAATTTTACCTACGAGCGTTGTTGTTTGTAACCATCAATGATTGGTCTGCTCTTAGTAACATTTCAGGACAGTCAAACAAGGGATACAATGCATGCACGCACTGTTTAGGTGAGACTGAAAGTATACATTTGGAAAACAAGAATGTGTACCCGGGCATCGTCGATTTCTTCCAAAACACCATCCCGAAAGAAATAAAGGCAAGCATTTCAATGGCGAGACAAATCACCGGACGAAGCCTACCTGCCCTACTGGTGATGATATATATGACATGGTCAAGAATTTAAAAGTAATCTTTGGAAAGGGTCCTGGCGAACTATCTGTTCCGAATGACGCTGACAATCACGTGCCCATGTGGAAGAAGAAATCTATATTTTGGGAGCTACCCTATTGGAAAATCCTAGAGATTCGCTCTGCAATCGACGTGATGCATGTCGAAAAATCTTTGTGTGAACCTGCTAAGCTTCTTGGACGTGTATGGGAAAACGAAAGATACACTGGAATCACGGCAGGACCACCAACGTATGCACAAACGAGACGGCCTGCATCCAGAGAAGTATCAAGGTCTTGCCAGCTACGCTCTTACCGAAGAAGAGAAGGAGATCTTTTTAAAGTTTTGAGCAGTATCAAGGTTCCGTCTGGCTTCTCGTCGAATATAGGGAATAATAAATATGGCAGAGAAAAAGTTCCAAAACCTAAAGTCTCATGACTGACACGTGATTATGACACAATTACTTCCGGTTGCATTGAGGGGGTCCTCTACCGGAAAATATTCGAGTACCCATTGTGAAGCTATGTGCATTCCTCCGTCTGGCTTCTCGTCGAATAAAGGGAATAATAAATATGGCAGAGAAAAAGTTCCAAAACCTAAAGTCTCATGACTGACACGTGATTATGACACAATTACTTCCGGTTGCATTGAGGGGGTCTTCTACCGGAAAATATTCGAGTACCCATTGTGAAGCTATGTGCATTCCTCAATGCAATTTCCGAGAAGGTAATCAATCCAGAAACTCTACAAAGTTTACAGAAGGATGTGGTCCAATGTCTTGTCAGCTTCGAGTTGGTGTTCCCACCAACCTTCTTCGATATTATGACACACCTCATAGTTCACCTAGTCGAAGAGATTAGGATTCTCGATCCTGTATTTCTACACAATATGTTCCCCTTTGAGAGGTTCATGGAGTTTTAAAGAAATATGTTCATAACCGTGCTAGGCCAGAAGGAAGCATTGTGAAGGGATATGGAACAGAGGAGGTCATTGAGTTTTGTGTTGATTTTATTTCTGACCTTAAGCCGATCGGTATTCCTCAATCGCGCCATGAGGAGAGACTGCGTGGAAAAGGCACGCTAGGAAAGAAAGCAATAATATGTATGGACGGAATTTCTTTCACTCAAGCACACTACGCAGTTCTACATAATTCCAGCTTGGTGGCTCCATATATCGAGGAACACAAGAATATGTTACGCTCGAAATACCCAGAGAAACGTGAAGATTTGATTGATGGAGAACACGTGAAGAATTTCGGCGGTTGGTTGCAAACACGTCTCATTAATGATACCACAGTTGGAGAAGAGCTATACTTGTTGGCCAAGCAACTATCTTCGACTATATTGACTTTCCAAGGGTACGAGATAAATGGGAATACATTTTACACGGCCGCCCAAGATAAAAAGAGCACCAACCAAAACAGTGGTGTCCGCTTTGATGCAACAAACAACAATGGGTAAAAGGACACATATTATGGTTACATAGAGCAGATATGGGAACTTGACTATGTACCTTCTTTTAAGGTCCCTTTGTTCTGGTGCAAATGGTTCAACCTGAAAGGCGGGGTACAGGTAGACCCGCAGTACGGAATGACTACAGTGGATCTCAAGAATCTTGGGTACGACACCGAACCATTCGTCCTAGCCAGTGAAGTGGCTCAGGTTTTCTATGTGAAGGACATGTCTACCAAACCGGAAAAAGAAAAGATAAGCAAGCGAATACATCAGACAATGAGCCAAAGCGCCACATAGTTCTTTCAGGGAAAAGAAACATCGTGGGAGTGGAGGACAAGACAGACATGTCAGAAGATTACAATAAGTTTCATGAAATTTCGCCCTTCAAAGTGAACATTGACCCAAGCATCAAGTTAAATGATGAAGATTGTCCATAGTTGCGGCGCAATCAGAAGAAAGGGACACACACGAAGAAGAAGTTTATACCACAACACTAGATAGGGATGTTGGTGGTGATGTGTAATAATGTATTAAACCTTTTATGTAACTGTGTTGTGAAAACTCAGAAGAAAACTCTAAACTCCAACGGCGCTCACAAGCGCTCGATAAAGTTAGAACAAAACACACGGTTTCCCCTGCATACAGCCTGACGGTGGCTCCTGAGTGCCCGCATATCAAATGCACCGTCGGATGTATGCAGCGAATCCGATTGATTTGTATTCGGTCGATGAACTGAAGGATTTTGTAGATGGAACAAAACACACGGTTTCCCTTGCATACAGCCCGACGGTGGCTCCTGAGTGCCCGCATATCAAATGCACCGTCGGACGTATGCAGGGAATCTGAATGCTTTGTATACCAAATGAACTACAATGAGTACACACTGAGTGCCGAACATGTCCGAGAGGTGGGCTATATATAGGGTCGTGTGCACGAAGTGGTCGTGATAGTGCTGATCCAACGGCTCACAAGCGCTCGAAAGAAACACACCGCTGATCCAACGGCTCACAAGCGCTCGAAGGAAACACATGATCTGTGTGCTTCTTTCTGATTGGGCATACTACAGCTCACAAGCACTCAAAAGAAACACACACCGCCGATCCAACGGCTCACAAGTGCTCGAAAGAAACACACCGTTCATCCAACGGCTCACAAGCGCTCGAAGGAAACACACGATCCATGTGCTTCTTCCTGATTGGGCATACTACATGCACTGGTATGACAATCTCCGGCGAAACCCTAGAAAAATTATTAGGTATTCAAATTCAAACACTTTTCATGTTGAAAGTATTTGTCAGATTCAAAAATATGCAAACAATATTTAGTTAATACATTTTTAATTGAAAATGGCATAATGGCTTCCGATCTGGCTTGGGCGCGACGACCGTGTAATAATGTATTAAACTTTTTATGTAACCGGATGTTGTTAAGGATGTTTTTTTTTAAATAAAAGAGATGATTAGTACAAATTTTAAGACAATTAGATATTGTCAGATTCAAAAATATGCAAACAATATTTAGTTAACACATTTTAATTAAAAAATGGCAAAATGGTTAATAGTTTGAATAGTTAGAATAATTATTTTAGAAAACATAAAATGCTTTTGGATTAGTTATTCAAATTCAAACACTTTTCATGTTAAATTTTTTGTCAGATTCAAAAGTATGCAGAAGTTATTCAAATTCATATTCAAACACTTTTCAAATTCAGTTTCAAACAGTTTTAACTGAAAATTTGGTCTTTCGCTCGCTAAGAAACACCCCTTTAGTCCCGGTTGGTGGCACGAACCGGGACTAGAGGTGTTTTGCGCGCGCCGGTTGGTGGCACCACGAAAAACACCTCTACTCCCGGTTCGTGCCTCTAGTCCCGGTTCGTGCCACCAACCGGGACTAGAGGTCCGTGGTTATAAATACACATGGCCTCCTCCCCGGTTCGAGCTACGAACCGGGACAGAGAAGGAGGAGCCGCCGCCGCCGATTCGACGCCGTCAGGCTGCCCAAATCGCTGCCCGACGCCGCGCCCGCGCCGCCGCTCGATGCCCTCCGACCCCGCGCCGCCGCTCGACGCCCTCCGACGGCTCCTCTCCGCCGCGCGCTCCCTCGCCACGCCGCCGCACCTCGCCGGACTCCCTCGCCGCTCCGACGCCGCGCCGTCTTCCTCGACATCGTGCTGCGCCGCCGCCGCCCCTGTTCTTCTCCTCCTCCGGCTGTGCAGATCGAGGTAATTTAGGTGTTTTTAATTAGAAGTAATTTTAGGAGATTTTGTTAGAACTAATTTTAGAAAATTTGTTTAGGATATTTTGTTAGAAGTAATTTTAGTGTTAGCAAAAATCAAAATTTAGTGTTAGCAAATTTTGATTTTTTTTAATCTCGGTATAAGAAATAATTTGTTAGAAGTAATTTATTAGAAATTTAGTGTTTGCAAAATTTAGGAGTAGTTTGTAATTAGATATTTTAGTGTTAGCAAAAAAATTAGGTGTTTGTAATTAGAAATAATTTTAGGAGATTTTGTTAGAAGTAATTTTAGAAAATTTGTTTAGGAGATTTTTTTAGAAGTAATTTTAGTGTTAGCAAAAATCGAAATTTAGTGTTAGCAATTTTTGATTGTTTTTTTTAATCTCGGTATAAGAAATAATTTGTTAGAAATTTAGTGTTTGCAAAATTTAGGAGTAGTTTGTAATTAGATATTTTAGTGTTAGCAAAAAATTTAGGTGTTCGTAAATATTTAGTGTTAGCAAAAATTTAGTTGTTAGTGTTAATTTTACGTTAGTTGTTATTTTTTGTGTGTGTTTTTAGTTTATTGTTCTCGGCGACGATGTCCCTGTTGGACCAGAGGGGCGATGTCCGGGACTAGGCTCCGCCGGGCTGGCACTGGGAGGTGCTACCTTCCGGGACGCGTAGCTTGGTGAGGAATCCGGGTGACGTCGTCGACCCGGATCTTCTTTGATGGCATTCGTGTGGTCCACGCTCGTGCAGAGTGAGCCGGCGCCCGAGGAGGTGGTACGTCGCCGTAGCAGGGAGGAGGACGAGCACGTCCGTCGGTACATGTACTTGTTGGATAGGCAGTATAACAGTTGCTGGTCGTTTCTTCAGAGGGTTTCCTCCTCACGTGAGCTTTAACTCTGTGAGGCTTCCTAGTCTTTGGATGCGCAGCGCCCGCGGCTCAGCACCCCGCGGCTCAGGACCCGGTCGAAGTTAGTTCAAGAGGTTCATGTATGGGAGAGGAGATGTATTAGTGATATTATTCGTGATGTATTAGGGTTAAATAAAAATGGACATGTATTACTTTTGCATATTTGATCAATGCTGCTTTTGTAAAGTGAGGAACATGATGATGACATTGAATTATTCTGCTAATGCTAAAATTGTTTTATCATTCTTTTGTATTAGTTAAGCAATGGATAACTTCAACAGCAGAGACCGTGAAGAAGACGTTTTCACCATTATACGGCAACCCGTGGGTGGAGCAGAAGTCGGTGGAGTCGAAGACAGTGGAGCAGAAGATGGCTCACAGTTTTTGAACGAGTCCGGTCCAGGAATGGAGCTGGAACGAAGAGACGAAGTGCAAACGAGCACTGAGTGTGATGACGACTCCCAGATTGGTGGACATCCGCAGTCTGGCGAGGTATATTAAGCCTCTATTGATCAGATGCAATAATTGATTTGTGTATGTATTAACAAATGTTTCTTATTTTTAGACCTCCGCATCGACCCAATATGGAATAAGTAAACGAGGCCATGCCAAAGGGTTGAAAGACGATGTGCATCTCCCAATTGAGGTCATCTCTCCAGAGGGCAAACCGTTGGAACCCAAGGCGAACGCAAACAAGTTTGTGCATCAATGCGGAGTTATTGTAAGGGATAACGTCCCGATCAGCATTCAGGAACGGCAGAAGCCAAAGGTAGAGGGAGTTAGTTTTGTCAGTGACAGAATGAAAGGCGTGCTTTGAAAGAAGCTCATTGCATATTTCACCCTACCGGTCTTGGATACGGAAGAACAGACAAAAGTCATGACGGAGAAAGTCAAGCATTTCGCTCTTAAGAATATGGCTGAACAATTCAATAAGTACAAGAACAGATTATACCGCGTATGTCCAACATAAGAAAGCTCCAGATTTCACTGGCACACTAGAGAGCCAGCGGGCTCACTGGAACTCATTTCTGGAGTACAAGGATTCGAAACTAGCTAAGGAAAGGTCGAGAAAGAATAAGGATAATGCAGCGAAAAAGTTATATCACCATAAGATGGGGGCAGGTGGCTACAGAACTGCCGAGCCTAAGTGGGATCAAATTGAGGCCGCCATCCGCGAAAAAGGGATCACTCCAGCTACACAGGAGTGGCCCCATAGGGTAAGAAATTGGGTACTTGGGCATGGGGCGCAGTATGACATGGAAACAGGGGAGTTAATAGTTGATGAAAATAAAGAAGTTCATGTACTCCAGAAAGCAATTCTTGAAACAATCGCCAAGGTTCGAGGGGGAAAGTTTATTCCCGACAGAGAGAACGACGAGCTGACAGAGGCCCTCGGGAATAAAGAAAAAGGAGGACGAACACGAGGCTATGGACCTGATGTGCCGTGGAAGATTGGGTTTCCCGAGGACCATGAATCTTATAGAAGCCGAGCGAGAGCAAAGAAGGGGAAGGAGCAGGAGGACTCAGACCGGATCAGCAAGCTAGAAAGAAAGAACGAGGAGATAATTGAGATCGTACAGCAGCTGCAACAGAATCAAATGCGCGAGCAAGGGCCAACTCATCAGCTGCAGCAACATAGTCAAGGCGGCCTGATGACGTGGATCACACGTTCGTTGGGAGACCCCAAGAGGAAGGTATGAAGCAGTGTAGCAGCAGTTTCACTCAGTATGAAACCAAGGTTTAATCGAACCAGTAGGAGCAATAAATCACTTCTGAAGGTTGTCAGTGGCGCGCTGACGTGGAACATGCACACAACACAATCAAACTACTTTGCCCCAACGAAACAGTGAGGTTGTCAATCTCACCGGCTTGCTGAAAACAAAGGATTAAACGTATGGTGTGGAAAACAGTAGTAAATTGCAGAGAATGAAAAGGAACAGTGTTTGCAGTTGGTTGTATTATCAGTGTAAAAGAATGGACCGGGGTCCACAGTTCACTAGTGGTGTCTCTCAATAAAAGATAACTAACATGTTGGGTGAACAAATTACAGCTGGGCAATTAACAAAATATTGAGCGCATGACAATGCATATATATGACATGATGATTACTATGATATTCATGTGGGCATTACGACAAAATACCTAGACTGTTATCCAACAGCGTCTATGACTAATAATCCACCGCCAGGTTGTCATACCGAGTTCCCCGTTGGTATTAAGTTGCAAGCAACGGATAATTGCATTAAGTAATGTGCGTAATGTAAACAAATGCATTAGACCTAACGGCGCACCCTTAAGCTAAGCATCGGTTATTTTATCCCTAGTGGCAACTGCACATCCACAATCTTAGAAGTTATTGTCACTCTCCCAGATTACCGGAGGCATAAACCCACTATCTAGCATAAATACTCATTCTTGGAGTTACAAGCATCTACTTGGCCAAAGCATTTACGAGTAACGGAAAGCATGCAAGATCATAAATAACATATAAGATAGATTGATAATCAACTTGACATAGTATTCAATATTCATCGGATCCCAGCAAACACAACATGTAGCATTACAATAAGATGATCTTGATCATGTTAGGCAGCTCACAAGATCTAAACATGATAGCATAAAGTGGAGAGACAACCATCTAGCTACTGCCATGGACCCGTAGTCCAAGGATAAACTACTCACGCATCACTCCGGAGGCAGTCATGGTGATGTAGAGCCCTCTGGTGATGATTCCCCTCTCCGGCAGGGTGCCGGGAAGAGCTTCTGAACCCTCCCGAGTTAGGGTTGACGGCGGCGGCGTCTCTGGAACTTTTCGTGGATAATGGCTCGGGTGTTTAGGGTTTTCACGTCGGGAAGAATAAATAGGCGAAAGGGCGGCGGCTACGGAGCCACGAGGGCCCCACACCACCCCACGGCGTGGCAGGGGGGCCCGCGCGGCCCCATGGTGTGGGTGCCACGTGGCCCTCCTCCGTCTCTCCTCTGGACTCCGTCTTCGTGTTGGAAAAATAGGAGGTTCTGTCCAAGTTTCATCTAATTCCGAGAATATTTCCAGACTAGCTTTTCTGGAATACAAAAACAGCAGAAAACAGGAACTGGCACTGTGGCATCGTGTTAATAGGTTAGTCCCAGAAAATGCATAAAAATGCTATGAAGTGTATATAAAACATGTAACAATTGGTATAATATCAGCATGGAACATCAGAAATTATAGATACGTTTGAGACATATCAAGCATCCCCAAGCTTAGTTCTACTCGTCCTCGAGTATGTAAAACGATAAAAACAAAATAATTTCTGAGGTGACATGCTACAATCATAATCTTGATCAAATAGTATTGTAAAGCACATGTTATGAATGAAGTGATCCAGGTCAATGGTCTATAGTTTGCTAGCAAGTAGATAATGAGCAAACAACTGAATCATATAAGCAAAAACTTTTCATGAATAGTACTTTCGAGACAAGCATCAAAGAGTTTTGCATAAGAGTTAACTCATAAAACAATAGATTATAAGTAAAAGGTATTTAACCAACACAAAGGAAGATTTAAGTTTCAGCAGTTGCTTTCAACTTTCAACATATATATCTCATGGATATTTGTCAACACAAAGCATATAATAAGTGCAATATACGAGCATATAAAAATTGTTGCACCAAAGTTGACACTAGTGTTTGCTTCTAAGATAGAAAGAAGTAGGTAAACTGACTCAACATAAAAGCAAAAGAAAGGCCATTCGCAGAGGGAAGCAGTGATTAAATCATGTGCTAGAGTTTTTTAAGTTTTTGAAATCATATAGAGAGTAAAAATAAGTTTTGAGAGGTGTTTGTTAATTGTCAACGAATCAGAAAATGGAAAGTACAATATGACCCCTGCCAACCAGACTTTTAAGAGCGGCTCTCATGAAGGACGTTATTTCTACCAGCAAGTTGTGGCACCCCCTTCTGGCACAACTTGTCAGAAGGGCGGTCGCCCCGTGCGCCAGCCCAAGATATCTGGCCGCACATTACGACAATGCAACATAGCGGAAATCATTACACAATCAGGCACAAAGTGCTACAAAAGGGTTTAAAAGGCCGTCGATGCTTTACAAAATATCAAGCCAAGCATGGCCCAACTCAGAGTTTTAACTGGCAGTGGAAGACATAAATGAGGCAACGGCTTGGAGCGGCTCCACTCCACAGGTATCTGGCTGGGCTACTGATCCTAGCGCACTTCTTCTCCTTGTCCTTGCTAAGGTGGAAGTTGAGTCATCGCCAATATCTGGCCACAATCACAAGGCCCGTGAGTACATTATTATGCACTCAGCAAGTATCGCCCCTCACCACAAACAATCCAACAATCATGCAATAAGGTATACACTGGAAATAAAATCCTACAACATGGCAAGGTGTACACTAGATACATGACATAAAAGTAGCATGGCATTGACAACCAAACATGTCATAAGCAAGCAATGGGGGTATCACTAGTACAGAGTCCAAGCCAGGTGGGGTTGGATCGTGCACCGGCAATCATACAAAGGGCTTACCTGTGACGAGAAGACGGGTGTACCAAGTGGGTACCAAATAATACACAACATCACCTGTGATCACTGCTAGGCCCACTGGCCTCATCGTTTCACCCTGGGCACGCACGGTTGATGTGGGCTCTGGCCTAACTATAGGCTTCCCAATGCATCACACCGCCATCCCTAAACTTGGTTCACAATCACATCTCAAGTAACATTCCCTACATCAACTTATTGTTCATTTAGTGAAATCAGGTTGTTCATCTTTCTTTCAAACAGAACTTATGTTTAACCTCCTGACTTGACAAAGACAATAGTGTGACCGACACTGAACTGTTGTTCCATAACCTTGGAACGAGGCTAGACATCCAGATTTGACACTCTCGAGAGGTTGCAATACTTCACTCATCCAAGTGGATCATTAACAACCGGTACTTTAGGATCACATCCATAAGACGGTCTGATACACTCACTCAACCGTTCACGCCATCAAGACACTCCCTATATAGCCACCGACATAACTATAAGCCTTATGCATAAGTGAATCCGGCACGTCCCCAACCCATGAGTGACGCCTAGCTCCGGAACCTTCGCAAGACTAGCTCCGACCAACTATGGTAACCGACTAGACTTGCCAAAAAGGGTGGCATCAAAGGAGGCTCAATAGGATTACGTAGGTCAAGGCCCACCCATGTGAGCGACAGTGGTAGTGCTTTCGATGTTCGGATTAGTGGCACTATGGACTGACCCTATCGAAGTTTGGAGGGTGTTTCAATTTAATTCAGTTTCATCACAACAAGTCCAAACATCAGGGGTTAGTCCAACACAACAATCACAATATCATAATTACGAAACATCAAACAACAGGACATTAGCAACATCATGATTCAAGCAATAGTTTGTTTGTATTAACTGCGTGACTATGGCGGTTCCTCCAGCCGGCGTCACCACAGATCAATTACGAATTATGGTTTAGTCGGTTTGCGTCGACCGGGTGACTATCGTGGCGATCCCGCCAACAAGCGCCACCACAGATCAACTAGTTGGTTAGCGTCGACCGGGTGACTATTGTGGCGATCCCGCCAACAAGCGCCACCACAGATCAACTACAAAATACAGCTTAGTTGGTTTGATCGGACGACTGTGGCGGTTCCTCCAGCCAGCGCCCTCGCAGATTAATTACAAAGTTGGTGAGGCATGTAGCCTCCAAACAATGAACCTAAAAGCAATCATAAGAAAGAAAGCATCCATTCCACTCGAGGATTAACCTGACGTGGTGTCAGCAATCTTGGCAAAAAGAACCAAATGGAAAGTCATCTCCCAAGCGTCGCAGTCCGGGTGGCTTACGCCAACCATATTTGACGGAGGGATAAGAAGCAAATAACTCTTTTGGCAAATGCCCCCAACTCTGAGGATCATAAGACGACATTCGTCCGCTCCTCACCTCGGCGAAGAAGAAGCAAACAATCATAGGGACACATGTTTTATAGTTGTTTATTTAGAGGGTTCGATAAAGCCACGCAAGTGCGAGGCGCACAGATAATTCACACATCATTCTAATGCATACATGGATGATGAATAAAACATGGCAGGAGCAATATTCGAAGTAACATATTGAACACAACAATACCAGACCGACATCATATATACCGAACGCAGACAGATATAAACACTCAGTATGGCAATAAGCAAATAACAAACAATATTGCGGGACGGCTCATAGCAAGGGGTTAGCTTGCCTCCGAAGATCGACACCGTTTGGCTCAGGAAATCACGGCCACGTCAAGGGTCAGGGTCTCGGTTTGCCGGTACCGCGGAATACCCTACGCACGCATACAAGGTGCTGATCATACAAGTATGTTACAATAATGTAAGACTGATACTACTGGACAGAGCTTCTCAAAATACGAATTTACAAATTTGATTCACCTAAAACGGAGCTACGGATCCAAAGATACGGCCGTGCGAAAGTTAGCTATCCGACGCGCGCGCGCGGTGGATAGTTATCTGCCGCCGAAAGCTGAGCTGGTTGCGCAGTTCCGGATAATACGCTTCCAGCATTGGAAAGCGTACAGCACGGAAATACGCCTTAGCTTGGAGAAAACGTAAAGCTGAAAATGCGCTGATCAGTTGACTGTTCACCTCACTAGCTAGCTTGCTCTCGCGTGCAGCACGCACGGGAGCTGGCCGGCGGTCGCCGGCGCGGGCTGCTGGGATGGCCGGAGCACCGGGAGACGGCGGGGATGGAGCAGCGGTGGTGTACCGCGACCGGGGAGGCTGCTCCGGCGACGGGGACGTGGCCGACGTCGTCGCCTCCTCGCGAGCACGCACGGGCGCACGGCGGTGGCGCCGGCCGGCTGCGGCAGGCAGCTCGGTGGCCGGCCGAGGACGGCAGCGATGCCGTGGGGCTGTGCCGCGCCCGGGGAGGAGGGCCAGGCGGCAGGGGGTCACGGTTGCGACGGGCGTGTGCACACCTGCACGGCCATGGCGGAAGTCGAGCACGGCGGCTCGGGAGAAGGTTGGCCGGCGGCGGCAGACGGCTCGGCGGTCCGGCCTGCGACCGCGGAGATGGTCATCGACATCCACCGCGTCCGGGGAAGAACTCGGCAAGGAGGGGAGAAGGTCAGGGCGCGGCGTGCCGTGCTCGCAAGCTTCGGCCATGGCTTCGGCCAAGTTTTGGAGTTTCGGGTGGTGGTGCTTTCGATGAACTGGAGCTGGGAAAAGGTGTCTATGACCTCCAGGGGCTCTCTCCGTTGATCTACACGAGCAGCCTAGCCCAGATGGCCTCGGTCTCTTTTGTAGCTAGAGGGAGAGGGAGAGTAATGGGAGGAGGGGGAGGCACGGGAGAGCTTCAAATGATCTCCCATGGCACTATGGTAGGATTTATTCCAAGCTAAAATTGCGGTGGAGACTTTAGTGGGATAGACCGGAAGGATTTTTGGAACCACCAAATGGAACCAATGGTTTAACAGATAAAACAATGTCATGGTTATGGTGGAGGTCGACAAAGATCGAGGATTGTTGGGAATTTTTTTTCTAGGAGAGCGAAACCCAAGTCAAATCAAGGACCAACGAGTTCGAAGAAAACATTTAGAAACCCGAAAAGTTTTTCCGGCGTCCAAAATTTAATTTAAAATTCGGTCTAAATTTTCGGGGTGTTACACTAGTCAGATCATCCCTATTTCTCTTTTGTTTGCACATGCAGATATTTCACTGTTTGTCATTGCTTGACTGATAAATCAGGGCAAAAATGTGAAGAGAATTAAGCGGTTAAAGTTGTAATTAATTGGGACTGGGCACCCCATTTGCCAGCTCTTTTTGCAAAATTAATGGATAAGCGGATGTATATGCCGCTAGTCCGGTGGTAAAGTCTGTTTGACAGTTGACATAAAGACATCCACCCCGTCCTCATGAGCTTGGTAAACATTGACACAAAATAGGAGTAATAAGTTTGAATAGTTTAAAGGTAGCACATGAAAAATTTACTTGGAATGGCAAGAAAATACCACATATAGGTAGTTATGGTGGACACAGATGGCATGGATTTGGCTCAAGGTTTTGGATGCACGAGAAGCATTCCCTCTCAGTACAGAGTTTAGGCTAGCAAGGTTATTTGAAGCAAACACAGGATATCAACCGACACAGCAAGGCTTATATGAAAACATATTGCAAGCATTATAAGACTCTACACTGTCTTCCTTGTTAACCAAACCCTTTTACTAGAAAATATCTAGACCTTAGAGATACCAATCATGCAAACCAAATTTCAACGAGCTTTACGGTAGTTCTTCATTAATAGGTTTTAACTACATGATACAAAAGCTTAAACATGAACTACTTGATAACTCAAAACAATTGACAAGTATCAAATTATCCAATACAATGATCTACAAGAATATGTAAGCTTTTTCCATTATACCATCTACCACATGCAACATTTTCTGTTCCAACCAAACACCAATCAATTTATTTCAACATAAACTCTCCAAACAATTATAAGTGAAGCAAGAGAGTACTTTCTTTAAAAGAACTAACAGCTCTGAATAAGAGATGCATGAAAAACAGGAGCTAAAAGCATAGCAATAGCTAGAAAATACTCAACAAGTATAAGTGAAGAATAGGAGTATTCATATGAAAAAGCGGAGCGTGTCTCTCTCCCAATCAAGAATGCTGGGGTCCAATCAAGTTGACCATAAGAAAAATAAAATACTGAAAATAAAAGCACACAGACGCTCCAAGTAAAGCACATATGATGTGAAAGAATTAAAATATAGTTTCACTAGAGATGACCTGATAAGTTGCTGATGAAGAAGGGGATGCCTTGGGCATCCCCAAGCTTAGACGCTTGAGTCTTCTTGAAATATGCTGGGGTGATCCATGGGAGCATCCCCAAGCTTAAGCTCTTCACTCTTCTTGATCACATTATATCATCCTTCTCTCTTGACCCTTGAAAACTTCCGCCACACCAAACTCAAAGTAATTCTCATTAGAGGGTTAGTGCACAATCAAAAACTCACATGTTCTATAAGGACACAAACATGACCGTTACTTTTAACATTAGCTACTGCCACTGATGTTATGTGAAGCTCTTCACCCTAAAAAAGAATTCCACTCAACACTAGTAAAAGAGAGAATGCGAAAAATAAAAGACAGAATCTGTCTAAACAGAACAGTCCGCAAAGACGAATTTTTTCGAGGCACTTACGTTGCTCAGATCGAAAAACTTTAAACTAACGAAAGATGCGTACATATCTGAGGATCACGCACAAAAATTTCAGATTTAAATAATTTTTCTGTGATTTTACAGAATTAAAACGGTGAACAGCAGAAATCTGTTCCTGCGCAGAAATCCAAATCTAGCATCATCTTCCTATTAGAGGCAATACTTGGCACAACAATGCGATAAAATAAAGATACAAAGGAATTGTTACAGAAGTAAACAACTCCTTGACTCAAAAAAAGAAAAATTGCAGAAATAAAATAATGGGTTGTCTCCCATAAGCGCTTTTCTTTAACGCCTTTCAGCTAGGCGCAGAAAGTAAGAATCAAGTGTTTCCAAGTGATGAAGCATCAACAATCTTACGCTTAGCTCTCTTACCTTTACCCTTATCTTTAGGAAATACTTGGTTACACATAGGTGAAGAGGCGAAATTCATAGTGCCTTGGCCCACATCTATTATTGCTCCAAAGCGTTTCAACAGAGATCTTCCAAGCGTAATTTGTCCTACTCCTGCACATTCAATGACAAGATAATCAATAGATATTGTTATCCCCAGGAGTTTTGTAAATACTCCTTCGGCTACTCCTCTTGGTAATTTAATAGTATTATCACCCAAAATTATACAATCTTCGCATTTGGAAAGCTCCCAAAGATTTAAGGAATCAAAAATATCCTTGGGCATTAAACAGAATTCAGACATAATATCACAGCGAGCATGAAAAGTTTCACCATTGATAACAACTTTTACTGAGGGAACCCATCCCGATGGTTCAAAATTTACTGGCACATTATCATAGTGTTCACAAATTTGATTATACCCTTCTTTTAGACCAGATATGTTTGTTTCAAGAGTGTTAAGTCTATCACTTATGCTTGTCAAAGCCAAATCAATTTTACTGATTGGAGGGCTAGAAATTGTAATCATTTTTTATAGCATTAAAAGCTTGATCCCCATCATAACGAAGGAAATCTCCTCCTACCACAGCATCTAAAGCATATCTGTAGCAAAGAACAAGACCAAAATAAAAGCTACTAAGAAGCAGGCTTAAAGTCATTTTAGGTTCAGTTTTAGCATAAGACTCAAAAATTCTAGACCAAGCATCTTTAAAACTCTCCTCACTCCCTTGCTTGAAAGTGAAGATTCTTCCTCAGGCGACATGATGACAGGAACAGGGCTAGACATGATAACAAGACTGAAAAATAACAATTCGAAAAATAAAAGTAACTAATTTTTTTGTGTTTTTGATAAATAAAGCAAACAAGACTAAATAAAAATAAACTAAGCAAGACAATAACAAAGTAAAGAGATTGGAAGCGTGAAACTCCCCTTGCAGAAATCCTCTTGCTCCCGCAACGGCGCCAGAAAAAGATGGCGTGTGGAAGGGAAGTAAGGAGATTTCTGAACCGAAGTGCTTCTGCTCCCCGGCAACGGCGCCAGAAAAAGAGCTTGATTGCGTGGATCACACGTTCGTTGGGAGACCCCAAGAGGAAGGTATGAAGCAGTGTAGCAGCAGTTTCCCTCAGTATGAAACCAAGGTTTAATCGAACCAGTAGGAGCAAGAAATCACTTCTGAAGGTTGTCAGTGGCGCGCTGACGTGGAACCTGCACACAACACAATCAAACTACTTTGCCCCAACGAAACAGTGAGGTTGTCAATCTCACCGGCTTGCTGAAAACAAAGGATTAAACGTATGGTGTGGAAAACAGTAGTAAATTGCAGAGAATGAAAAGGAACAGTGTTTGCAGTTGGTTGTATTATCAGTGTAAAAGAATGGACCGGGGTCCACAGTTCACTAGTGGTGTCTCTCCATAAAAGATAACTAACATGCTGGGTGAACAAATTACAGCTGGGCAATTGACAAAATATTGAGCGCATGACAATGCATATATATGACATGATGATTACTATGATATTCATGTGGGCATTACGACAAAATACATAGACCGTTATCCAACAGCGTCTATGACTAATAATCCACCGCCAGGTTGTCATACCGAGTTCCCCGTTGGTATTAAGTTGCAAGCAACGGATAATTGCATTAAGTAATGTGCGTAATGTAAACAAATGCATTAGACCTAACGGCGTACCCTTAAGCTAAGCATCGGTTATTTTATCCCTAGTGGCAACAGCACATCCACAATCTTAGAAGTTATTGTCACTCTCCCAGATTACCGGAGGCATGAACCCACTATCTAGCATAAATACTCACTCTTGGAGTTACAAGCATCTACTTGGCCAAAGCATCTACTAGTAACGGAAAGCATGCAAGATCATAAATAACATATAAGATAGATTGATAATCAACTTGACATAGTATTCAATATTCATCGGATCCCAGCAAACACAACATGTAGCATTACAATAAGATGATCTTGATCATGATAGGCAGCTCACAAGATCTAAACATGATAGCATAAAGTGGAGAGACAACCATCTAGCTACTGCCATGGACCCGTAGTCCAAGGATGAACTACTCACGCATCACTCCGGAGGCAGGCATGGTGATGTAGAGCCCTCCGGTGATGATTCCCCTCTCCGGCAGGGTGCCGGGAAGAGCTTCTGAACCCTCCCGAGCTAGGGTTGACGGCGGCGGCGTCTCTGGAACTTTTCGTGGATAATGGCTCGGGTATTTAGGGTTTTCGCGTCGGGAAGAATAAATAGGCGAAAGGGCGGCGGCTGCGGAGCCACGAGGGCCCCACACCACCCCACGACGCGGCAGGGGGGCGCGCGGCCCCATGGTGTGGGTGCCACGTGGCCCTCCTCCGTCTCTCTCTGGACTCCGTCTTCGTGTTGGAAAAATAGGAGGTTCTGTCCAAGTTTCGTCCAATTCCGAGAATATTTCCAGACTAGCTTTTCTGGAATACAAAAACAGCAGAAAACAGGAACTGGCACTGTGGCATCTTGTTAATAGGTTAGTCCCAGAAAATGCATAAAAATGCTATGAAGTGTATATAAAACATGTAACAATTGGTATAATATCAACATGGAACATCAGAAATTATAGATACGTTTGAGACGTACCACGGCCCATCTCAGTGGAGAAGCAGCGTGGCTTCCACGGGGGTCGGTGCTGATGACTCACCAATGGATCGATACCTCGTGAATTATATTAGTGAGAAGACAAGTTGCGAGCTACATGTGGCACTGAGGAACTTATCCTTGAAGGCGGCGGACGGCTATGCTTTACCTTGTGAATCTACAGCACTAGTCCCGATTCCAGATGGCTTTGCTCATGTCGGCATGGATCAAATTTGTCCAGGATATGAATCAATGGATCTTGAGATCCCTGGAGGTGATGATGTGAGGACACTAGGAGACGTCGAGGGTGGTATCATTCTATGGCGCAAGAAATACATCGTGTTTCCAGGCTGGGCGCCAAGGCGACCATCGTCTCCTCCGAGTCGCGATTCACCACCTCCAAGTCCACATGATGACGACAGGGACGACGACCAGCACAACACGAGTCCATCTCCGCCGCATCAGCTGACTCCTCAGCCATCTCCGCCGCCGCGTCAGCCAACTCCTCAGTCGTCTCCGCCGCCTCCGCCCACTAAGCAGGGTCAGGGCCAAAAGAGGAAGCAGTAGTACATGGTTTCGTCGATGGGTTTCCGACACGGACCCCGACAGGTGCCCCTCCCAAAAGTACCGAAGGTTCCTCCCCCGAGAGTTTACGACAGGACTGCAGAGGAAAACGCTGCGATCTGCGAAGCCGAGTTGAGAAGTCATTTTGCACCGAAAAAGGCCGAGCCAAAGCAAATATTTACGCCAGAGCAAAAAAAGTGGCCTAAGGACTTTCTTGAGCATCCATCGCAAATTGAGATAAATAGGCCAGATGACTATTTACGCTGTATTAGGAGAGTTCGCTCCCACACAACGAGTAGTAGTGCTAGCGGGAAAAGAGACGTTGCCCAGCTCGGAGAACACGCAAAACAGTCGATCTCCCCGCTCAAGGTGCAAGCTGATCAGGGCTCCGCGGCGGTCGACATTGTTGCTTTATCCTACGCGGCGGAATTTGCTAAAGAAGCTGGTATTACACTTTCTCAACTGGAAAGCGAAGATATCCCCATTTCGGATCAGATCGTATGGAAATGGGAATACGGGAAGCCTTTGCTGCCATCTGATCAGATCGAGATTCTACCAACACAAATGCGAAAACTGCATGACTGGTACTTAAAAGTCACAAAGGTAGATCGAAAAATGATCGTTGTGAAAGTTACAGAAGAACATTACATAGGTCGGGACGAGGTACAAATTTATCTTGAAGAACTCTCTTTTTTATACAAGCTTGATGCACTCAACTTGAGTCTCGTCAGTACCTATTGTCTGTAAGTGATTCAATTCATTTATTTCTAAAATAAAGTTTCTAGCTCAGCTCGATCATTGCATGTAGTAATTATGCTCACTTCGCTATTTATGCAGAATGAAGAGTGATGAATGTGACAGAAAAAGAATCTTTGACACTGAGTTCGTTGACCCAAAACGAGTTAATGATGAATTGCTACGGCGCTTCGCCAAGAAAACGGAGAGCAACTTGCTAAGGTTCATACATAGGCAACATTATAAAAAGAAGATATTGTTTCCTTACAACTTCGGGCAAGAGTGTGACTGTCTTGTACACTTTAATTTTTGTTTACTCGATGTTAAGTGTAACTGATGAGTTACTGACGTATACAAACGTTCGCAGCTTCCATTACATTATGCTAATCATTGAAGTTGACTCTGCAAGAGTTGAAATCTACGACTCATTGGCGTATCCCGAAGAGAATACCAAAGCATTTTAGATGCGCTCCAAAGGTATTTTCAATCATTATCGCACTATATAGGTCTCTTTTGTTCATTTTTTTGAGATATCAAGTAACTAATAACTCATTTATTCTTTTTTTGCCGGGCAGAATTTGGAAACTTTTCAGAAAGATGACAGTTGGTGAATTTAAAGAGGAGCTTAGTTTTCATCATGTCGATCGTAAGTAGTACGAGCTAGCTAGATTCGCGCATATCTTTAATTCTAATTTAAATACCATTATACCATGCTTGATTATTATTTCATTGAATTCTATTCTCGTAAAATAGTGCGAGAGGCAGCCACCGGAGACCAATTTGTATGCATACTTCGTTTGCGAGTGGATTCGCCGGGAGGTCAGTGAGCGGAATGCTCAGACATGGATAGAAGTACGTGAACAATTCTATTTTATTACCATCAATTGTGTTGAGTGCCATTCATAATTTTTGTTACGATGATTGATATTCATATTGATCTCCTTCTTTTATAGTGTGATTCAATGCGGAGGAAGCTGCAACACAAGGAACGCTTTCTACCAATTCAAGAGGAAATTGCGGGATTTTTGAATGACCATGTCATAAACCCAAAGGGAAAATACAATGGCACCGAATAGACGGGCTCTAGTCCCCGTTATATATGATCTCTATGTAATCAAATAGATGGGCTCTAGTCCCGGTTGTGATCTCCATGTAATCAAATATACGGGCTCTAGTCCCGGTTGTGATCTCCATGTAATTAATATGATCAAATTCTCATCAAGAATAAAGTATATTTTTATTAGATAGATATTTCTTTTATGAACATTTTGATATGCTATATATATTTTTCTGATTTGTAATTAATTAACCATATATTTTGTAACATTTAAATAATAAATAAGGCGGGAATACAAAAAAGGTAGAGGCTGCCACGCGGGAGATCTTTTGTCCCGGGTCGTATTATGAACCGGGACAAAAGGTTCTCGACCACGCGCGCAGGCCAGCGGCCACGTGCGAGAACTTTTGTCCCGGGTCGTAACTGAGCCGGGACTAGAGGGGGGGCCTCTAGTCCCGCTTCGGTTGTCCCGGTTGCCAAGCCGGGACTAGAAGCCCTCAACCCGGGAGAAAAGGCCTTGTGTCTACTAGTGAGACTGGTACCTCTACCTACGGGCCCTCTGGGTGTACCCAGCACATTCTATTCCGATGGCCAGTGATCGCCGTGCACAACCATAGATTTCTGCATTACCAGCTTCTTCAGAAAAAGTTCAGATTTTCAACACAGAGCAGAGACTTGTCCAGTGCGAGATGCTCACTGGCAGGAGTACTGAAGCTCTTGCATTTAGTTTTTCTTCTGAGTTTCTTGAACCTGGTAGGAGGTGTTTATGGTGACATTAGTGTTCAGAGATTGCTAGCATAGGAGTACGAAAGCTTCTGTAGTTTTATTTTCATTGCTCCGTTTTTTTTGCAGCTTTTTTCAGTCATGCACATGTTGGATTTTGTGTGTGTGCTGAAACCGACAAGTTTAAACTGTCTTACTTGTTTTGATGAGGAGAAGATAATGTCTCACTATTTCTACACGTGCTTGAGCTTCCCTCTTACAACATCGGATGCATACACGAGCGATTCTCCTCAGTGCCTGATTCATACGTGTAGGTTTAATTACCTATTTTGGTTAATGCTTCCGGTTCCTGCTTTACCAGCTTCTCCTGAAAAAACGACCTCTCCAACTATCTTTTGCAGCTCTGCTAGGTGATGTTGGTGTTGGCAGGAGTACTGAAACCTTTTGCAGTTAGAGCATTGTAGGATGTTTATGGTAGCGTTTGTGCTTACTCAAGCTGTTGCAATTTATATGTCATTCAGTGCACTTTTATGCTTATCTGTGCTGGAAGCCTGGAATTGACAAGTTAAGTGTTTTTCGGCGAAGAGAGTATTTCGACATGTGCTTTTGCTCTGATAAGCTGATGAGTAAACTTCGCCAACCAGACTTGTATAGTGACTTTTGAGCAGTTCTTTCTGGTTGTAGATGCAAAGTTCAGCTCTTTAGCTAGGTCACCGTTGTTGATCTGGATGCCAAGAGATTAATAGCTATATTTAGGTGAATTTTTTGATCTGAAACCAAAAGGGATTAATCCTTATAGTTTCGCGATGTTACACATTTCGATGTACTGGAAGCCATTGCTATATGCACGTGATTTTCCATTTTTGTTTCACCTGATGAGATTTGCCTCACTCTTTGAAAGTAATTACTGATGTGTTTAGGATAGGCCAGTAGTTTAGACTGTAGATTGCAGCAATTACTGGAGGTATTTTCAGCACCCGTGTCAGCGCCAGCATAGTCCCATCAAATCCAGTATTATCAAGTATTGCCGGTTTATTGTGTCACTAGTAACTTCCTACTATTAGTTTTGTGTGCATGTGTGCTTGCAGTTAAGCTACTAGTACCAGTATATCAGATCGATCACTCTTTTCATTTTAAGTATCCAGTGCATCCTTCTAATGTGTGTCTGTTGATTCATAATTTGATGCAGAACCTATCCGCCTTCCCTGCACAATATCTGAGCTCCATGCCTGGGCAGATCTCCCAGATGGCCTACTTCACTCTGTTGTTGCCATGCTGTGCTCCTTTCCCTGATCTTCTGGCCTTTGCTGCCACCTTCCCGCTTTTGGCGTGCCTGTTCGTCACATCCATCAAAATTCTCGATACTCTTCCCACCTCTCCTCCTTAAGGGCGCCTTCGATTCAAGTGAATCACATAGAAAATTTGAAGGATTTTAATCCTTAGGAAGTTTTCTTATGTGCATCGTTTGATTCGTAGGATTGATTTCTTAGTATTTCTTTCCCATAGATTGCATTGCATTATGTTTTGGAGGAAAATTTGCATCCACTCAAATCTCATGTTACAATTCCTTTACTTTTCTTGTGATTCAAATACTACTTGACGAAATTTCCTATAGGCTCTAAATGTTGTAGGATTCAACCGAACATGACGCTCTAATTTTTCCTTTTTCCTATTCCTACGTTTGGAGAATCCTACGAATCAAAGAAGCCCTAAACCTGACTTTCGCTTCTGCTCTTCTCATCCTCCCCTATTTAGCAAAAGCCTCATTCCTAAACGTCCATGCTACGTCACTGATCCAGCCAACCAAGACACACCATTGCTGCCAAATTCCCTATTTTTAGCATGAGGAATACCCACCTAGTTCACTGCAGGAGTTTTGCTTCAGAGGATCTTCATATGGCCATATCAATTTGTCCAGCAAAAATCATGTCACCTTGTTGATGTCTCCACATGTGATAGTCGAGGGTATAGTCTCCTTGCATGCACCTCTTTAGTGTATCTTGGTCTGGTTCGTGTGCAGTAAATTGTTGTTTGCGCAACACATTTCTCAACAGTGGTATCAAAGCGGTGATGTGTGTAGCTGTAGGTACAACTATATGTGATTGCGGCATTTATAGATGATATTCGCGATGTTAGATGAGATCTACCACCATATTTTTCTTGTTGTTTCCCTCTTATTGCATAATTTGACCTTGGCTATATAGTGTGATTTTCATAGGTCCGACGAACCTTGCGATTTTCGGATCCACACATGCTCAGGATAACTTTGGGTTTTGACTTTAGTTGAGAAAGATAAATTTGCAACGAGTGGGTTTGTAGGTGTGATATACATGGGGTCGTGCGTATGATAAAATTTAGTGTGCGGTTCGAGATTTCGAGTCTCCAATTCCGTACACCCTAATAACTAAATAACCGCAAGGGCAACAAAGAGTTGTGATCTTTTATTTTCACAAAAATACACCATTGCAATATCTGAGCTTAAAAAATATTCAGAGAGGTGTGCAGAGGATGAAAAACATGAGACAAGGAACACATCGTTTGATTGGCTTTATGGAAGTGTAAGAGTACAGTTTTAGTATTTCTTTTTGCCGTAGCATTTGGATAAGACATCCTTCCTGATGGCTGATAGGGCTTTGCTCGCAATGACCTGATGACATACTTGGCAAACAGTTTATAAGACAACCATAGAGCTATGTGATGTAGCACTAGTACGTACTAAGGCTACACCCTATGACAACGAAAGCGAAAAAGGCTACGGTTAATTTTTTTACGCGTGGCTGAAGAGGCTGATGATCGCGCCATCCATGGGCAGTCCACATTGCGAACAAAGATACTCCCTCCGATCCATATTAGTGGGCATAGCTTTGTCTAAATTCATATATATCTAATTAAGTATTTAGACTAGATACATGTGTATCTAGACAAAGTTGTGCCCACTAATATGGATCGGAGGGAGTATCAAAAACTTGTTTCCCTTATTGTGTGTTGGAGTGATACTGGCAACGGCTATGTTTTTCTGTTTGTTTCCAATATTGGGCTCATCGGCAAGGAAGATTAGCGTTAGGCTGTGGCCTTAATTTGCAGCCTATAAACCAAGCCATTTTGTCTATGTGTCGTCCTAGCCGCATACTTCCTCTCACAGTCTTCTCCATCTATCTGAGGGTCTCCACTCCGTGGCGGAGCTAGAGCATATGGCACCAGGGTGCCTACCGGTGCACCAAGAGAGAAAATTCATTTTTTAGGGGGTGCATCTATGGTGGATAATTGCTATTTAACCAAGAAATTATTTTTTAACCAGTGTCATGTGCATCCCCCTAGCACCAAGTGGATCCGCCAGTGTCTCCACTACAATCTTCCAAAAGTGGTGCTCGCGGCCGCGGCCGCGGCCTCACCGTCCGACGCCTTATCTCCCGCTAGTCGGTACCCGCATAGTTGGCCGTCGGTCGCTCAATCTCGTCTTCGTCCTCCTTAGAGGAATGGGATTCCGGTCTAGAGGTCGGGTTGCTCCTATCTCACACCTCCTTCGAGCGTGAGCACGTTGATCTGAGTGGCGACGCTACAGAGGGCAGTCCACATCTCCACCGCTAAGTACAAAGATGGAACTTGCTCAGGATGCGGTGTTCCATACACTACTCTGTGCCACCATAGACGGTCTCTGCTCTTTGGCCAGTGCCTAGGGCCAGAGGTAGCGGCTGCCACGGCCATTATACTGGCCACCGATCTATAGATCTCCTCCACCTCTCTTCATACCGGGATGGAGATAAAGCATCTACACGGGGATCTCACGAGAGAGAGAATGAGCAAGAACTCTCTGGAAGAAATAGACACCACATGCTTGCTCAACGTTGACGTGGGATCGACCAGACTAGTCGGATCATTTACTCAAAGACTAGTAGCAGTGCACGTGCAACGCACGTGTATTAATAGGACATTTGTATAATTTAATCATCAAAAAGGTCTAATTTCTTTCATCAAAGTAAAAGACAAATACAATAAATAGTCGAAGTTCAAAAGAAAGATTCATGCCCAAAATAGAGGTTTGCATAGCAATCCATCATCAAACTAATAAAAAATGTCACAAAGTTCAACTTCCACAAACGAAAACTTAGATCTAATGACCACAAATATTAAAGTTTGAAACCACTCGACTTCTTATTTATTAGAAAGTATTTGGCCTAGTCAAGTTCATCCATCTTGTTGATAGTGTCGTCTGTATGCTCGCAATCAGCAGACTCATCCATCTTGTTGATAGTTTCATCTGTATACTCACAATCAGTAGGCGCTTGAAGTGTATAATAGAAAACACCATCCAGTAAATATTTGAAAATGTGATTCACGGACGAATCTTCAGTCTTGATTTTCTTGGGCACGGGTAGTTCAAAAGAGTTGTCTCTGCCAGTTGGTTTGCGTGCATCCTTCCTAATCAGTACAGCATTCTTGACAACATCACGGAAAGACAAGTCATTTAGAACTTGATGACGCACACCTATAACAAATGACAAGCATACAGTTAGTCTAATTGGGGAGAAACCTGACAAAATGGTAAGTGCAACAAAAGAGTAACCTTTAAGAAAGTCAAAATTATGACATGCTGAGCATTGTTGAAAGCAAAGAGTTGTTGCCCCCGTGCTAAGAAGAGTTCCTGTTGCCAATCATCAAATTAGTAATACTGACGTCAAAATGGCGACAACGACTTTTTAAGAAAGGACTTACTAGATGTTTTATCAACCTCCATAGAGGTTGCCATGATGAAGCCAACATTGGCTTCACTGGAAAGAAGCTCGTCTCTATGTCGTTCAGCTAATTCGTGAAAGATGTGGAGGAAAACGACTTCCATGTCAGCATTCATGACCGCTACTTCCCTCATTCCTAAAGGGAAATATGTGTCGTGATCAACCGGGCCAACATACATGAGCACACCAGCGATATCTACAGTTGTTGCAATATACAAATAATATAATCTACATTTGAAAGAATTTATAGACGATATATAAATATATCACGCAAACATACCAATAGTTGAGCCATGTTGGTTATTGAACACATCAGCCAAAACTGCACATGGAAAGAAAAAGTATGGTTATATGAAAACAATCACATTATTCTTATATTATAATCCAATAATAATAGCATGGGAAAGTACGACATAAGAAAGAAACATTGGTATTTTTCCACAATTAGTTACATGCTAGGGTACTCCTACTTAATATCCTCGAGAGACATGTACTAATGCATGCATCCTCCATATTAGGATGATAAGATGCCCTGCAAAGTTACTTGAGAAATGGCATGACATGATGTTCTATATCATGCTAGGCTGAATCATAACGTAATCACAAATGACCATGGAGAAAATCAAGTATCCGCCGCTTTGTATTAATCTTATCTTTATTTTTTGCATAATACTCCCTATTCCTTTGCCTCTTGACCTCTTTTAGATCTGCATCGATGACACACCCATGATATTAGGATCTGCATAGATGACATAATAATGGTATGCATATATGACCAACGAAGATTGTTGTTAGTTACCTTGGTTTTCTTTGTTGGTTATGTCCTCAAATGGAGTATGGTTCGAAGATGACATACTGATATTTGTTTCGGCTGTTCAGAAAAAGTAATTTCGTTTAGTGTTCAACCAATTTGCTACAAATGAAGAGGAATAGTAAGCTTCAGAATAAACGTAGGAGTATAAGTATAGGCGAACATGTGTGGAGAGAAAAAAGCAAGGTTCAGAGTTCACTGTTTCGAGTTTCAGATTGTGTGATTCATAAGAAAGACTAATTTGCCGTGCATTTTAATTGAAAATGGTGTTGAACAGGCAACACTTGACCTTAGTATATATTGAAACAATGGGCCACCTTAAATCATTTTGCTTATGCTATACAGGCATTAGGTCCCAAACAAGTTATCTTCTGTGATACTCGTTCATCTCTGCTTGTAAAAAGACTGGTTTCCATTTACTGCTTGCATAAAACTGAAGCGGCAATAGAAATTGGATGAATGTATATTGCATTACGTGAACAACTGACTAACTGAGAATGATGCATAAAACTGAAGCGGCAATAGAAATTGGATGAATGTATACTGCATTACGTGAACAACTGAGAATGATAACAATGACGTTGATTGTCTGAACCAAGGAATTGACCTTTAATTTGCGATCATACCGTCGTGATCTGATGGATGGCTGGTGTGGTGTAGAAGACGTGCAGGGCTCGTGTAGTGCGCCTGCGTCGTCGGCAGATTGGTGCCGTCTGTCTAGGGCGCCGGCTGTGCGGGTAGGCGTGGGAGCGACCCGTGTTGACGGAGGGCGCCGGCGGCGGGGATGGAGGGCGTCTTGTGCCGGTGTGGCCGCGGCCTGCGGGATGGAGGTTGCGGCGTCGTGGATGGAGGTTGCGCTGACCACGGATTGAGGTCGGCGCCGGGGGGGCATGGATGGTGCGGCGGCGGGGGTTAAGGGCGCGAACTACGGGGATGGAGTGCGCGGCGGCGCTGATGTAGGTTATTGGCGGCGGACTGGAGAGAGAGCGCGCCGGCGCTGATGTAGGTCGTCGGCGGCGGCTGACTGGAGAGAGCAGGCGGTTAGGTAATTGCGTGATTACCGGGGAGGTTATTTTGCTTGATTAACGATTACCGGTTAGCGAAGAGGTAAGTTGCGGATCAGGTCCGTGGTAAGTCCGTAGTCAGCCGAATAATAAGCGTTGGATCAATCTTTGTATGGCTGGGATGATTTGGATCACCCCTCTCTCTCCTTTTTTATAATAGTGGTGATAAAAAAACAATGGGTTCATTCAGGACACGGCTTTATTTTTAGACTAAACCATAAAAGAAGGCCAACATAAACTAATGGGTCACCTATTTTTATAAAAATATACTAGATAACTGCCAGCGACCCAGCATAAGTATTCTACTTATAACCTCTGATCCATAACAAGTTTCACAATTTTAAACCGATTCCAGTTTAAAACTGCTGACACTTACTCCCTCTGTTTCTAAATAAAATGTTTTAGGTGTTTCACATGTTATCTAGATGCCGACTAAAATGAGTAAACATACACACTAAGACGTGTCTAAATACATTTGTATACATGTAAATATGGACAAAGGCTGAACATATTATAGTTAGTAACGGAAGGAGTATTTTGGATTGGAGGAGCATTTGATAAGTATATATTTTTATGGTCATGAAAAAAGGAACGTAATAATAGGTGTCAAAAAATTATTCTGCTGATTGATTGTTAATTGTCAGTGAAAAAAATGTAATAATTAGTTGAAAAAGGTAAGGAAATAACGATCATGAGAGGGACGTTCGGAAATGAAAACTGAACATTTTTGTTTTTTTAGATAGGAGAGATAAATGCTTATTTGGTAAGTATTTATTTGTCTAGTGGTGTAACGAGGAATGCAATAATCGGTGTCCCCTAATTATTCGGGTGATTGATTGTTAATTGTCTGGTGCATTAAATAGTGGCGAAAACGGCAAGTAATTACGATCGTGTTCCTCCTAAATTCCCCATAAGCGCATGTTTTGTTGCAACACCACTAGACTAGGAATTTAGGAGGAACCAAATTAGGAATAACGACAAAATCTGCGAGGTGATAAAAGAAAGACCTGAATAATTTGATGCCCACAACAGCCATAAGATAAACTAGAGGATAAACTGTGTGACGAAACTTCTGTGCCAGCCAAATATCAGTTGCTTTGGCATGCATTATATATGGACCATTTGGTGGAGAGGCATGAGCACTAGAGCATAGCTAGGACACGGACTGGGATTCAGTGACTGGCCTCTGGCCAGTCACGCCGTAACAGGCGCCCTTCCATCCACCCTTCACTCTTCATTCAACGGTTTAGATTAATCCAAAAAGTTGTAGTCAAAATGCAAACATTTTAGAAAAATTTGAAAAAATTACAGTAAATCGTATATGGTCCGATTTATATTCTGGGAAAGTTTCGTTTGATTTGGATCACTGGTTAATTTTTAAATAGCTTTTCACACATTAAACTTAAAAAGCTAATAACTCTTAAATGGGTGACCCAAATGAAGCGCAACTTTCTCAGAATATAAATCGGACCATATACGATTTACTGTATTTTTTTCAATTTTTTCTAAAATGTTTGCATTTTGACTACAACTTTTGGGTTAATCTAAACCGTTGGATGAAGAGTGAAGGGTGGATGGAAGGGCGCCTGTTACGGCGTGACTGGCCAGAGGCCAGTCACTGAATCCCAGTCCCTAGGACACATGCCTGTATAATGTGGTACGGTCAACCGAACACCAAATGTGCTTTCACATAAACTGGGTTGTGACTGTGAGGTGGTTTTTGGCCTCCAATATCCTCTGCCTCCTCTTGTCGCTTTTTTTATTCTTCTGTTCTGACTTCTGAAGTAGGTTCAACAACACGTAGATATTTGACAAAGTAGTTTATGTTTTCTACACATGTTATTATCTTATCCAGACTTAAAAGTATTGAAATTCATACAAGTTTGTATCAAACTTTTGGTGTGTTGGCAATAGGAGATTCTTGGAAAATATATAGGCAATAAGCATAAAACTACATATGAAGAACAACACATGCAGAGTACTCAATCATTTGAGTAGTTCTGGTTGACTTGTGGATTGATATCTCAGCTCTGTTGAGTGTTGACTACATATGGTACTAGATGGCTATTGTTGACCTCAAGCCAAGAGATCAATCCTGTTCCCGTATGTGTATGTGGCAATGTGCTACACTTCTATGTGATCGAAATTTCTCACAGCTGTATGTAAACTTGTTTGCTCCGTCTGAAACCTTCAAGCTGACAAAGTGCTGATATGTTCGTGATGCGACCGCCGCTTAACATTTAGATTGCACAGAGGCTGGAGGCACTTTTTTGTCATATTAGCAGTGAAATAGTCCATGCAGATTCAGTCTTATAAGTATTTTGCTGGTTCATTGCATCATTAGAATTTTTTATGTTGTGATATAGAGCACATCCCTGTTCTTAGAACTAGCATGTCAGGAGTATCAGGAGCCATACATGCACTGGACTTTTTTTTTTCTTAGCACTTTTTGTCTTATTTTAAGAACCCTTTTTGCTGGTTAGTTAGTTCCTTTTTATGTTACATTATCCAATTCGTTCCTTAATGCGTGTCATTTATTTGTATTGTGCTGCAGAGAAGGTGCAATTACTTGCAAGAGCAAGGACTGTTATATTTGTGTAGAAGCCATGTCTGAACCCCAAGGTTGGGCAGGCCTCCCAGAAGGCCTGCTGCACTCGATCGTTGCTCGGTTGGGCCTGGGCTCCGCCCCGGATCTTCTTTCCTTTGCTGCCACCTGCCGCTCTTGGGGTGCTGCCTTCTCTGGCTCCTTGGCAACATTCCCACCTCTCCTTCTCCAACCTGATGTCCATGTGCCGGAACGTCCGTATCTTGTCACGGATATAGCCAAAGTCAACCAAGGTTCCAACCTTTGCTGTGAGATTCCTCTGTTTCTGGAATGGTTTTCCTTCCTGGGGGCTTCCTATGGTCATATCCTTTTGTACAACCGAAAATCATGTATCGTTGTTGATGTGTTCAGAGGTGTTAGTCTCTCACCTCCACCACTACCGGTCCTCGAATCCACTGAACTCAGCTATGGTGCCCTCACCGCTCCTCTTACATCACCTAACTCTCATCTCATTGTCGACGCGGCACCAGACAATCTGTTTTGGCGTGTTGGCAGCAACTCTTGGGTGAGACGTTCTACTCGGTCTGGAACAATCAAGCAAATCGTGGTCTTCAAAAGGCAGGTCTTTGGCATGGATTCTGATCGCAGGATCTTCAGAGTGCAGTTGACACCGGATATAAGCATACAGAAACTGCCAGTTATGGAGTCTAGCATGATCAGTAAACGGTATCTTTCCAACGCATGGCTGGTGGCATGTGGCAATATGCTTCTTTTGGTCGGCTTTCGGGGACCTATTGTCGTATCAGGGGTAACCTTTGAAGTCTTCCGCCTTGACCTATCGCTTGAACCTGCTTTATGGCTGAAGGTGGACAAGCTAGACAACTGGGCTATATTCATCAGCACGGACAAGAGAAGCCAGCCATTGTCTTGCATGAACCCAGAGATATGGGGAGGGAGAAGCAACTGCATATACTGCTATAACCATGAGTCTAAAAGTTGGACTGCATTTGAGTTGGGCAAGCCACTGCAGGGAGATGGCTCCGAATCCAATTCAAGCGTATTCATTTACATGGGCTGTGGCAGCAAGGTGCAACCTATGTGGCTTGTCCCCAGCATTCTCTCTATGCGTCGGTGATGGTGATGATCATGATTAAATCTTGTCTGGAGCTGATTATAGTGTTATGATGTGTAAGGATCTCTAAACGCTTTTGTGCTTGTCGATCGTTCAATCTCGTAACTTGAGTAGGAAGAAGTTATGTTGGGTTTGAGAGATTATTAATTTCAGCATTATGACTGAACTTGTTTTCTTGCCTCTTGGTTCTGCATTCATGGCAATGCTGTTCATCATGTGCTATATTTGCTGTTGCTCAAGTAGTAAATCGCGTTCTATGGTAAGTTGGTGTTCTGAAGATTTTCACCCCATCGGTTATGCTCATGTCCTGAGTTTATTTCACCTGTTGATGCTCCAACCCGCCCCCTTTTTTTTTTACCGTATAAGCGGGGAGCTCCCGTGTTGCATATAAGAAGAAAAGAATTGGTCCAGTTAATAAGGGGAACCGGACCCAAAAACCATACACACGCGCCCATGCGCGACAACACCACACCACAGCAGCAACAACAAACCACTGCCAAACTCGCACGAGCACCTCCGTGCTAGGCATCTAGCCAAACGGCGAAGACACAAAGCATCGAGCTTCAACGACCGCGTCGCCCGCGACAAAGCAATCAAGACCCACCACTACCGCAGGACCGCTTTGATGACCTCACACCTAAAAGCCTAGGAGAAAAGGCAGGCCAAGAGAAGACCTAGCCCCGGCAAGTGGAAGTTCCAAACCGGAACTGATTGAAGGATTGGTCCCTTCAATGCTTTGAAGCGGGTACATTGCGCCCTCCGAAGCCCAAGTCCCGTACGGAGTTTGACATCGTCCCGCAAACTCACTTCGAAAGCCTCGGAATGATGAATGCCAAGGCAGCACCTTCAAGAAGCCTAGGGTTTCCCCTGTCATCCAAGAAGGTGTAGGAACTAGGGTTGCCTTGACGCCCTCCAAGGAGGGATGGCGACACCCACAGGCGCCACCGTGCCAGCGCCGGGCATGCCGGTAGGGATTTCTCCCGCGCCCCCTAGACCGTACCCGAGCCCATCCATGAGCAGAGAAGCGAGAACGGGACCCTCATCGGCGCTGGACTCCGCAGGGAAAAGAGGGCCAAGACGGAGCATGGCAGAGCTCGGCGGCCTCCGCGGCGGGATCAAGCAGCATATCCAGGAGCTTCAGCTGCGCGCAAAACCATAGCCCTCGAAGCCCAGGACGGGCCCGGATGGGCCCGTGTGGTCGCCGCCAGATCTAGGCCCAGATCGGGCCCACGCGCGCCGCCTCCGCCGGCGCACGGCCGCCGTAGACCATGCCCTCCCGCTGCAACCCCGCCGCCTCACCGCCTGCAGCCATACCTGCACAACGCCCGCCTTCCGTCGACGGCACGCCGCGCTGCTGCCCGACACCGCACCGCCTCCTCGACACCGCACCCACCGCCCGAGCGGCCAGGAACGTCGCCGGCTCTAGCTCGCCGCCGAGCTGGTTTCCGGGGCCGCCGCCCCAGCGTTCCCTCGCCGAAGAAACGCGGGCTCCTCCGCTCAAGAGCCCAGCAGTTTGCCCGCTCCCTTTTTGGAAGACGGGCGCCGCCGCCACCGCGCGAGGAACAGCGGCGATGGCGGCAGGAGGTGGCCGGGAAAGGGGCTGGCGGCTAGGGTTCCAGAATCGCCCCCGGGTCGACCACTCGGGAGCGACACGGGGGGGGGGGGGGGGGTGGCGAAATTCCCCCGCCCACATTTACCTTCTAACCCTGTGAGACTTTGTATTTCCATTTTAAGTATGGAAAATGGGTATACGCGACCTGGTTCGATCAATGTTGTTCATATTTGAGACAAGCTTGTTTGCCTCAACTGAGTATTAGAACTGTTATTTTCGTGAGCTGCACAATGTTGGTTCTATAAGTAGGGATTTTATTGATGTTGTGGCAGGTGTGATTTTGTCTTTCATGTTGTTTTCCTTTTTATCACACTTTGGGTTTGTTGAAACTTTTTGGTTTCTAACTGAGCGATAACCCGACAAAGAAATATTGCGCTAAGTGGATATTTCTATTTTGTTTCCCCGATTTTATATTTTTTCAGACTCTCAAAACCCGAATAAATGTGGTGGCTCAAGTGTATCGTTTCCTGATTTTAGATTATAAAATGCTCTGCTGCTGTGTATTGTGTATTGTTACACAAAATGACTAGGTTGTGTTTTCTGTACTGCCGCATTGATGCTGATTGTGTGGCACAAATTCAGACACTTTTGTTGTGGAAAACAGTCACATTTATTCGTTCTGATTGCCTGACCAGTTTGTGGTGCTATTGCATCACAGGTCTTGTCGTCTTGATGCTCCATTACATCCCATTGAGTTTGAACATTGAAGCAGGGTATTTTTGAATGTTTGGAAAGCAGGAACTGTATCAGAACTCTTGATGCTGCGTACACAATAATGAGGAGCTGAGTGTTTGTACTATGCTCGTTACTCTCCAGCTTGGAGCTATACCCTCTGTCCCCAAGCATGTTCTGTTGAGATGGCCAATGATCGTCATGCTTTCATCTTAAAATTTACCCTTGGGACTGATCTATAGCAGAACTGAACTATCTCACACGTTGAGTAGGATTGCTGTTATATGAAACAGCTCAGATCCGAGATACACAAGAGAAGGAAACTTGGGAGAGAGAGGAAAGAGTCCACAGGCAACAGCCTCCAATTCAGCTCGGTGATCTGATCCCCCATATGAGAAGGCAGGACACGCACTCTCGGAAAAGAGAGAATTACAAAAAACCACCACAACTGGAGCAAATGTATCAAACACCTACGATTTCACGCGATTTGTGGTGGTTTTTTCTACATGGTAATTAAATTTACCCCAATTATGGTGTGTTTTTTTAACATGACCCAGTCCTTGGACGCGTATCGGTCGGATGGCAGGTGTTCTCTGCTTGACCTCCTTTAATTCATCTTCAGGTTGCGGAGAAGGTTCAGCTTCAGGTGTGATTTTTCTTTGTTCTGGTTTCGGCATAAGCTTTTTTTTTAAACGAGGCAAAAGACTTGCCATTTAATTAATTAAGAAGAAGTTTTTAGAGTTGTTACAAACCAAAGCCTTGCCCGCAAGTGAGGCAAGGCCACCCGAAACACCTACTCTCGCGGCATCACATTACACAACGATTTAGCACCGGCGATGCCCCACATCACCATCTCATCCTTGATCTTTTGAATTAGCATCGTCGCGGTGATAGACTTGTTTTTGAAGACACAGGCATTCCGCTCCAACCATACCTCCCAAGAGACGAGCATGACCAAAGAGGCCAACGCCTTTCGATGAGCTCCTCTCTTGTGTATGACGGCCACCCACCAATCTTTGACGGTTTGGAAGGTATGCCACTCCGATGGGTCAAGATCATGCAACCCGATCCAAGCCTTCAAGGAGGACCAAATCCTTTTGGTGAAACGACATTGGAAAATCAAGTGAGTAGCCGTCTCTTGAACTTGGTTACAAAGCTTGCAATGACCACAATTTTGCCATCCCCTTCGTTACAAAGCTTCGGCGTAAGCTTGACATTTTGCTCTGTTGCGAAGCATTCAGGGTGCGACAGGATAGGACCTTGGTGGGATTTTGTTGGCATTCGGACCTTGGGATTTTGTCGGAACATAATTATTTTCTGGCTGGGCTTTTGAGCATTGCACTGGATGGATGTGTACTTCTAGCTAATTATGATTATATCCTTTTTCTTTTGATGTTATACATTCAGTAATTTTCGTGAGGAGAAACTAGAATCAGTAAAAAAGTTAGCTTGAGTGAAAAAAAAAAGCCGGTAATTTGTTTTAGCGGAATCAGTTATCCTTCTTTGTCAGAAGACGAAACCAGCAAGCGAGAGAGGGAGAGAGTTGGGCACGATGAAGGTTTGGCTCAGCAAGAGAAGTCCGACATGTACACGGCACGGTCCGGCCCAGCCCAGCCCATATATACGTAGCCCACCTTCATATGAAGCTGCTCGGCGTCGCCGTCTCGCCTATAAGTACGCTAGTGAAGGGAAATTGTCTCCGCCGCATCGTCGCCGTCGCCTCTCCTTCGGCCGTCGGCCAGGTATACACCCCTCCCCACCTAGCTCAACCAAAACTTAGTCTGGTCGTGTGCCGTGGATAGATGATTTGGAAGAGAAACATTGGGCGGCCATGCGCCGCAGAACCCCAAGCGGCAGTGCCAATGTTGTTGAGTATCGTATCATCAGGCCGTGTTGTGGCTGCCGGCCAAAATCTCGACTCTTTGCTGTTGATACATGTAATTCAGCTAATAATTCGTTAGGATTTGGGACAGGATCACAAACAGGACATACAGTGTGTTCCACTTGATTTTGCTGATAATTTCTAATGTGATAGTATAATGTTGGAGTAAGGCAGCCGTTTTAGGGCCTTTTTAGATTGTAGGAATTTCATAAGATTTTTGTAGGATTTCAATCCTTAGGATTTTTTCCTATAGATTGTCTTTGGATCAAAGGAATGCTACCACCCAAATTCCTATGGATTGGATTCCTATGCCTCAATTCCATAGAAATTTGAACATCCACGCCAACCTCTTTTTTAGACTCAAGTGTGTAGGATCGAGACACTTTTCCTGTGATTTTCTTGCGTTCCATCCAAACAACGATTCCTGCAGTTTTCCTGCGTTTCACAATCCTCTATTTTGGACTGGTAAACCAGTGGGATTCCTATGTTTTTACTATTCTTGTGTTTTTCAACCCTGCAATCCAAAGAGGCCCTTAAGGTTTTAGGCTGCAGGGAGGCTGGCTGGAGGAGGCACTTTTCAGAAACACTGTTGCATCCGGTTATTATTATTTATCCGAGTCATATTGGGAGTGATGCTACTTGATGCAAATCCAATGTTACCGATGTCTTGCTGGTTTTTCGCGCCGCCGGGATTTCTGTATTTTTCAATGTAACACGTCTCTGTGCTCACAACTAGCATCTCCAGGAATCATGCATACACTGGTCAACTATCTTCTTCCTTTTGTAGCTCTTTATGTATTAGCAACTCGGTTCCTTTTCTGTTATCCAGTTCATTCTTCTAATGTGTGTATTTTATTTTTGTAGTGTGTTGCAGAAATGCAGAGGAGCTGTAGTTGTTCGCAAGAGCAAGGGCTGCTCTGCGCCATGCATAACAGATTCCGAGGTTGGGCAGACCTTCCGGATGGCCTGCTGGACTCTATCGTTGCTCGTCTGGGCTCCTTCCATGATCTTCTTGCCTTTGAATCCACCTGCAGCTCTTGGCGTGCCGTGATTTCTTCGTATCCATTCAAACATACCTTGGGAACACTCTTCCCACCTCTCCTTATCGAACTTGATCCGCCTTCTCACTCTCGTCGTCCTCGGCCCTTTAGAAAGAGCTTGGTGCCCACACGCCCATGCCGTGTCACTGATATAGCCAATCAAGACACCTACCAGTGCCGTGAGATTCCCCAATTTTGTATTCCTGGGGGAAAGAATGCCCCGCCAAGTCCTCTAGACAGGTTTTGCTTCAGTGGTGCTTCCTATGGTCATCTCATTTTGTCCAGCAATTCAACATGTGTCGTTTTTTATGTGTTCACAGGTGCCAGTGTCGTTTCATCTCCACAACTGCCGGTCTTCAGTGACACTAAGATCTTGTATGGTGCCCTCACAACTCCTCTAGCGTCACCTAACTCACATCTCATTGTCGATACTGGATTACGAAATTTGTTTTGGCGTGTTGGTAGCCACTCTTGGGTGGGATGTACTCCTGAGGATGGACCAATCGAACAAATAGTGGTCTTCAATGGGCAGGTCTTTGGCATGGATTGTGATCACAGGACCTTCAAAGTGCACTTGACACCCCATATAAGAATACAGGAGCTGTCAGTTATGGAGTTGAGCATAATCAGTAAACGGCATTTTTCCAACGCATGGCTGGTGGCATGTGGCGATATGCTTCTCTTGGTCGGTTTTCAGGGACCTTTTGTAGTATCAGGGGTAACCTTCGAAGTCTTCCGCCTTGACCTATCGTTTGAGCCTGCAGTATGGCTGAAAATGGACAAGCTAGATAACTGGGCGATATTCATCAGCACGGACAAGAGAAGCCAGCCATTGTCTTGCATGAACCCAGAGATATGGGGAGGGAGGAGCAACTGCATATACTTCTATAACCATGAGTCTAAACGTTGGACTGCACTTGAGTTGGGCAAGCCACTGCAGGGAGATGACTCCGAATCCAATTCAGACATCTTTATTTACATGGGCCGTGACAACAGGTTGCAACCTATGTGGGTTTTTCCCAGCATGTTCTCTTTGCGCCAGTGATGGTGATGATCTTGATGCATAGCTTCTAGATCTTATTTTGTAGCACGTCCTCTAAAGATTCTTAAGAACTCTCCATCGTTGGTAGTTGTCAATCATCAAATTCCATATTTTGGGATCAGTTTATTATTTGAGCATGATTACTTAGAAGGTTGGACTCAATTTTATGCCCCTTTGTTGTCACGATGTTGTTCATCTTTGGGCCAGCTTTATCTTTGCTGCTTGGGCGTTGTATGCCTCCACTCTAGCTGAAATTTTATAATGGAACTTTACACTTGTTGAAATTTTACAATGCGTGGTTTTGGGAATTTTGGTTTCTGTTTAACTACAAAGTACGGAGTAATTGTTTCTATGTGGTAATTTCTACCAACTGAGCCACGCTAGCTCATATAAGCTTGTAACTACACACTGTTTTTGTTTGTTTAGGTAGCAACATTTGGAAGTTGGATAGGAGGTATGATATTGATAATCTTTATTGTACATTCATTTTCCTTATATTGAATGAAATTTATCAAAACAAACCAAACATGAATGGACATAATTGCATGTAACAAACCAAACAAGACAGGAAATAATCGCATGGTAAACAGTACTAGGAACTAAAAGAAAGTTCTTTGCTTATAATTTGTGCAATTTTTGTATCATGGAACAGTATGGAAATTATGGTAATTTCAGCTGGGAACTAAAATAAAGACGAGTGAGGCATAAGTTGTCAAATTTTTGAATTACATCGGGCTACATTGAAATCAGATGGTGTTTTTCACAGCAGTCTAAGGAGTTGGTTCACTTTTGGTTATCGTACCTTTGCTTTGCTCTTCTTTTTCGGACGCATTGTAGAACTTTGTTCCGAGATATTTTTGCTGGTATTTATCCAGATTTGGATGCTCAAGTGGAATCTTACACATTGTTATGGTATCAAAAGAGAGAAATATGCCAAATTGGTTTTATGAGCTAAGCAGGGCGTAGGATGCAGACATATAACAAGGAGACAAGGAGAGACATGGCTCATTTTCTCTTCATGCAAAATAGGACACCGGTCGAACCATTAGATATTCCATATTTCCATGTCAGCCTCCTGAAGACGTATGATGGACCCTCTCGAGACTCCAGATGAAGAAGACGAGAAGTTACCCTGATTTCTCACGTCTCCTCTCCCTCCTCTAAACCTAGCCGCACCATCTCTCCCTCTCAATCCATCTAATCCACGGGCTGTAACACGATAGAGGCGATTTTTTGCATGCTTTATGTTCACAACTTCATGTAAAACACTGTAACTGCATGATGTGGTGTTGTGATTATCTATTATAGGCAGATGTCAAGTTGGTGTCAACTTTGATCCAACCTTCAAATTCCTCAGGAAAGAGGCACCATGTAGACTGATGGCATCCAGCACTTCCCCAGCTTCAAATTCCCTGCCCGAATGATCATAAAGATGAAACGCAGCACTCAGGATGAAGCTGTCAGGTTTCAGAGACCCGCACGTTGTCTCGAAGAGAGATATGCCTTCAACAACGCGGCCATGCTCCAGATACGCCCTCATCATGGTCCGGCAACAGGCCAAATCAGCAGCCACACCAATATCCTGCATCTGGCTGCAGATCCTCCGGCTTCATCAATCTGTCCTTCCTTTAGAAAGGTGAAAATGAGGTGGTTGAAATGAGGGCTAGAAGGGGTTATGTTGCTCCTCAGCATCATCTGGATGGCTTCCTCTGCTTTGGAATAGCATCTTCCTTCTGTGTATGCCCTGATCAGCGCGAGGTACGTCAGCGAGTCGGGAACGTGACCACATGATAGCATCTCCTGGAATGTAGTTTCTGCCTCGTCATGCAGCCCGGAAGTGGCGTAGGCATTGATCATGGAGTTGAAACTGATCTGCACATTGCAAAGTTATGTCCAAATCAGTCACATTGGTCAATCTTAAGGCTAAGGTAACTTCAGAAGTCAAACGCCAACGAAAGCATACCTTTCCAGGCATGATACCATGTTCCTTCATTCTACTGAATAGCAAAGACGCCTCCTGATGCCTCCCTGCGGAAAATTGAACTTCGGAGGCCAGTATGGGGAAAATTCGTTGACGTGGAAAAAGGATTGTTTCTTTGATTCTTCTACACGAGGTAGAACAAACTTACCAGCCTTCCCATAGAAATTAAGCATGTTTGTGTATATCTTCTCATCAATCGCAGGCCTAGCTCTTGCGCAGCAGTAAACATTTCAGTAGCCTTGTCCAGCTTTCCTCCTAGGCCGTAAACACTGAAGCAGAAAACTGAAGCTAATGACCAAGTGGTCTCAAGTCTCGACACAAACATAAAGAAGGAAAAAAAAACTGCATACTTCCAGCTCAGTTTCCTACAATTTGTTAAGATTATCTACCTTATCATTATATTGAATGTCTGCAAGGACCGAGGAACGCCAGAGGATATCATGCGATCGTATATGCTGACAGCTGAGTATAGTTTGCCTGCTTGGGAACTAAAGCTGAGGCAGTTAGCCATGGAGCCCTTGGACCTGAAAAGTTTGCTTGCCCATCTAATGGAGATGAAAAGATGTTATCCAGACCTGACTCGAGCATCGACTTGATAAAAGTATTGTACACGACGGTATCAAGCTCAACTTCACCAACAAAACAGCCATGTATGATGTTTTCTGCCTCCTGAAATTTCCCTGTGAGTGATTTCACCATGTGAGTATGCACAGCAACAAAATTCCTCACCAAAGTTACTGCACAAGGATGGTAGCAGTTGAAAAAATGTTTACCATGCTTAGTCAAGTGCGTGACAAGTATGCTAATTGTCACAGCATCCCTGATATGGCCTCGATCAGCCATTTCCACAAAAAGATGATACGCCTCCTCAGCCTTGCCGCACTTACATAGTGCATCAACCATGGCATTGTGGACAGGCCCTCCTACGGAAACGATGCCGATGCTGACTCAAAAAGTAATTGTGCTTGATGTAACTTCTGTTCCTGGCCATATCGGACAATCAAAGTAGCTGTTGCTGAATCTTCAGGCTTGATTCCCAATGCGGTCAGTTGTTCATGAAGGAATTTCGCCTCGTCAGTACGTCCTGTAGCAGAAAAATTTATGGACATCAGTAAGATAAGTATGCTTAAGCATGAACACAAGTTCTTCTGTGTGGTACATAGCTTCCTCACCTTCCCTAGCGAATTTTCTGATCAATTGGCACGCGATGGACAAACCCCCAGGTGTGCCCAACAAGGATTTCGACGTGGTACGGAGCGCTGAACTGTCGGTCCGACAGTCTAACACCTTCGACGAACTATCTTCTTCCTGGATCAAACTAATCCTATTCTAGCATACATATCTATAAGAGAAACCATTGTTGAATTCTTCATGGTCATTCCATTGTTATGCATCTCTTTCAGTATCTTATCTGCACCCGCCGTCACCCCTTTTGCAGCAAACTTCCATCACAGTCATACAGAGGCCCTCATCAAGCTGGACATCTTCTTTTCTCATCTTCAGAATGAGTGCATTGGCCTTCTCTAGCTGGCCCAGCTTGACATATAACCTGAGGAGGTCATTGAAGCAGAACACATCAGGGACGCCATATTTCGACAAAACTCTGAAGGCATCTTCTGCAGCAGCTATGTCTTCCTTCGCGACATGGCACCGGAGAAGAGCGCTGTAAGAAAACGGCGGCTTCACAGTCCTCACCTCATAGAATCTAAAACTAGCAATGCTGTATCATAGTTTCCGGAATTCATGTGAACCTGAGCCATAGCCACATAAGTCTGCTCATCACTCAGAAGACCGCGCTTTCGATTTCCTCGAAGGTGCGCTGCGCATCATCGTAAAGCCCGATCTTGCCGTAAATCCTGATGAGGATCCCGTAGATGACCTCATCAAGGACAACCCTGCTCCGCTCCATCTCCGAGAAGAGCGAGAGCCTTCGAGTAGTCCTCATTCTTGTCATAGAGTGCCAGGAGGGATGCACAGTGTAGTTGCTGGGGACAATGCCATGATCCCCATCTCCTCATAGAGCCTCACTGCCTGCTCGCCTCTGCCATGCCTGGCACTCAAGCTGATCAGACTGCTATATGTCACCTCCTCCGGCACGAAACGGGACCTCTTCATCTTCCCCAAAACATCCATGGCCTCCTCCAAGAGACCCTCCTTGACAAATGAGCCGATCACAACTGTATATGTGAACTGGTTTGGCACACATTGTCTTCTTCCACCATCTGTTTCCACAGGTGGATCACCTTGCCATGGAGCCTGTGCTTCTGCAGGGAGGATAACATGAAGTTGAAGGCAGAGACTGGCGGTGCCACACCTCGCCTGCGCGTCGGCATAGAAGGTCATCATGTCGCCATGCCGGCCCCAGCGCGCGTACGCGCACAGCAGGGTGCCGCACGCCACCGCGTCCGGTTCGACGCCGGCCTCCAGCATCTCTAGGAACGTCTGCTCGGCGAGCTCGATCTTCCCTACCTGGCCGTACAGCCTGAGGAGGATGGTGTAGGCCACAACGCTGGGCTCGTAGCACAGCTGGATTGGTGGATGGATCATGACATTCACGTTAGGATTTGATCATTTCGGAGGAAATTGGCGAGAATTCAGCTCAAATGTTTGCAGGATTGGATCAATTCGAGGAAAATTGGCAACAATTCGACTTCAAATGTTTTAGGAATTTTATCTGTACCTGACGCTTCATCCAGGTGAAGAACTCTTGGGCCTGGCGCCACCCGCGCTGCTCGCGGAGGACGACGCACATCTCACGGAAGGTGAGCTTGGAGACGAAGGAGGCCATGGCCTCGCGCATGGACCCTGGCGGACGGGACGCCGTGGCGCGGGCGGCGCGGACGGCGGCGACGACGTGGCGGCCGTGCACGTGGCCGGCGCGGTCGTCCTCGATGTACGGGCCATCTGTCCCTCTGTGCGGCGCACCCATCGGGGCGTCTCGGCGCCGGCTCCCTGGCCCCGGCGCTCGGTGCGGAGGCGCCGCGCCTCGTCGTGGAGGAGACGCCGGTACGGCGGAGGGCGGCGCCCCCGCGAGGGTGGTCCGGAGGAAAGGGACCAGGAGGCGGCAGCGGCGTCTTCGTCGTCGTCTTCACGGGAGGAGCAGGTGATGGAGACGGCGGTGGTCGGTGCTGCCAGTAGAGTGTGATGAGTGGAAGCCATCGCCATGGACGCGGGAAAAGGAAGGGATACGATGGTGATAAGGTTAGAATGGATTTTCAGTCCTGGCTCTTGGTAACTCGGGCTGAGTCCCACCTGTCGAGGGAGAACTAATCTGATCAAACCAGAAACTAAAGAAGTGGACCAAACTTTGGTTAAGGCAAACATGGGCAACTATTGGCATCAATATAATAAACTTCCCAAAGCATTCTGATTTCTTAAGAAAAAATGAGGGATTTGATGCTCAATATCAAATGATTTTACAAACAAACAACAATTTTTTCTCTTTTTAACTACATTTATCAAGAGATTTACTACTGCTACTACACAACAATGATAACATCCATTCCGAACAAGCTGTATAAACGTTGGCTTAGCTAATACAGTACAACAACACTGTACAATTAGGCAAGAGAAACAGCAATCTATGTGCTCTCAGGTCTCTGGCCGGCAGCAGGCTGCTGCTGCTGCCACTCTGTCCCGACGAGGCGGGAGGAGCTGAGCTCCGTGGTGCTGTAGAAGGACTCCTCCGGGTAGAACCCCTCGTCCTTCTCGTCCTCCCACTTGAGCACCTCCCGGATGTACCGGAAGGCCTCGTCGATGGTGGGCCTGTCGCGGGCGCGCCTGCCACACGAACAGCTTCCGGCCATTCGTGTGTGCCGCGTACAGGTCCTTGAACTTCATCGCAACGTAGTAGAACGCCTGGTGGGCCATCGACTGGTTGTTGTTGTGGGTCCGGAGCGGGCCAAAGTCGCTGAACCACTCGCAGGCTGAGAGCGGGGAGCGCCCGATCTTCTCCTCAAAGAGGTCAAACTTGTTGAGCACCAGGACAAACGGCGTGTCGCGGAAACATGGGTGCCTGGCCAAAGTATGTATAAATTCAGTTGATTTTGATATCAGGAATTGAGATTAACTAACTCCAGGCAAGCTGTAACAGTGCTCTCATTCTCTATTTATACTAGGCAATACAGATAGATAATGTGCAGTTTACCAAAGTGTTGCCACCAGTTGGAACAAGACAGTAACTCACAAAAGCTACCACTTAAAATGCGCAGTGTTGGAAGTTGGAACTACTGAAATCACAGGACCATTCGTCAAACGCAACTGGTAAGATCACTTTACCTGATTGTGGCCTCGAACAAGTCCCTGCTTTGGATCATCTTATTCTGGAGGCGCCTACTTCCGCCACTAGCAGAGAGTCCCAGCTGGTCATAGTCGCTGAGTGCTACGGAGAATATCACCACACGAACATCCTCAAACATTTCTACCCATTTGCAGCCCTCATTCATGCCCTTGGCATTCACTCTGATCAGCTGATATCTGAGGGTGATAAAAGTAGATGAGATACATAAGCTTACTGGGAGTTGTTTCAAACGAGAAAGAAGTCATCAACCCACACAAACACAAATAGCAGGTAACATACATAATGTGCTGATACAGAAGGGACAAGTGGGAACCAAGTGGGAAAGAAACACATTCGTATAAAAATTATACAAGGATTTCGATGCAGTTTAGACATGAGCCAGGAAGAAAGAGTTTACTTGTTTAATGCCTGAGAGGTCGGGTCATGACTGTCACCATAGAGTTCTGACATGGGGCTGCGTTCGTCCAGAGTGAAGTCAATAAAGGCCAATCCATTCCCTTGTGATACCCCTTCAGCATATATTACATCTTTCTCTGAAGGTTCATACTCATTACTCGATACTTCAATTGCCTGCAGGGATGGAATAAAAAAGAGAAATCAGTTTAGGTACTCAAATAACAATTACAGTGTACACACAAAAATAAGTGACAGCTCATTGTGCTATGTCCGAGACCATTATCGACAACAGAAGGATGATAGTGGGTAAAGTCCAGAAACACAAAAGGCCCTTGCGGGGTTAATAACTTCCAAGTGTAAGTTTTATTACTGATAGACTAAACTGGGCATGTGATGCTTAGTTGCCATAATACAAATGCTGGTGTAGCATAATCCATGAAATGCAAGCTGTGAACAGGTCAAATTAAGGGAAAATCCGCATGAAAAAGCTTTGATTTATACCCTGCTCAAGAAATATTCAGCAACATCAGGGAGAAAATGCAATTCGTCCTTTCTTTTATATGTTGCTTGTATGGCAGGATCCTTCCACATCTCATCAACAACTGGTGCATATTCACGTGTAGCTGCAGGGAAGAATGCATCTAGGTCTCCCATTGCTATGATGTCCAACAGCCAATCTGAGAACTTCTTCAGCTTGGCATTTATTGAGTATATGCAAGAATCTGAACCACCAGATTTGTTTGCATCTACATAAAGGAAATCCAACTTCAGCATACTGCATATGATCTTGAAAAATGTTAGGAAACAAATGTAGTTGTCCTACCTTGTTGAGTATCATCATCCTCTAAGTTTGGGTTATTTGCTATAGCCAAAGCCTCTTCCTCGAAGCGCTCACGGCCCTCTAGCAGAATCCCTAGGTACTTGAACATGTTGCTTTGGATCATGAGTTTGATATTGTCAAGTTCTTCTGGGGTAAATTTAGTTCCGTATAGTAACTTAGCCTGTGTCATGAAACCAAACATCATGAAGTGCATAGAAGATAAGAAAAATGTCAAAGTAAATGAATTGGACTGTCACGACTCAGCTGGAGATTGCTTAAACTGATGATGAACAAATTGCATGATGTTCCATAAAGACTGAGACATTTTATTGCTTTAAGCAAAGACACCTATGAGATTATGATGACTAGACTAATATATAAACACCCCCTAGCTTGCAGAAGATTTTACCATGGCATGCATGCAATTGTCCTCTAGAATATTTACACAAGTCAACAACTAACCAAACTCCAAACAGCGAAAAAGGTTTATACATCACCAAAACAACGCACTACATGTAGAGACAAACTTTAGTAATCAAACTTCAAGTCATATTTTACTGGAGACCTATAGATAAGTTGAAGCACACACCAAATAAGGATATAACAGAACCTACTGCAGTTAATTTCCTACAAAAGCGTGGCCATTTATGAAATTTGGTCCAACCTGCTTAAATATGGTGCTTGTTCCAGCTCCAGGTGATCCAAGAATAAGAAGTTTTTGTATTCTTTTATGGTCTAAGTAATCAGGCACTGCTCTTGCTGAATAAGGAGTATCATCTCTGGGCTCGTCAGTGTTTGCAGGAGGCACCGGTAGCGAAACCAAGGCGCACACAAAACGTGTGAAAGGCTGCATAACAGCGGATACAGAAAAATTTGTTAAAAAATTGAAGGCGTTCATTAACTTTTAGAAAACGAAGAATAATTAATTGAAACTTCATTCAACAAGATACATACCGACTGCCATATCTTTCCTTTGATGTTATTTTGGCCTTCTTCCTCGTATCCACCATCATGATAGACCCAAAAGTGAGTATCACGGGGACATTGGACTTGTGCTATCTGCAAGAATGATGCAGATATTTTGTGAAAATCAATCAGAATAGTGACACAACATACTTAAATATGTACACAAAATGATAAGGATTCTCAATTCTATGTAGGGCATCGATACCTTCAGAATTTTCAGTTCAATCTTGGTAATTTCCCTTCCATTCATATAAACCTGAGTGTTGCCATTACTTGCATCAGCCTGAATCTTTCCATTGAAGTTCAGGTTAGTGCTGACAATCCGGTTTGGCTTTTCCCCCGCCTAACAACATAAATGGAAGGTTATTAGCAGCAAGTTCAGGTTGCAAAGAAGGGTATGTTCCTCTACTATCAATAGGCTTACCTTTCCCCATAAGCCTGACTCCTTGTCATACCAATATCTTCCAGGCTTCAGATTTTGAGGAGGCCGTGGGCAACTAAGCAAGTCTGACATCTCTTCTTGGCAAAGAGGGCAGCCATTGACGATGACTTGCTCGGGCCGGAGCTGGTTCGCCTGGCACTCCTTCTCGGCTTTCAAGATTTGCCTTACCTCCAGCGCACTGAGCAACCGTGATAATATCCTCGAGCTCTTCCCTAGCTTCGACCGCTTGCTCTCCTCGATCGGACGGCCAATGCAAGTGATGCACTTGCGGCCTTCTGGCATGGATCCCATAGCCCTGAGCAGGCAGTAGCCGCAGTACCTCTTGTCGCAGACGATGCACGACTCCTTGCTCTCCCACTTCCTCTTGCCGCAGCGGTCGCACGTCTTCCCCCTCTTCTCCTTCCTGGTGACCGCCACGAACTGCTCTGACCTGCTATCGTCAAGCTCGGTGCTGTCATCATACTTGCTGTCATGTGCCAACCCGAAAGTCACCACATGAGATCTCCTTCCGTCCTGCGCAGCAGGCCTGCTGCCATCCATCTGCCCCTGCCAGCTTCGAGCAAACTCACGCGACACCGGACGGGAATCATCTTCGTCGTGGTCAGAGTCCCCCTCATTCTGAGGCGCCGAATTGGCCGACTCCGAGCCTTCCCTAACCCGCGCAGGCGGCGGCGCCGGCTCTTCCGGCTGGGCACGAGCCCGGGGCGCCGGCCTGAAGACCGGCGCCACAGGCACCACGCTGCTCCCAAGCCTGTAGGAGCCGGACACCGGCTCAGCCGTGGGCACATCCGCCATGTCCACCGGGTCGATCCTGGGGACCTCGTAGGACACGGGCGGGCCGTCGTACTCGAGCGCGATGGAGTAGTCGAGGTTGCCCTCCGGGATCGTGGCCCCCGGCGGCAGCATCCGCCTCAGCATCTCCTCCCAGTTGCTCCCGTCCTCCACCGCCCCCGCCATCTCCTCCCGCGCAGGCAATCCGCCGAACACCTTCCGCGCGAGCCTCCTCCTACATCAGCAGCGAGCGCGAGGCTACCGCTCCCATCTCCCAATTTACTCCTCACTCAGCTCCGTGGACTCCGAAACTCAGGTGTTTTCACCACCGGAAGCTGGGAAATTTCTCGGCGACGCCGCTGCCTCGATTGGCCCCGACGACGGTCAAAGCCCAACGTTCCCCTCGCCAACAACCATCTGCTATCGTCGCCAAGACCCACCTCGCAGGTCAACCAGAGACCCAAAGAGAAAGCCAATCTTTGAACGAGCAAAGCCGCCGGGGAAAGAGACCTGCCGAACTACCAACAACCCTTCCGCCAATCTTCGAGTAGAAAGGCTCGGGATTTTTGACCGGGAACAGTGTGGGGGGGACGAGAGCGGGATTCACTTTCACACTCGGGAAGAAGACGACCGTTTCGGTTTCTTTCGCACCGCCTATGGGAAATCTTCAGATCTAGTAGAAGCAGTTAATTTACCCAAGAAGAACTGCAGATGACAACAGTATACTGTGGTAGATGAAACAGGAAATCTTCAGACAGAACTTGTGTATTGTGTTCAGATTATGTAGACATATTTTAGCGTGTTGATTGCAATGAAAAAATAGTACACTATACTAAAATAGCGTTGGTCTTAAAATACGCTATAAGCATGTTATATCATGATATAACGTGTTATTAGCAAGATATTGTACATTGATTGATTTAGCGAGACAATTCTCAAAACGCTATAGCGTGTTATTAGCGGTGATATAACGCGCTATTTTTTCCTTGATTCACTAATTTAGCAAACGAATCATGACAAATAAAAAAGATAGAAAATTTATATTATGGAGTAACTGGTTACTACTAGCACTCCGGTACCAATGATTGATTAGTGTTGAGGGCCATCTACGGAGTGAAACTGGAGTCCCAGGATGGCATTGAATCGACGAAGGTGAGGCAGGTGACAAGCATCATGGTGCTGAAATTAATGGACGTGACGTTGTCTTTTCTTTAAAATGTATAAAGATACGTCTACGAACTTGTCAATATTATCGTCTGAACTTTTGTTTTCGAGTCTGAACTTAGAATAGGTGATATGTTGGTCTGTCGCCACCGACGACTTTACAAGAGAATCGAACGAAGAAAACTTTTTTTCTTCTTATAACAAGAGGGTAGGTGGTTAAGGATATGGAACATGCGTTATATTTCATAAGTGGGATTGCATTTTCAGAGAAAAGGCAACTACAGCTAGGACCAAACTCTTACACAAAGCACCCTGAAACAAATCTCGAAATGCAATCGGGTCCCTAGCGACCGCACTGACAAAACATGCTTCATGCCCGAGCTAGCTTTGACGCCGTCGGGACAAACCACTTGGGGTGGGCGCCGCTGAGAAGCGCACGGACGAAATAGTCAAAGATCCTCTACATCGAGACCATACTTGGAGAAAGAACAACCACTATCGTGTGGTTGAGGAAGGCCGTCGTTCAATCGTAGGAAGTAGAGAAATTAGGGCGACAGCCGTCACAAGTCCTTTGCCTGAGAAATTCCGAACACCCGTAGTTCGAGATCCCCATAGCACGTACCGACAATTAGACTTGAGGCCATCTTCTCTAACACTAGCATCACCGTGATGGCTACAAGTCACATCGCAGCCCCCAATTCCGCCGGATCCGGGCCGTCACCGTGCCTATTGAAGGGAACGTATAGGTAGCGTCGCCGCCCATTTTAGATCGTGTAAGTTGTCCTACATGAAATTGTCATATATTTGTATCTTTGATGGAGGATTATTGTTTATGAGATGATTCATTCTGTGCAATATCTTTACCATACTAATCTTTGATATATTTGTGGATGCATGTTGTTAGTCCATTCTTGATGCCAGATCTTACCACTCTAAATTGTAGGACAATGATAGCCTTCAGTTGCAAGGATGGTTGCAGCATGTTTTGATGTGTATTGGGTGTCAAACCCACGAGAACGAAAGGTAAAATATATATTCTCTGAACTTGTATAACCCACTTAGACAACGTATATGCATTTAATATGATAGAAGATAATAACTATACTTTCTGCTTGAAAATGCAATACTTAAGAAAAATAATTAGCAAGCATATGGTAACCAAATTGAGCAAATCTCCGATGAAATTATTTGTTTTGTAAGATGTGGTTGTCTTTAAGTGAAGCTCAAGGCAGAGGCTAAAATGGCCAAGTCCAAAAGTGATGCACATGGTTAGTGCATCTCGGCGTGTAAGCGCCTCATAACATGGGAAGACAATTCATTAAAACGTGGTATTTGGTGTGTATATATATATATATATATATATATATATATATATCCATGCGCAATCAATAGAAATATTAAGGTTAAGCCTAACCACCTCATTTTGCTTTGAGGTGAAGTGTAAGTCTAAGTTACTTTCTAGGGTGAAGACATAACTAGGTGCAACCATATCCATGAGAAATGTCACTTCTAGTGAGTGATCTCAAAGCCATATCCATGTCACCATGTGCAAGTAAAAGAACATTACTACACAAGTTTCAAAATAATGACTTAAATTTTAAGGTTCCATGTATCCCTGATGTTATGCATCTAAGAACTGGGGTATAGTTTTTGTCATCTCCACCGCTCAACCATTCAAAATGCCATAGTACAGCCTTATGTGATATCATAACGTACACATGCACTCATAAATTATCACAAACGAATTGCGTTTGAAAATAACATACATGTTCGCAACTGACAATCAACAATTTCACCAATGTCATGATCAAGTTACTACTGAGACGAATACATAGATTATGCAATAAAATAATGGGGAAATAAATTTATAGCACCACATATCATGTTTTTGAATAGCTTATGGAGATTTTATGATGGGGATGAAGAGGTCGCAACCCAGGCGGAAGGAGAGAGAGAGAGAGAGAGAGAGGCCACGGCGGCAGCGACAGGACGCCCTTGGGCGCCTCCCTTCTCCTCCTCCTTCTCACTTTGCCTTCTTTGATGTTTGTATCCGAATCTCATCCTCTGTAGATGGATCCTATGGGGGAAGAAAATGCGTGCCAAGGAGTGGCCTCTAAAAACACTAGGATATCCCCTCCTTATATGGATCTCAAATATTAAATCTTGGTCATATGATCCATAACCCTTTGATCTAAAGATATCCTTGGGTGTTTCTAGAGCCTTCCTAATCCTTTCTTATCTCCTCATGGATCTGTACGTCGAGACCCACTCAAATTCATCAAGTGTGTTGCAGTGGGAAACTCTCCCACTATTCAAGCTTTTTAAAAAAATCATCAAGTGTGAAAAGAGTTAGAGCCAATCCTGTCATTAATTTGAGATTTCAGTAATGACAATTTTAAAGAGGTAATGATTTGGACACCCATGATGCATATCCAATTTAGCCATTTAAATATGAGTTTAAAAGGCATGGGTGTGAGGAATAACTTTCATGTTGTGACCTTTTCCGTGTGACGCCATCTTTAGCGCTCTTACGAAACGATCTCTAAGAATTGGTTGAACGGGATATATTTTAATCCACTCCGAATTCCACAACCAACTTGAAATTTCCTAATGATTCGTTTAATATCCATGGAATTTGTACACATTAACGAGTAAACAAGTAATTTTCGTCCAAAGCTCCGCCACTCATGGCAGTGCTTACGCTTCTCACACATGCATCCATCCATGTCACATTCTCATGTGTCCACCAAAAACCTCAGGCTGAGCTTATGCTCCATGTAGCTTGAATTTTAAATGTCTTTTTTTCTTCAAAATTTTCAGTTTTTCATTTTAAGAAGTTATGGAGAAAAAATCCAAGTACATGTACATGTCTAGCACATACGCATATTTCTTTTATATAAATTTATGTTTTCGTATGCGACCTACACATATGACAAATGTGAAGACAAAAACTAAAATTTTTAACGCCTACTGAAGCGACCTACACATATGACAAATGTGAAGACAAAAACTAAATTTTTTTAACGCCTACTGAAAACCACATTTTTGTGTATCAACAAAAATTTACACGTTCCTACTAAGAATCATCTTCACATGCTTGTAAGATATAATGATTTTTCAAATTTCGAAAAAAATCCGGGTTGCATGTCGGCCGGGCTCTCCGTTTGGCAGCTCCGTTGCGTCCACTTACTATTCCTAGGAATCGGATCGACGATCCTTACAAAAAGGTTCCTGTCCCGTTGCTTGCTCTTCTACGGGTGACGTCGTGATGGCGCCACGGGAACGAAGATGGCAAGCAGGACCCGCCTCTGTCACCACCTCAGGAGCCACTTGGCCATGGCGCAATGCATGGGCCAGCTCGGAGCGAAGGTCGGGCCCACGCGTCAGAAAATACCAACCCACCCCACCCACCCACGGCGGCGTGCGCGCAGAGCCGCCGCGGCCTGGCCCCACGCGTCGGCCAAGGATATTCCGGGGCTATTTAAGCGACCGGCGGTGAGGGGAAGGAGAAGGGTAGGTGGTCGTCTCGCATCGCACACCGTGAACCCACCACACAGAGAACACAACAGAGGCTTCCCCCTCTCCTCTCCCCCCCGACGACGCAGATCCCATCCAAGGCAGACAGGCAAGTGAGGCGACTCTCCCGATCTCTTCCTCCCCTCCCCTCCCCTCCTGAATTCGTGCTCTCGTTTCGTTTGATCCGTCACGTAGCTTGTTAGATGATCTTCCGCCCGATTCGCGTTGATAGCCGGCATGCTTTCCTGGGGTGTGCGTGCCTGGGCCGCGATGGTCTCTGTTCTCTGGGTTCGATAGTAGCGTCGGCTCGGCCGTTTTTCTTTTCGTATCTGCAGGTGATAGTTAGGAACTAGCTGTTGTTCAGATCCATGGGGCAGGAGCAGTCCAGCCGCCGTGCTAAACTAATACAGTAGTACTATCAGATAACTTCTCCTGAAAATAGGCCAGACTGAAAAAACGTCCATCGATGCTGAATTCTGAACAGCACGCGTGCTGGCTGAACTTGCGTCTCTATGGCTTATAGGTGTCGCCGCCATGGATTACATATCAGTTACTAGTTCTTGCCGAGGAGGCGGAGCAGCAGCGTCTTTGCGTTGTGCAAACCACTGGAACGGAGGCCGGGTTGGTTGTCTGATGCTCGTTGGTGATTGTGTATTTAGTACTATTAGTAATGTTGTCTCGGATGTTTTTTTTTTTCTGTGCAAGTGTTGACATCATGCTTGATTGATACACCATAGGTTTGTTTCCAAGATTCAGTCAGTTTTCCGTCCTAAATATTTTATATTACTTGCTAAAATACACGATGCTGTTCTCCTCGAGCATGAGTTCCTAATGGAGTTGAATTGAATTGCTGCAGTCCATAAAGTGGCTCCACTTAATTATGGATTTAGTTCAGGGTCTTCAAATCACATTAGGTGGTATTCGGTGTGCTCCTCTTTTATAGTTGGTATTTGTACTTCATATTCAGTTTTTCACTGATCAGTTCTGAAAATTATGTTGAGTACGCACGACTGCTCAGAATTAGCTTATTTTGCCTCTAGTTCTTACGCCTGATTGGTGGGTTCGTATAGGATTTTAACATTTCGAGTTAGATATGCATAAATAATTGACACTGTTCCATGCATGATGTGTTGGTGGATCTCTTTTCAGGTACGAGATGGTTCTCACCAGAGTTGGTCTCGCTGGTCTCGCCGTCATGGGGCAGAACCTTGCCCTTAACATCGCAGATAAAGGGTTCCCTATCTCTGTCTACAACAGGACAACCTCCAAGGTTGATGAGACTGTTCAGCGTGCCAAGATTGAAGGAAACCTGCCTCTGTACGGTTTCCATGACGCTGCGTCCTTTGTCAACTCCATTCAGAAGCCACGCGTCATCATCATGCTTGTCAAGGCTGGTGCACCAGTTGACCAGACCATCGCAACACTCGCAGCACACTTGGAGCAGGGTGATTGTATCATTGATGGAGGAAACGAGTGGTACGAGAACACAGAAAGGAGGGAGAAGGCGATGGAGGAGCGTGGACTCCTCTACCTCGGGATGGGTGTCTCTGGAGGAGAGGAAGGTGCCCGCCATGGCCCCTCCATGATGCCTGGAGGCTCATTGGAGGCATACCAGTACATTGAAGATATTCTTCTCAAGGTGTCTGCTCAAGTTCCCGAAAGTGGTCCTTGCGTCACATATATTGGAAAGGGTGGGTCAGGAAACTTCGTCAAGATGGTTCACAATGGAATCGAGTACGGTGACATGCAACTGATAGCTGAGGCATATGATGTTCTCAAGTCTGTTGGTAAGCTCACCAACAGTGAGCTGCAGCAAGTTTTCGCTGAGTGGAACAAGGGTGAGCTCCTCAGTTTCTTGGTCGAGATCACTGCCGATATATTTGGCATCAAGGATGAGCAGGGTGACGGCTACTTGGTCGACAAGGTCCTGGACAAGACTGGGATGAAGGGAACCGGGAAGTGGACAGTGCAGCAGGCTGCTGAACTCTCTGTGGCTGCTCCAACCATCGAGGCCTCCTTGGATTCCAGGTTCCTAAGCGGGTTGAAGGACGAGCGGGTTGCGGCTTCCAAGATCTTCCAAGGTGACTACACCACTGACATACCTGTCGACAAGGCACAGCTGATTGATGATGTGAGGAAAGCCCTCTATGCCTCGAAGATTTGCAGTTACGCGCAGGGCATGAACATCATCAAGGCCAAGAGCACGGAGAAAGGATGGGGCCTCAACCTTGGTGAGCTAGCCAGGATCTGGAAGGGTGGGTGCATCATCCGCGCCAGCTTCCTGGACCGCATCAAGAAGGCTTACGACAGGAACGCTGAGCTCGCCAACCTTCTCATAGACCCTGAGTTCGCACAGGAGATCATGGACAGGCAAGCTGCATGGAGGAGGGTCGTCTGCCTCGCAATCAACAATGGTGTTAGCACCCCAGGCATGTCTGCAAGTCTGGCGTACTTTGACTCCTACAGGAGGGACAGGCTGCCCGCGAACCTGGTGCAGGCGCAGAGGGACTACTTTGGCGCTCACACCTACGAGAGGGTCGACATGCCAGGCTCCTTCCACACCGAGTGGTACAAGATAGCACACTCGAAGATCTGAGCTGCTGCTGCTCCACTGGGCGATGGCTCGGCATGGTTCCCTCTTCTCGGTATATTTGGTGTCCAGTTATGGGGTTCTTTTCCTGTAGGGGAAGAACTGCTGTTTAATTTTATTTGGGTAATGAGTCCTGTATTTAATTTCGATAAGGAGGTCCAATTTCTCTCCGCTACCTGTCATTGTTTCGTGTAATCAAGCCCTGGAGAGGAACCATTGTTATTTGTCGGATCTCATGATTCTGAATTTAGCATGAATAATAATACGCATTTTCACGTTCCAGTGTTTTACTTTGTTTCAGAGTCAATGATCCTGCTTTGTCAGCATAACCTGGCTGTATGATGCATCACACGATTCACAAAATATTCTGTTGCTTTCTGTGAAGACGTCATTGGTATTTGTGACAAAGTCCTTTCTGTGGAAGAGGAACCATATCTCTTTTGTCATTTACAGTACCTTGAGTTTTCTGAGTAGGGATGGAGACCAAAAGTTTTAACAAGATTTATTCGAAATCGACATGTTTCGATCTCATATTCTACACTGGTTAGCACGATGTTTCGTGTGACATTGGCCCAACCTGTATTTTGAACTGATTCTGGCTCTGGAGTAGAGATGCTGGACTGAACTGCTGATCGTTCGATCGATCGATCAAGTGATGAACATTTGTGCATCTATCTATTCTACTGGTGTGACCGTTGGGTACAGCGAAAACAGTGTAGGGGAGTACGCGAACGAAACAGGAAGGCGTATTTTGCTACACTAAGATAGCAGCGAAGGCGGTTTCCTACTCTCTGCTTTCGAATTGCTTCCTTCTTCACTGCCGCGCACCAAGCCAGGCTCCCGGCGGCAGAATGGCGGCGGAGGCGTTGGAGGACCCGTGCTGCTGCATCTCGCACGCGTTCGACCGCGCCGCGCGCCGGGACCCGCACGCCTCTCTATCGTCCAAGCGGCGCCGGCGGGCGCGGCCGACGGCGAGCGCCGCTTCACCTGCGGCGACCTGCTCTCCGCCGTCTCCTTCCTCTCCCGCCGCATCGACGCCGCGCTCCGTCGCAATAACGTAGACCCCCTCGGCGACGGCGGGTCTCCAGGTGCGTGCGTGCGTGCGTGTGCGCGGCGTGCTCGGCTGCTGATTTGTCTTCCACTGTAATTTCGTCCCCCGTTCACCTCTCTCTGACTCTCAATTTGGAACCCTAGGCTGCTCCGATCGGCACAGGGAAAGCGCCCGTGCGACGCCTAGGGTCGTGGGTGTGTACGCGTGGCCATCGGTGGAGTATGTCGCCGCCGTCCTCGCCGTGCTCAGGTGCGGGGAAGCGTTCCTGCCGCTGGACCCGTCGTGGCCAGAGGAGAGGGTTCAGTCGGCGGTGTCGGCGTCTAATGCGGCGCTAGTACTATCGTCAGGAGGTTCGCCAGCAGACACCATGTTTAAGAGCAGCGCTTGCCCTGTTCTGCGCTTGGACGGCGACATCCGCCAATGGTCCAACGATGGAGGGGTTGGGATAGGTGGAGAGGAGCTCGCTTGGCCGTGCGAGCGTGAGAGGCTCCGGGAGTTCTGCTATGTGATGTTCACCTCTGGTTCCACCGGAAGACCCAAAGGTGTTTGTGGAACGGAGAAAGGTAAAAAGTTCAACGCTCCTCGTCGCTGCTAAACGGCTGTTCACTTTGCTTTTCGTAGGTATTGTTGTGCAATTGTTTAGATCTTCAGGCTATTTTATTTCTCTGCTTCTGAAATGGCGAAGAAATTAGTCAACATTATTCTAGATGCTAACCTTTTGTTCTAGACTTTTAGGTTACTACATTTCATTAATTCCATGTTTTTGTTCTTATGGTAATGTTTTGGTGTTCTGTGTCAAAAAAATTCAACCTAATGTTTGGTAGGAGCAATTGCAAATGTAAACACCTGGAATTTGACTAGTAGCAATATATTCAATACCGGCAAGAATTCTGAATTTTTGGTCTAGTGCTTTTCTAATGGCTTGATCACTAGGTGTTTCCGATTGAAGTTTTTGTTTTATTTTAGAGAAACGCAAAAGACTTTTGCGTTTCTTTATATTGGAAAGGTAGAGTTGTTACATCCTCCAATGAGCAACCAAGTTATTGAGACATGCTTGTTTTACTATCATGCTATAGGTCTTCTGAATCGCATTTTGTGGATGCAAAGAAGGAATCCTTTGTGCTCAGACGATGTGTTGTTGTTTAAGACATCTGTCAGCTTTGTCGACCACCTTCAGGAGTTTCTTTCTGCTGTATTGACTAGCACAACACTTGTCATTCCTCCCAGTGACTGGAGAGCTAATCCAGCATCATTGGCCAGCTTGATTAAGGTTACTTTGCTTTCATATATGTCGTCAGTCTTTGTTCTAGTGAAAATACTTCTATGTTTGTTTCTTGACATGAAAATAGTAGGGGAGAGAATACTGGTTTCCTTATCCAGTTAGTTTTCTCCAAAAAGTATTTCACCAAAAGTTCAAAACTTCTACTTGATGAAATAAATCCCACTGGTGTACAGGAATACTATTGCATAGTAACTTACAAATATGGCCGCATTTTTTGAGTATTCAGTTACATAGAATGGAACCACCATTTAACATTGGGAAAATAGGATGAAAGTGATGATTTGGTGTGCTATCATCTTTCCATCCAGCTTGCATAATATATACAGTTACGGCTTCTGACTTCTTAAATCTTAATTCAAGTCGTATGTTCATGTGTGCCCAATTGTGGGTAGCTCCTAATGCATGTTAGCATAACCTTTTCATTTCTCGTTATCGTTGTCAGAGATACAGTACTATAGTACTATGGTCTATGGTAGCAAATAGTATTTTTAGTACGTTGTCATTGTAATCAAGGGATAGTCTGAGGCTCTCTTTTCTTCTTGATTTTTTATATCATTGCTTACTACTCCCTTGTTTGTGGTATGACATTCATTGCCCTTGTATTTTGCTAATGTTTTCGTAGGCATATGGTATATCAAGGATGACTCTGGTTCCATCATTGATGGCAATATTACTACCTACCATTGAGAAAAATCTTTCATGTGGATATAACTCTCTTAAGATCTTAGTATTTAGTGGGGAGATTCTGTCCTTGGTGCTGTGGAAGAGAGTCCATGAAATTCTGCCAGACACTACTATCATAAATCTCTATGGAACAACAGAGGTGAGGAAGTTGCCCACTCAATGTTTTCTGTTGGTTCAGATGAGACCGACTCAGATATTATTTCTCTAATACATTCTCACTCTGTTGAGCCATTGATCTCAGTATCTCACCAGGCACCGCCAGTGCAAATTAACACTACTCTGGGCAGCCATCTGGCTGAATTTTCCTAGTTTGACTATTAATACATACAAGGAATGTTAATATTCTGTTATGGTCACAGAATTAAGAATGTAATTTATGTCATATTTATGGCAACCAAGCTCTAACTTTGTTAACATTTACGTTTAGGAAGTACTCAGTACTATATAATTTCGCAACCACAATTCTAGTGCTATCTGTTAAACATATATTTAGGGAAATCATCATACAGAGTTGGTATGCCATCAGGATTGACCGATTATGTGCTTGAGTTCTATACTACTTCTTACACCCTGAGATGAACTCAAAAGTTCAATCTGTGTCGCTTTTTGTTTGGTGAGAAGTTACATTGGTCTGGAATGACGACACAGAAGAGATACAGAGAGTGGCACAATCTGAGCTGACATGTTAAAACAGAACTGAAATAGCATACTTGTGTCCCTAGGATCCATGAATCTATGAGATCAATGGTATTGTTGTTAAGTTTCACCATGAGCTGAAATTACTGTTGTTTCTTTTATATCAACCTATGAGCTCAATTTTTATCATTGTTTCATCTCACCATGAGCTGAAATTAGTGTTGTTTTTTATGATATTCTTTTGTTCAGTTTTTCTCCTTTTTAGCGGAAAACTGTAGGTGAGGCCCCGACAGTAATTGTTCAGTTTTCCTCGCACAAGGACTAGCTGAAATAAATGTTATCCATTTGTTTTGTATCTTTGTTCAAAGTTTGTACTTGTGTTTCAGGTTTCTGGTGACTGTACATTCTTTGATTGCAAAGATCTGCCTGCAATTTTAGAGCACGAAGAGATAACCAGTGTACCGATTGGATTTCCTATTGCAAATTGTGAAGTTTTTCTTGTGATGCATGCTGGGATTGCGGATGAAGGTGAAATTCGTGTCAGCGGAGCATGTTTATTCAATGGTTATTTAGCAGAGCTTGCGAGGAGTAATCGCGCTGAAGGCAGTGAAAGTTCAACATACTACAAAACAGGTGACTATGCTCGCCGGCTAAAAACTGGTGAACTTATTTTCCTAGGGAGAAAGGACCGTTCTGTGAAAAATTTTGGGCACCGTTTTTCACTGGAAGAGGTAGAATCCACCTTAATGGAACATCCTGATGTCAGCAATGCTGCAGTTACTTTTCAAAGTAAAGGGTCTCCAGATTATAAGGCATACCTGGTGTTTAGGAGTAAGGACGAAACTGCAGAAGACAGCCCACAGTATAGAGAAGTACATTCTTCTCAAGATATCGTGGCATCGGTTCGAAGTTGGCTCATCAAGAAGTTTCCACCAGCTATGATTCCAAAGTTTTTCCTTCCCGTGAAATCATTACCTTTGACTTCTTCAGGAAAGGTTGACTATGTCAAGTTATCAAGTTTGGATTGTGCATCAGAGCCATGTGAATTTGTCTCTGGAAGCGATCCAGTTAATCCATATTTACAAGTTATTAAAAAGGTTTGTTCTTAATTATAAGTGCATTCTCTTGTTTTTTACCTTTTTGCCTGAAAAATTGTTACTATGTTTAATCTGGTTATGTCTGTTTCTCTTTTAAATTTGTTGATAGTGTCCGTTCATGTTTTACTGATGCCGTCTCCATGTACAATAGGCATTTTGTGACGTCCTACTTGTTGATGAAGTCTCTGAGTTTGATGATTTCTTCATCTTGGGTGGTAACTCAATTACTGCCGCCCATGCTGCCCACAAGTTGGAGATCGACATGAGACTCCTTTATATCTATCCAACGCCTTCTAAGCTTTTGCATGCTTTAGTTGTGGAGCAGAGTAGATTGGTTTCTCCTACTGATGAGCCTCACCCGAAGAAGGGCCTAAATGTATCTGCAAACATACTGAGATCATTTGACCCGATTACTGCAAATGTAGATGATAGTTTTCATGAAGGAAAAACACAGATAAATGGAGAGCGTTCACATGATCACATTGCAGGGAGTAATGGAAATGAAACAGATGGCCAGCTTAAGAAATATATATTCTCTCCTAATGATAGATACAAGGCAAATGACCTCTACTTGGTGACATGCTCGAAGGACAGAAACAGTGTCACGAGCAGTCAATGGATCCTGAATTTTTGTTTACAAAAGAAGTGGTCTATTGGGCGTTCCAACAGATTTATGCATGTCTATGAAGGGAAACTGCAACTTGATGATGTCTGCTCATATGTCTCATGCAACAAAAGAGGTCATCTTCAGGAACTTTGGAACATTCCGTTGGATTCATGTGTTGATGCCTCACCTTTGCTTGTCCTGAACAATGGGATGATGAACATATTTGTCGGGTCTCATTCACATTTATTTCTCTGTATTGATGGTTGCAGGTGATTTTTGCTCGCTAGTTCTTAATTAGTCATTGTTCTGATTTTCGCTGAATGCTAAATCATCGGCAATCTAGTGTGCCATGTATGCATTCATGCTGTTCTCGTTGATTTGGTTAATTTTATTTGACGCGATGAGACAGCAGATCCGACCCGACATGCATACTGAAACTTGCAGCCAATTTATTGTGCAGTGGTTCAGTGCGGTGGAGTGTCGAATTGGAAGGACGTGTGGAGTGTTCAGCTGCTATAACTGGTGATTTTTCAGAGGTGATGTGATTCTTGAACTAAGCAAAAAATTACAGAACCAAATTAACAAGCATTTCGCTAGCCAGCTCATGGTTACTCTCTTGGACAGGTTGTAATTGGATGTTATAAGGGGAAAATTTACTTTCTTGATATATCGACCGGTAAACTATCTTGGACAGTTCAAACAGATGGAGAGGTACAAATTGCTGCATTTTTTATTTGAAATATCTTTAAAGCCTCACTTTGATAGATGGCAGCTGTATTTTCGTTCCATCTCTGAGTAAACATTAAAAATGACGAGGAACTAATTGTTTTTCCAGCTAGATGCAAATAAAACTTCTCTGGGAAGTTTGATTTTTGGGTCTTCCTAATTGTACTATACTTATGTTTTTTACAGTTGAGTAGGATATACAAGTGAAATAGTAAAAAAGGGGCCAAATTTACAGGTTAAGTTGTGCAAAGGTCCATGATGGAAGTAACATTCTAGCATATCGAAGTTGATGATGGAGACACAAACTTACTGAGTATTTATTTTGGTATAGCTTAGATGATGGAGCGTGCTAGAAAGCATCTAACTAAAACCTGGTCTTGTCAACTTACAAAATGTTTGTGACATTTCATATCTCAAATTATGAATATTTTTTCAGGTAAAAATGCAACCAATTGTTGACAGGACAAGGAATTTAATATGGTATCATTCCACAATCTTTCGTTTGCTGTTCTATCTTTCAACAGTACATTACTACCAGTCTACCACTCATCACACATTTCTGTGTATATATCCTTTCTCTGCTTAGATGAAACCACATTTCTTTATTACGGTAATAAAATGTTGAGTTTTCAACTAGAATGAGTGAACCAATGATCTCTCTACTTTGTACTCTTCAGTCATACCGAAACACAACTTTGCACAATAGATGACTCTACAACTGGTAATTATAATTTGCAGGTGTGGCTCTTATGACCATCATTTATATGCACTAAATTACAAAGATCGTTGCTGTGCTTACAAAGTTTCTTGTGGTGGAAGCATTTATGGTTCTCCTGCTATAGACATGGTATATTTACTGATTAACAGTATGCATGTCTTAAATGTGTGTAGGGGCTCTGAAATCTCGTGTTATCTTTCTTGCTCCCTTGCAGGCACACAACGTAATCTATGTTGCTTGTACGAGTGGCCTTGTAACTGCAATATCCCTTGAGGTAACTTAGGATATATTCTCTGTGCTAAGTTTAAAGGAGAGAGTATTTTTTTCTTCTATGGGAATTGTCTTCAATAAAGCTTTGTAATACCAAGCAAAAAAATTAGTAACAGGTGAATATCTAGAGTCTTCACTGGTTTCTGTTGATTGTAGCAGGTTCCATCATTCAGCATAGTTTGGCAATATGAAGCTGGGGCACCAATTTTCAGTTCTCTTGCCATAGATCATCAAAGTGGAAATGGTAGTTCTTAAACCTAGCATCTCCACAAGAATACTGCAATATGTCCATCTGTATGTTGTTTAGATTGTTCTTCACCCCAAAAAAGAGCTAGAGCTGACAAGTTTTAGGTGCTAGGCCCACATTCAGATTTTATTTTTTGGAAATCTACTTTTTCATCTGTATTTCACCATTTAATTCATGCACGCCTTTTTCGTAATATTTGAAAAATGTTCATAACAAAAATCAAGTTCAATGCACTTCTTTTTTTATCTGACACTTCCATGTTTCAGAGGAAAATTTAAACCCAGAATTCCCTCCCTCCACCCCCCCCCCCCCCCCCCCCCCCCCCCCCACTGTATTGCAACATCAATGTTAACTATTTCTTCTGAAACACTTGGGGTGGCCCGAAGAAAACTGTTTTACATTGACTGTAGCAGTGCAACTGTGCATGTCTCTGGCATACTTGGCTACCCATGTGACATTATGATTTAAGGGGGCAAGCTTAACGCTAGTAGGGTACAATTATGTTGATTTGTACTCCCTCCGTTCCAATTTAATTGACTTCCTATACACCAAATATGTATGTATCTAGACATGTTACATGTATAGATACATCCACATGTGGTGAATACCAAATCAATTAAATTGGAACGGAGGGAGTATAAAGCTAAACCATACTGTCTTGTATGCGATGAAACACTTACTAAACATAGGGAATTTGTTATTCTTTTGGTAGTTTCAGCTAAGGATGCAATTATGCTTTTTCGAGAAAATGCAAAAGCTTTGCGTCTCGATGCATTTTTAGAAGAGCGTTTTATGTACATGATGCCAATTTATGCTGATTACTAGACTTGCATTTTGCAGTCATTTGTTGCTTGGTGAACGGTCTGGTGATCGCGTTGAACTCACATGGCACTGTTGTCTGGAAGGTGCAACAGCTCTTCTTTCTTCTTACGTTTATATGGTGAACCATAACTAACTTCCGGTAGAACTCAGGCTACTGTTGGTGGTCCTATTTTTGCCGGTGCATGTGTGTCGTCTGCCCTTCCTTCCCAGGTACCATCTCTTTTTATATGATTTTAAATCGCCAAGCTCTTGTTTGTCCTATGGAGTCCTGTATTCATATTACTATACAATATATATTTATAACTTCGAGAATTCTGCAAAAGGTTGTTTCTTCACAAACTAATGTCTTGAGATTACTGCATTTCATAATTTGATAAGCTTCCAGTTTGAAGTAATTTGAACAAAACTTTTGTGTATATGTTAATGGCAGGTGTTGATACCCTGCCGCGATGGACGCTTGTACTCATTTGATATTGTAAGTCATAGATACCCGATTTCCAAATTTCTCTTTTGAGACAACACAACATGACATTTTGCATGGGGAGTAGTGAAATAGTATGCTAGTGTTGGTTGCATGATGATCATATCGTATAATCACTTTGCATTTTAGATATCAGTACCAAATTATACTTGGTGGTTGTATACTACAAAGACAGCAAATCCTTTGTCCCAAGCAAGTTGAGGTAGGCATGATATGAAACCAATAGAAACATATGGAAAGGTTCAAAAAGGCGTTTGCCTAGGCGCGAGCAAATCCTTTGTCCCAAGCAAGTTGAGGTAGGCATGATATGAAACCAATAGAAACATATGGAAAGGTTCAAAAAGGCGTTTGCCTAGGCGCGCCTAGGCACGCATAGGCGCAAGGCGTTGGCCAAACGCCTAGCGCTTAATCACGCATAATCACCGCATAATTGCGCATAGGCGTGCGCTTTGGTCAGAAAAGCGCAAGGCGCTGACAAAACGCATAATTAACGCCCAGCGCCTTTTTGAACCTTGATGGAAACCAAAAACACTCAACTACATTTTTTGCACCTCACTTCCAGAATCATAATTGATGATCAACAGACTTCTTACTGCTACATTTACTTGTTTTCTGACGCTAATTTAACAATTGCGGGTATTTCTAAAGATCTCGTCTTAATCCGCTGAGCTCTGTTGGTTGCATTTTTGGATTACTAGGACATCAAGGCTTATCTTCACAATAAGTCGTATTAAGCCATTTTAGATCACCTTGTCTGGTAACTAAGAATAGGTAGTGGATAAAATGGTGAAAAAAATCGCAAACTCAAAGCATTGTTGGTAGTGATTGTTTATCTGCAACTATGCAACTTATGGATCAAATATTTCCATTGCAGACATCTGGTGATCTTCTTTGGTCCTATGAAGTCGGTGACCCGATTACTGCATCTGCTTTTGTTGACGAAGTACTATCATCAACGCCATGTGGATCATCTGATAGGTACTCAAGATATTGGTAGCATACTCTCGTAGCAAGCAAATATATATATCAATAAAATGACCTATCTTTTTTTGACAGATTTGCCTGTGTTTGCACAAGTTCTGGAAAGGTCCATGTCCTTAGGATTACAGCTGATGATGCTAAGCAGGAGAAATTTGGTTACTCTGTGCAAGGCTTTGCAGTCATGGATCTTCCTGGAGACATCTTCTCCTCACCCTTGATGGTGGGTGGGCGCATCTTTGTTGGATGCAGAGATGATCGCCTACATTGTCTCTCAGTCACCCCACAACTCTAATCGATGTCACTTTAGTGAATGGTGTATAACTTATCTCCCCTTGCTGTACTGGGCCGTTCAACCTGGTATCTTCATCTGCCATGCTTCTGCAGCAAGAGCCTTGTTCTCCTTTTAAGATGCACAGTATTTGGAGTTCACATATGCAGTCGATCTGTTTTGCTTAGTGGCTAGGTGTAGAATTACTGGTGGTGTACTGTCCTGAGCAGTTAGATCATTTGAAGAACCAACAAAGAGGAGTGCAGAATCTACTGATGTTTGGGTTCCAAAGGTTATATTTCCACACCTGGAAATGGATTCAAGATCTCTGGTTAAGTGCTTGATATTCAGTTTCACAATCACATTACAACCTTAGTGCTCAATTGCTCATCCGCTATGGGATTTGAAAGTGGAAGTAGATAAAAAAAACCGCGTTCGCTCTTTGCTGCTGAATATACACCTTCTAGATTGGTCGGCATACTTGTAAGTCTCTTTCTATACATGGGATTACTTTATTGTTGAGATGAAATGTTGCATCTGTATTCTGATGTACTAAGTCAGCTTACAACTGTGCTTAATGTACTAATTTGGAAATTTCGATCCCGATAAACAACATATCAGCTTGTTCTGAGTTCCCTGTCAAATGTTCTTATGTACTGTTGACTTGTTCATATTCTTAATTTTACAACATCTACATTGTCCCAATGTATAGAAACTATCACATGATCATCCAGTGCAACATTATACAACAATGTGCTCATCGGGGTGTACTAACCTAAATCGTTAGGAAATAAATTTATAGAACAAGGCCTGAGCAAACTTGATGGCGTAGTCATGCTCCAACGACCTGGCGATCTTGGTGAGGCAGTACCCCGTCGATTCTAGCTAGACTTACAGAAGAAATTGCATATAAATCTATTGAAGAATTTAAATCTGATTGTGAGGTTTGTGTCGACGGCGGTGGCAGGAAGGAGGCTGCTGTGGGAGATGCCTCTCCCTCACTTGCCACTACCATGAACGACACCCTTGGGGCTGGAGCACAGCTGCTCATCTGTTGCTCCGTTGTTTGGTAATGTGATAGAACTCCTGATTTATTTGGGTAGTTGGTTCCTAGTAGTGTGCTTTAAGACGATCACGGCCACACTATTATCTTGATAGCTGCAAGTATATGATCTTTTCCTCTATTAATAAAGCTGTTATTTTTATACTAGCTACTCATGAAGAAAGGCTCCACGAACAACTCCTTGATTTGCTTCTTATTCTGATCATCTGGTGCACCAATACCATCGCATCCTTGGTAAACACAATGTGATATCCGTGCCAAATTCATGCACACCTTGGAGAAAGGTGGAGGACATTGGTGGTGGTTAATTGCATCTTCATTCATCGACTTCCAAGCTTCCATGCGTAGATCTTGCATAGCTATACAAGATTCTTGCTCATCACAAGATTTTCCGACATGTGGATAGCTATAGAGGATGGTGCATCCCCTCCAACTCAACCTGCAATTTCGATCACAAGGTACGTATGAAAATAGTAGCATTACTTTTTTGTGGTACAAGGCTTGAATTCATCCAAAAATTGAGATGAACTAAAATATATACACTATTATATATGTACAGAATGTGTTGCGTAGTCCTTGCACAGACGGAAAACTAGTGACGCTGACCATGTAGTAATTGATTACCTTGTGAACCTGACAAGTTCTTATTGATGCACGCTCTGGACCTTGTTGAAGTCCAGCTTAGCAAAATAGATCGCACTGGATTCAGGTGGTGGGACAAGGAGTGCAATTTAGGTCTGAGCATAATGCTAACCGTCCCACTATTGCTAAAGAAGGATTTAAATCCCTTTATGCTCTAGTCTACTTCTGACCACTTGACGAATACTTTTATGACTAATATAGCACTAAGTTTTTCAGTATGGTACGGGCTTACTGCTGCGTATTAATGTTTTCAATATATTTAACTTTCCTCGTGCACTGTATGGTTGTTGATCTGTAGTGTAAATCTTGATGTGTCATACAGTTACATAACCCGTCTACCATTGGTTCCTTTTGGTCTGCAGGGTCATGGTCCGTGTTCACTTTGAGACGCACATTCGTTTGCATTCAATTCTGCATGTATGAGCAGCTTCAAATTGGTAAAAGAGGTGCTCATCTTACCTATCATTGCTGAGGTACCTATCTATTTTATTCTGCTGAACTGTTTTGGCGCATTTAATTCTGTACATTAAACCACTTTCAGTCTTAATTTGAGATTGGTATCTTCCTATATGTTGTACTTGGATGACCTTATTCAGTTTGTTGTTCAATTAGATAACATGTCACCAATATTGAAGTATGTTGATGTCATATACTCATTTGTGTGAACTGATTTTGGGAAACATATCATCACATCCTGTTCACATGCCTTATGGTTGAGTAGCTTTACCTCAATAATTGTTTTTCCAGATGTATACTCTGGATAGGCTTTCACATGCTTAGTAGGAACTTACTGATCTCAGTAGTACGTGATGTTCTTGCTAAAGTAAATAAGTAATACCATGATTTCAACGTCAATTACCACCAGTTTACGAATCAGTAATACCTCAACCTAATGCGTTTTGTGCAAAAAAGTTATCTGTTTCAGTTCCGGTTACTGATGCATAGATAGTGTTGTCACTCACATTGTAACTCGTGTAAAATTGTTTTGCTTCAGAAATGAAATGTGCACATCCTTATCGGGTGCATTTTTCATCTGTGAGATGTATTGTGTTATTTTGTCCTAGAGTTATTTGCCTTTCCACTGTTGCATTGTGTTATGTGCTGTTTTTTTATTCTGTCTTCTATAATGTAAGACGAGGATGTATCCAACATTAGCCAATCATCAAGTCTTACTGGAAGTTATAGCAGAAAATATTCAAGCAAATTATATCACTAAAACATAACAAAATTAAATTATCCTACATGTGCAAGCAACTTTTGCTGCCATCTAGTTACACGTTACTCTGGTATGGCGATTCCATCGCCAGGACGTTAGCTCCTTTGAAGTCTCTTTCATATGTGGATGAAGTCCAGCTGCTAAAGTGACTGAGAATTCCTCCAACACTGCAGCCCTGGATAGCAGAAACCTTGCAAGCATCTTTTCGAGAGGCCGTCCTTCGTAGTTTGCAATGTTGATTCTTTTCAGATTGTATTCCAAGCATCTTATGTATGTCCGCCACAGACTCTTGGGCATCCTGCTGCTATACTCGACACCATCAGCGACAGTGCTGTCTTCTGGCTCGGTATCTGAATCTGATTGAGCATCGTCATGGCCCCTGTTCCATGTCGGCTTCTTTTCCTTTGGAGGCTCTGGACCCAGAGGAAACAGCGACAGTACTTCCAGGTACTTGGTGTTGACAAGCAAGGCGGAGACCGACCGGACGGCCTGATCGGTGGGCAAGCAGCCCTCGAGGCTCAGGTGCGTCAGGCTATCAAGTCCACGCAGGACACTTGAGAACATGCTGCTGTAGTAGGCCATTGATGGACGCAAGGAAAGGTGAAGGTACACCAGTTTGGTGCACTGGCTGATAAACGTTGTGATGGGAGCAATATCTGCTGGTACCTTGCTGGAGAGCTTTTCGCAGATCTCAATCCTCACAGCCTTGATTCCTGCCTGGTTCACGACCGTGAAGAATGATGAATGGCGAGGTGGAAGGCCGCCTTTGTAGTGCAGCGACTGCACGCAGGTGGAGTGCAGCTCGACGCTGCTGGCGTTGTGGCAGCAGATCATGGTGAAGCTCTGCAGGCGGGTGCTCGTAACGGCTATGTCCTGGATGCTCGGGCACTCTTCTAGCGTGAGGTGTTTGAGGAACGGGCAGCCCGAGATGAGCTGCTGCAACTCGCCTTCTGGGTCCATGATCCTCGTGAGGCAGAGCGTCTCCAGCAAGGCCATGTCGATGCTTGACGGCAGGTCGAGTGTCCAGTTGGTCAAGCGCAGGCGGCGGAGTGTGGGGCAGCTGAAGATCTGGCGGTGTGTGTAGGTGTACACGTTCATGTCGCTCGGGTCGAAGTCTGCCGAGGCGCCACGGGACAGGCCGAAGGGACAGAGCCTGTGTTTGGAGTATTGATTGTACCTGAGCTTAACGTTGAGCTCCTCGACGCCGGAGGTGGCGACTGTGGCGATCCACTGGTCGAGAAGGTCGTATGGCGGGTGGAAGGCGTCGAGGCAGAATGTGCGGATGGGCGTGTCGGCGCCCTTGCTGACGATGGCACTGGTCACCGTGTGGTCAAAGCAGACCCTGAGGTCGCTGATGGAGCTCCGGCCGCCTGTCTTGGCGTCGACAAGGTCGACAACGGGGACGCCTTCGTGGATGTGGCGCCACCGGCGGGAGAGCACGCTGCTGCGCACGGCCTCGCCTGAGGGGAGGTGGGAGAGGACACGCTCCAGCACATTGTCGGGGAGAGCACTCAGCCGGTCTCCTCCCCTCCTCCGCTGCGAGGGCGCCATCTTCGGCCAGAGATCAGATGCGATCGGCCGGTGCCCTGCCTATCTATGTAGTCCGTTGAGGTCTCGCCAACTTAACCCGCAAGTTACGTACGTGATGATGATCTGTTAACCTTAGTCGGTTGACGTGAATTACGAGCCCTAGAAAATTAATCCTTTGGTTATATAAAGGTCGCTGCCTGCCAGCGAGCTTTCCCAGATCGACGGCATAATTGCCGGACCGGATCATAGCAAACATGGCTTCGTCTTCGCCGCCAGGGAGCAGAGATCGGCTGAGCGAGCTCCAGGACGGCCTTCTGGGCGACGTCCTCTCCTTCCTCCCCACCAAGGAGGCCGGCCGCGCCGCGGCGCTCTCCCGGCGGTGGCGCCATGTCTTCTGCAACGTCCGCGCCGTCTCTTTCGAGGAGCGCGTGGGCGCGAGGGCCACCGACTGGACCACCTTCTACTACGAGGCCAAGGAGAAGAAGAGCTGCAGCGGCCTGCTCCTCGACGACGTCTGGTCGGCGCTGCTCTGCCGCCGCCGCTGCGCCGGCACCCACGTGCCGCTACGCCGCCTCCGTGTCGCCTTCGACAGGTGCCACTGGTGGGACCGGTGCCACATCGACCAGTGGCTCTCCTACGTGCTGCGCCACAGCAGCCAGGAGCTCCACCTCGACCTGGGCTTCCGCCTGGACCTGATCTGCCAACACGGCAATGATAAGCGCGAGTGGCGAAAGCGCGATGGGTGGTATGACCTGCCAGCAAAGCTCTTCTCCTGCTTGGCCATGCGCTCGCTAAGCCTCAGCTACTGCGGGCTGAATCTGCCAGCGGCCATCCTCCTGCCGTTCCTCGAGACGCTGCGCCTGACGGGCGTTGGAGAAGGTTCCGGGAGCAGCATCGAGCGGTTGATCGCGAGCTGCCCCCGCCTCGTCGACCTGACGCTTGAAGCCAACAATCTTGTGACAGTCTCCATTCGCGACAGATGCCTCCGCCGGTTCTCCCTCCGGTGCTGCCACGATGTCGAGACGGTTGACATCGACGCGTCCGAGCTGAGGTACCTGGATTACCGTGGCACGGTGCCGGTGGAGTCGCTCCTGTCCCTCCACGGCTTACCGGAGTCCATCATGTCGTGCACGGTCGATTTCTGCAAAGTCCTGGCCGAAGAGGAGGAGGAGGCGGAGCACGCCAGGATCAAAGCGTTTCTCGAGAAAGTGTCGGGTGCTAAGCGGCTGCATCTGCACCACTGGTGCCTCCCGGCCAGATCCTTCGAGGGGTTCCCCACGTTCCACAACCTGACGCGTCTGGCGCTGCAAGGTCCCCTCCAAAGCCCCGACGTGCTGCGTATGATCCTGCAGCAGACGCCGGACTTAGAGATCCTCTCGTTTTTCATGGAGGTCTCCGTGGTTCCTGGGATTTCACGGCACCCGATGATGAGCTGAGCTTCTCGGCCGTCCCGTGCTTGCGGAATCGGGTGAGGGAGATCAACATGGTGCACTACGCCGGCGACGCGCTGCAGAGTACCATGGCCCGGCTCCTTTTCCGGAACGCGCTGGTTCTTCAGAGGATGTGCATTGTGCTCGTCAAGGGGCCGTTCGAGTGGCAGGATGCACTGCAGGCGGAGGTCAAAGGCTGGGTGGTGGCTGGCAATGCAGAACAAATTATCCTATGATTGATTAAGTAGTGTTTTATCTTACATGTAACAACCAACCTCAGGATATTATTCTGGGATAGTTTTGAATTACTTCGTAGGATTACAATCTCAGAATGATTTATTTTCTGAAGAAAGATGGGAATAATTTTGCATCCAAGAACTTCATTACATTGTCATGTCAAGTGTTTGCCGAGAAAAACTCTTCTTGGCTTTGGTGGCTATACACCAAAGCAACACGGTGGTAGCTCTTGGCGCGTGTATATGGATTATGAATGAATTCATACGAATTTTGAAATGATTTTCAGAACAATTTTTTTTTGGTTCTGTGCCTATTCCCTCTGTTTTCCAATTTTACAACGCTCTGAGAATCATGATCCAGGTCACCAAGTTCTCCGACAACCTGCCGCTGCCATCAACGCCAATGAGGCATCTGCAGAATTTAGCGTTGCTGGTCATTTCGTAAGTCTGCACACGTTGGGCTGGCTTGACCAGTAAATGCAAGACACATTTTTGTCCGCTACTTTCTCGACTATATACCTGCAAGCTTGTCCACCACAATTTTGAATTTTAATGCTGAAGTGTCAATAATGTTACTACTTCATACCATTTTTATGAATACTTAGTCCATGTCATGTTGGTTTGTTTTGTTTTTTGAGTGTGAATGGTACAGATTGCAGGACATGGTTTGCTGGTTCGTTCATTTGTATTCCCACGGTGGATATTCTTTAAAAAAAAATCACGCTGCATTGAGGTCAGTGGTTGATGCTAACCGTCTCACTATTGCTAAAGAAATATTTAAATATGTTTTCGAAGATTTTTTTAGGACTAATATAGAACCAAGTGCTCCCTATGCTACAGGCTTACTGTTATGTATGAAATAATGGATGATTTGAATCTATTTAATTTTCCTTGAACAATGTATGAGTGTTGATTCACAGTGTAAATCTTGTGTCGTCAACTCGTCATACAATTGCCATATCCTTCTGGTTTGCAGAGCAGTGGTCCATCTTTACTTCAGGACACGCCTTCAAATATGTATTGATTTTCCTGAGTTATTTTCGTGCATTATATTGTATGCCTCGAACCACTTTCAGTCTTAATATGAATCGATATTCATACAACCTTCGTATATCTATATGTTGTACCTGGATTTTATGTCGTCCAATTAAACAACATGTCACTGATTTTTTTAAGCCATATTCATCAAATCCTGGTCACACGACTCATGATTGAGCAGCGGCCCGCCGCTGGGCTCGATCGACTAGTACTGCTGGATGCGGAGAGGCTGGCGGGCGCAGCTAGGAGTACTAATGTTCGTATGGCTTTCCATGGCCAGATGTTGATGAGAGGCCCGATCTATGCTTGATTTCCGAGACATCCTAATCCTACTCTTTTCTCGACATTAGGTAGTTTCGTCAATAATTGTGGCTCGTGTTTTTTAAAATATGTAAAAATCAATAGCTTTGGCCGGGTGGCTCATGCAGTAGCATGTGCATGAATTATAAAGAGCCAATCTATTGCTTTTTATGGGGGTTAAGTGTTTGATACATATATTACTCCATCCGTTCACTTTTACAAGGCATTCTACATATTAAAATATGGACTAGATATGGATCAAAATGATTGAACCTACACACTAAATATGTCTAGATATATGTATTTTCAAGAAAAAATAGAATGCATTATAAAAGTGAACTGCAAGAGTATCATATATGTGGGGGTTGGTGTGGACAGTTGTTCAGCTAAGGCTCGCACATTACCAACTTAAAGTTCGGTAGGAACAACTTTTTAGCATCCCCACAAATATCTGCTGGTACCTTGCTGGAGAGCTTTTCGCAGATCTCAATCCTCACAGCCTTGATTCCTGCCTGGTTCACGACCGTGAAGAATGATGAATGGCGAGGTGGAAGGCCGCCTTTGTAGTGCAGCGACTGCACGCAGGTGGAGTGCAGCTCGACGCTGCTGGCGTTGTGGCAGCAGATCATGGTGAAGCTCTGCAGGCGGGTGCTCGTAACGGCTATGTCCTGGATGCTCGGGCACTCTTCTAGCGTGAGGTGTTTGAGGAACGGGCAGCCCGAGATGAGCTGCTGCAACTCGCCTTCTGGGTCCATGATCCTCGTGAGGCAGAGCGTCTCCAGCAAGGCCATGTCGATGCTTGACGGCAGGTCGAGTGTCCAGTTGGTCAAGCGCAGGCGGCGGAGTGTGGGGCAGCTGAAGATCTGGCGGTGTGTGTAGGTGTACACGTTCATGTCGCTCGGGTCGAAGTCTGCCGAGGCGCCACGGGACAGGCCGAAGGGACAGAGCCTGTGTTTGGAGTATTGATTGTACCTGAGCTTAACGTTGAGCTCCTCGACGCCGGAGGTGGCGACTGTGGCGATCCACTGGTCGAGAAGGTCGTATGGCGGGTGGAAGGCGTCGAGGCAGAATGTGCGGATGGGCGTGTCGGCGCCCTTGCTGACGATGGCACTGGTCACCGTGTGGTCAAAGCAGACCCTGAGGTCGCTGATGGAGCTCCGGCCGCCTGTCTTGGCGTCGACAAGGTCGACAACGGGGACGCCTTCGTGGATGTGGCGCCACCGGCGGGAGAGCACGCTGCTGCGCACGGCCTCGCCTGAGGGGAGGTGGGAGAGGACACGCTCCAGCACATTGTCGGGAAGAGCACTCAGCCGGTCTCCTCCCCTCCTCCGCTGCGAGGGCGCCATCTTCGGCCAGAGATCAGATGCGATCGGCCGGTGCCCTGCCTATCTATGTAGTCCGTTGAGGTCTCGCCAACTTAACCCGCAAGTTACGTACGTGATGATGATCTGTTAACCTTAGTCGGTTGACGTGAATTACGAGCCCTAGAAAATTAATCCTTTGGTTATATAAAGGTCGCTGCCTGCCAGCGAGCTTTCCCAGATCGACGGCATAATTGCCGGACCGGATCATAGCAAACATGGCTTCGTCTTCGCCGCCAGGGAGCAGAGATCGGCTGAGCGAGCTCCAGGACGGCCTTCTGGGCGACGTCCTCTCCTTCCTCCCCACCAAGGAGGCCGGCCGCGCCGCGGCGCTCTCCCGGCGGTGGCGCCATGTCTTCTGCAACGTCCGCGCCGTCTCTTTCGAGGAGCGCGTGGGCGCGAGGGCCACCGACTGGACCACCTTCTACTACGAGGCCAAGGAGAAGAAGAGCTGCAGCGGCCTGCTCCTCGACGACGTCTGGTCGGCGCTGCTCTGCCGCCGCCGCTGCGCCGGCACCCACGTGCCGCTACGCCGCCTCCGTGTCGCCTTCGACAGGTGCCACTGGTGGGACCGGTGCCACATCGACCAGTGGCTCTCCTACGTGCTGCGCCACAGCAGCCAGGAGCTCCACCTCGACCTGGGCTTCCGCCTGGACCTGATCTGCCAACACGGCAATGATAAGCGCGAGTGGCGAAAGCGCGATGGGTGGTATGACCTGCCAGCAAAGCTCTTCTCCTGCTTGGCCATGCGCTCGCTAAGCCTCAGCTACTGCGGGCTGAATCTGCCAGCGGCCATCCTCCTGCCGTTCCTCGAGACGCTGCGCCTGACGGGCGTTGGAGAAGGTTCCGGGAGCAGCATCGAGCGGTTGATCGCGAGCTGCCCCCGCCTCGTCGACCTGACGCTTGAAGCCAACAATCTTGTGACAGTCTCCATTCGCGACAGATGCCTCCGCCGGTTCTCCCTCCGGTGCTGCCACGATGTCGAGACGGTTGACATCGACGCGTCCGAGCTGAGGTACCTGGATTACCGTGGCACGGTGCCGGTGGAGTCGCTCCTGTCCCTCCACGGCTTACCGGAGTCCATCATGTCGTGCACGGTCGATTTCTGCAAAGTCCTGGCCGAAGAGGAGGAGGAGGCGGAGCACGCCAGGATCAAAGCGTTTCTCGAGAAAGTGTCGGGTGCTAAGCGGCTGCATCTGCACCACTGGTGCCTCCCGGCCAGATCCTTCGAGGGGTTCCCCACGTTCCACAACCTGACGCGTCTGGCGCTGCAAGGTCCCCTCCAAAGCCCCGACGTGCTGCGTATGATCCTGCAGCAGACGCCGGACTTAGAGATCCTCTCGTTTTTCATGGAGGTCTCCGTGGTTCCTGGGGATTTCACGGCACCCGATGATGAGCTGAGCTTCTCGGCCGTCCCGTGCTTGCGGAATCGGGTGAGGGAGATCAACATGGTGCACTACGCCGGCGACGCGCTGCAGAGTACCATGGCCCGGCTCCTTTTCCGGAACGCGCTGGTTCTTCAGAGGATGTGCATTGTGCTCGTCAAGGGGCCGTTCGAGTGGCAGGATGCACTGCAGGCGGAGGTCAAAGGCTGGGTGGTGGCTGGCAATGCAGAACAAATTATCCTATGATTGATTAAGTAGTGTTTTATCTTACATGTAACAACCAACCTCAGGATATTATTCTGGGATAGTTTTGAATTACTTCGTAGGATTACAATCTCAGAATGATTTATTTTCTGAAGAAAGATGGGAATAATTTTGCATCCAAGAACTTCATTACATTGTCATGTCAAGTGTTTGCCGAGAAAAACTCTTCTTGGCTTTGGTGGCTATACACCAAAGCAACACGGTGGTAGCTCTTGGCGCGTGTATATGGATTATGAATGAATTCATACGAATTTTGAAATGATTTTCAGAACAATTTTTTTTTGGTTCTGTGCCTATTCCCTCTGTTTTCCAATTTTACAACGCTCTGAGAATCATGATCCAGGTCACCAAGTTCTCCGACAACCTGCCGCTGCCATCAACGCCAATGAGGCATCTGCAGAATTTAGCGTTGCTGGTCATTTCGTAAGTCTGCACACGTTGGGCTGGCTTGACCAGTAAATGCAAGACACATTTTTGTCCGCTACTTTCTCGACTATATACCTGCAAGCTTGTCCACCACAATTTTGAATTTTAATGCTGAAGTGTCAATAATGTTACTACTTCATACCATTTTTATGAATACTTAGTCCATGTCATGTTGGTTTGTTTTGTTTTTTGAGTGTGAATGGTACAGATTGCAGGACATGGTTTGCTGGTTCGTTCATTTGTATTCCCACGGTGGATATTCTTTAAAAAAAAATCACGCTGCATTGAGGTCAGTGGTTGATGCTAACCGTCTCACTATTGCTAAAGAAATATTTAAATATGTTTTCGAAGATTTTTTTAGGACTAATATAGAACCAAGTGCTCCCTATGCTACAGGCTTACTGTTATGTATGAAATAATGGATGATTTGAATCTATTTAATTTTCCTTGAACAATGTATGAGTGTTGATTCACAGTGTAAATCTTGTGTCGTCAACTCGTCATACAATTGCCATATCCTTCTGGTTTGCAGAGCAGTGGTCCATCTTTACTTCAGGACACGCCTTCAAATATGTATTGATTTTCCTGAGTTATTTTCGTGCATTATATTGTATGCCTCGAACCACTTTCAGTCTTAATATGAATCGATATTCATACAACCTTCGTATATCTATATGTTGTACCTGGATTTTATGTCGTCCAATTAAACAACATGTCACTGATTTTTTTAAGCCATATTCATCAAATCCTGGTCACACGACTCATGATTGAGCAGCGGCCCGCCGCTGGGCTCGATCGACTAGTACTGCTGGATGCGGAGAGGCTGGCGGGCGCAGCTAGGAGTACTAATGTTCGTATGGCTTTCCATGGCCAGATGTTGATGAGAGGCCCGATCTATGCTTGATTTCCGAGACATCCTAATCCTACTCTTTTCTCGACATTAGGTAGTTTCGTCAATAATTGTGGCTCGTGTTTTTTAAAATATGTAAAAATCAATAGCTTTGGCCGGTGGCTCATGCAGTAGCATGTGCATGAATTATAAAGAGCCAATCTATTGCTTTTTATGGGGGTTAAGTGTTTGATACATATATTACTCCATCCGTTCACTTTTACAAGGCATTCTACATATTAAAATATGGACTAGATATGGATCAAAATGATTGAACCTACACACTAAATATGTCTAGATATATGTATTTTCAAGAAAAAATAGAATGCATTATAAAAGTGAACTGCAAGAGTATCATATATGTGGGGGTTGGTGTGGACAGTTGTTCAGCTAAGGCTCGCACATTACCAACTTAAAGTTCGGTAGGAACAACTTTTTAGCATCCCCACAAATATCTGCTGGTACCTTGCTGGAGAGCTTTTCGCAGATCTCAATCCTCACAGCCTTGATTCCTGCCTGGTTCACGACCGTGAAGAATGATGAATGGCGAGGTGGAAGGCCGCCTTTGTAGTGCAGCGACTGCACGCAGGTGGAGTGCAGCTCGACGCTGCTGGCGTTGTGGCAGCAGATCATGGTGAAGCTCTGCAGGCGGGTGCTCGTAACGGCTATGTCCTGGATGCTCGGGCACTCTTCTAGCGTGAGGTGTTTGAGGAACGGGCAGCCCGAGATGAGCTGCTGCAACTCGCCTTCTGGGTCCATGATCCTCGTGAGGCAGAGCGTCTCCAGCAAGGCCATGTCGATGCTTGACGGCAGGTCGAGTGTCCAGTTGGTCAAGCGCAGGCGGCGGAGTGTGGGGCAGCTGAAGATCTGGCGGTGTGTGTAGGTGTACACGTTCATGTCGCTCGGGTCGAAGTCTGCCGAGGCGCCACGGGACAGGCCGAAGGGACAGAGCCTGTGTTTGGAGTATTGATTGTACCTGAGCTTAACGTTGAGCTCCTCGACGCCGGAGGTGGCGACTGTGGCGATCCACTGGTCGAGAAGGTCGTATGGCGGGTGGAAGGCGTCGAGGCAGAATGTGCGGATGGGCGTGTCGGCGCCCTTGCTGACGATGGCACTGGTCACCGTGTGGTCAAAGCAGACCCTGAGGTCGCTGATGGAGCTCCGGCCGCCTGTCTTGGCGTCGACAAGGTCGACAACGGGGACGCCTTCGTGGATGTGGCGCCACCGGCGGGAGAGCACGCTGCTGCGCACGGCCTCGCCTGAGGGGAGGTGGGAGAGGACACGCTCCAGCACATTGTCGGGAGAGCACTCAGCCGGTCTCCTCCCCTCCTCCGCTGCGAGGGCGCCATCTTCGGCCAGAGATCAGATGCGATCGGCCGGTGCCCTGCCTATCTATGTAGTCCGTTGAGGTCTCGCCAACTTAACCCGCAAGTTACGTACGTGATGATGATCTGTTAACCTTAGTCGGTTGACGTGAATTACGAGCCCTAGAAAATTAATCCTTTGGTTATATAAAGGTCGCTGCCTGCCAGCGAGCTTTCCCAGATCGACGGCATAATTGCCGGACCGGATCATAGCAAACATGGCTTCGTCTTCGCCGCCAGGGAGCAGAGATCGGCTGAGCGAGCTCCAGGACGGCCTTCTGGGCGACGTCCTCTCCTTCCTCCCCACCAAGGAGGCCGGCCGCGCCGCGGCGCTCTCCCGGCGGTGGCGCCATGTCTTCTGCAACGTCCGCGCCGTCTCTTTCGAGGAGCGCGTGGGCGCGAGGGCCACCGACTGGACCACCTTCTACTACGAGGCCAAGGAGAAGAAGAGCTGCAGCGGCCTGCTCCTCGACGACGTCTGGTCGGCGCTGCTCTGCCGCCGCCGCTGCGCCGGCACCCACGTGCCGCTACGCCGCCTCCGTGTCGCCTTCGACAGGTGCCACTGGTGGGACCGGTGCCACATCGACCAGTGGCTCTCCTACGTGCTGCGCCACAGCAGCCAGGAGCTCCACCTCGACCTGGGCTTCCGCCTGGACCTGATCTGCCAACACGGCAATGATAAGCGCGAGTGGCGAAAGCGCGATGGGTGGTATGACCTGCCAGCAAAGCTCTTCTCCTGCTTGGCCATGCGCTCGCTAAGCCTCAGCTACTGCGGGCTGAATCTGCCAGCGGCCATCCTCCTGCCGTTCCTCGAGACGCTGCGCCTGACGGGCGTTGGAGAAGGTTCCGGGAGCAGCATCGAGCGGTTGATCGCGAGCTGCCCCCGCCTCGTCGACCTGACGCTTGAAGCCAACAATCTTGTGACAGTCTCCATTCGCGACAGATGCCTCCGCCGGTTCTCCCTCCGGTGCTGCCACGATGTCGAGACGGTTGACATCGACGCGTCCGAGCTGAGGTACCTGGATTACCGTGGCACGGTGCCGGTGGAGTCGCTCCTGTCCCTCCACGGCTTACCGGAGTCCATCATGTCGTGCACGGTCGATTTCTGCAAAGTCCTGGCCGAAGAGGAGGAGGAGGCGGAGCACGCCAGGATCAAAGCGTTTCTCGAGAAAGTGTCGGGTGCTAAGCGGCTGCATCTGCACCACTGGTGCCTCCCGGCCAGATCCTTCGAGGGTTCCCCACGTTCCACAACCTGACGCGTCTGGCGCTGCAAGGTCCCCTCCAAAGCCCCGACGTGCTGCGTATGATCCTGCAGCAGACGCCGGACTTAGAGATCCTCTCGTTTTTCATGGAGGTCTCCGTGGTTCCTGGGGATTTCACGGCACCCGATGATGAGCTGAGCTTCTCGGCCGTCCCGTGCTTGCGGAATCGGGTGAGGGAGATCAACATGGTGCACTACGCCGGCGACGCGCTGCAGAGTACCATGGCCCGGCTCCTTTTCCGGAACGCGCTGGTTCTTCAGAGGATGTGCATTGTGCTCGTCAAGGGGCCGTTCGAGTGGCAGGATGCACTGCAGGCGGAGGTCAAAGGCTGGGTGGTGGCTGGCAATGCAGAACAAATTATCCTATGATTGATTAAGTAGTGTTTTATCTTACATGTAACAACCAACCTCAGGATATTATTCTGGGATAGTTTTGAATTACTTCGTAGGATTACAATCTCAGAATGATTTATTTTCTGAAGAAAGATGGGAATAATTTTGCATCCAAGAACTTCATTACATTGTCATGTCAAGTGTTTGCCGAGAAAAACTCTTCTTGGCTTTGGTGGCTATACACCAAAGCAACACGGTGGTAGCTCTTGGCGCGTGTATATGGATTATGAATGAATTCATACGAATTTTGAAATGATTTTCAGAACAATTTTTTTTGGTTCTGTGCCTATTCCCTCTGTTTTCCAATTTTACAACGCTCTGAGAATCATGATCCAGGTCACCAAGTTCTCCGACAACCTGCCGCTGCCATCAACGCCAATGAGGCATCTGCAGAATTTAGCGTTGCTGGTCATTTCGTAAGTCTGCACACGTTGGGCTGGCTTGACCAGTAAATGCAAGACACATTTTTGTCCGCTACTTTCTCGACTATATACCTGCAAGCTTGTCCACCACAATTTTGAATTTTAATGCTGAAGTGTCAATAATGTTACTACTTCATACCATTTTTATGAATACTTAGTCCATGTCATGTTGGTTTGTTTTGTTTTTTGAGTGTGAATGGTACAGATTGCAGGACATGGTTTGCTGGTTCGTTCATTTGTATTCCCACGGTGGATATTCTTTAAAAAAAAATCACGCTGCATTGAGGTCAGTGGTTGATGCTAACCGTCTCACTATTGCTAAAGAAATATTTAAATATGTTTTCGAAGATTTTTTTAGGACTAATATAGAACCAAGTGCTCCCTATGCTACAGGCTTACTGTTATGTATGAAATAATGGATGATTTGAATCTATTTAATTTTCCTTGAACAATGTATGAGTGTTGATTCACAGTGTAAATCTTGTGTCGTCAACTCGTCATACAATTGCCATATCCTTCTGGTTTGCAGAGCAGTGGTCCATCTTTACTTCAGGACACGCCTTCAAATATGTATTGATTTTCCTGAGTTATTTTCGTGCATTATATTGTATGCCTCGAACCACTTTCAGTCTTAATATGAATCGATATTCATACAACCTTCGTATATCTATATGTTGTACCTGGATTTTATGTCGTCCAATTAAACAACATGTCACTGATTTTTTTAAGCCATATTCATCAAATCCTGGTCACACGACTCATGATTGAGCAGCGGCCCGCCGCTGGGCTCGATCGACTAGTACTGCTGGATGCGGAGAGGCTGGCGGGCGCAGCTAGGAGTACTAATGTTCGTATGGCTTTCCATGGCCAGATGTTGATGAGAGGCCCGATCTATGCTTGATTTCCGAGACATCCTAATCCTACTCTTTTCTCGACATTAGGTAGTTTCGTCAATAATTGTGGCTCGTGTTTTTTAAAATATGTAAAAATCAATAGCTTTGGCCGGGTGGCTCATGCAGTAGCATGTGCATGAATTATAAAGAGCCAATCTATTGCTTTTTATGGGGGTTAAGTGTTTGATACATATATTACTCCATCCGTTCACTTTTACAAGGCATTCTACATATTAAAATATGGACTAGATATGGATCAAAATGATTGAACCTACACACTAAATATGTCTAGATATATGTATTTTCAAGAAAAAATAGAATGCATTATAAAAGTGAACTGCAAGAGTATCATATATGTGGGGGTTGGTGTGGACAGTTGTTCAGCTAAGGCTCGCACATTACCAACTTAAAGTTCGGTAGGAACAACTTTTTAGCATCCTATGAAAGACCCCCCACACACACACAGCATCTCTCTGTGTGTGTATCTCTCTATACCACACACACACTTTCTCTCTACCACTCTTCTTCACTATGCGGATAGCACTCGAATCTACCTAATAGCCCTCCGAAAAAAAAAGTTGACGACTTTGCCGTTGCAACAGGGGTAGCCATATATTAATTTCCACAAAACCCTCTAAATGTTGACAATAGTCATGATACCTCCTTCCTTCAAATTTTATCTAGACCTCCACCGCTCGCACACATGGCTCCCCTCCTCAGTCTATCAACTGATTGCTAAATGCCATAAGTGATTCGGAGCATAAAAGTTTCGGTGGCCCAAGCAACAAATACCCAATGACTCAAAATACATGCGTCCTTGAACTTTGCTTTCAACTTAACCCAGTCTGGAAACTTTCCCATAGTTACTAATTGATTATAACCATAACTCAATTGAACGCACCCTTTCAATCTTCCTCTATTTTGGAGAATTCCCACCAACAACATCCAAACCTTGTGTAGTGTTAACTTCGTGCTAATTGTTAATGGGAGAAGTACTTTCTGTTGGCACGACACCTCGCTAACTCAAAAGCTCTTAGCTTCCACCTTCCCAATCCTTCCTGATTGGTCACAAGCCTCAAGCCAAACTCCCTTGTTGCTTCAGTTCTAAATAACAATCTCGAACTTTCCCTTGCATAATCTTTTTTTAAGGAACAACGACAGTTATCCGCCAAATCAATTAAGGAGTAAGAGAATATTTATGATGCAGGCTACAGAGAAACTAGCCAAAATGGAAAATAACTGAATAAGGAAGAAAACAGGAAACATAGCAACAAAAGGGTAGACTACTCCTCATTGCCAGGCTCTACGTCTGTCTCATTTCTCAGGTTTCCTTGCGATCTTTCTATCAGGTATAAGCCAAGCACAAATAGGTTGTCCTTAATCATTTAGATTAACTAAATATATGGTGTTACATAATGCTGGAATATGCGTCTGCACCGCTCTTTCCATAAACCCCATAAATCGCCACCATCAACCTCATCCTTGGATAGAGAAGTGACCATGAAATCCCACCAGGCAGTTGGAGATGCAAATTGGTCGCATTGGATTGCCAAAATTGAGGTGCTCATGTGGTTCGCCCGTCTCAGACGGCTTTTATGCAAGGTCGCAACATCCTTGATGGAGTCGCGGTCCTACATGAAACAGTCCACGAACTACATAGGAAAAAGTTGAACGGGATAATCCTGAAAATTGATTTCGAGAAAGCCTATGATAAAGTGAAGTGGTCTTTCATCCAGCAAACTCTCATGATGAAAGGCTTTTCCTCTGAGTGGCGCGCGTTAATTAGTAGCTTTGTTTTCGGAGGAAGTGTAGCCATTAAGGTCAATGATGACACTGGCAGATACTTCCAAACGAAAAAAGACCTCCGACAGGGTGACCCGCTATCGCCAATACTATTTAACATAGTGGCGGATATGCTGGCAATCCTGATCGAACACGCTAAAACTGAGGGTCAGATTGAAGGAGTGATTCCACATCTTGTCGATGGCGGACTATCGATTCTTCAATATGCCGATGATACAATCCTTTTTATGGAACACGATATCGAAAAAGCTTGTAACCTTAAGTTGATTTTGTCAGCTTTCGAGCAACTTTCGGGTCTTAAGATAAATTTTCATAAAAGTGAATTGTTTTGCTTTGGTGAGGTACAAGACTACACAAAGTGGCAAACACACATGAGATAAGGAAGGAGCGGACGAGCTCGGGTCCTCCATTGGATCACACCCCTTGCACTCCGGAAGTAGCTAGGGCGAGGTCGTTAACCGAAAATGCGTTTCTAGCCGCGCCGTGAGCTCCCGGTGTCCTTCCAACCAACCATGAGCTGCCAGCTATCTTTGTATGCTTATACTCCCGATGGTATTAAATTCGTAGGAGACATTTTAACGTTGTATTCTTAGAAGTGAGACCCACCCGCCCTCAATACAATCTTTATTAAAAAGTATATGCTACCAATATGATCCAATTATGTTTTACAAATCATTATTTTTATGCATAAACCAATTCTAAATGAACAAGTTTTCAGATACATTTCATTTTTGTCCGGCATCAGAATGAAAGTTGAAACATGTCACAATTAAATCAAAGACATTTCATACAATTTTCACAAATCTCATTACCATTTTGAAAGTGATTACACAATCATTTCCCTGTACCACAATTGTTTCACAAATTTACAGAGAATAGATTAATCAAATAAGGGGATTTTTTTGAACAAACAAAAAAGTAGCGTTTATCGAATTTTTGGCAAATCAGACCACCTATGCGACTGTATTGTCAAAAGAGACCACCTTTGCGTAAAATTGACAAAAAAGACCACCTATACCGTGGCGGCAAGCTCGGCAAGTGACACGTGGGACTTGCCACCACAGCCCGTGGTGGCAGGTACTGTTCATGCATTTATTTAATCATGGGACGGTTTTTGTTAACTGAAACGGAAGAACATGAAACGGAAGAACATGAACATGCCGCCACACTCTATGGCGGCAGGTACTATTCATGCTAGAGAGAGCACGAGTGGCAGGTGTAACCAGCAGGGATTTTGCACCAAAAGGGAAAATGGAATCGTTCGGCTCACACTGTGCATGGCTCTGATCAGTGTTACCAGCAAAATCATTGGGATGCTGTTCGTGCGCCATTTTCCGTTACTGCTTGAAAACTGTACGCTGTCTAAACAAATCATGAACAGTACCTGCCGCCACGGGCGGTGGCGGCAAGTGCCAGATGTTCCTTGCCGAGCTTGCCGCCACGACGTTGGTAGTCTTTTTGTCAATTTTACTGAGAGGTGATCTTTTTTGTCAATATAGTCGCGTAGGTGGTTTGATCTGCCAAAAATTCGTGTTCAGATGGATCAAAAAGTAACCAACACCAAAATCATCGCCCAAATTTGCATCCTCATAAAAATAAAAATCCCTAGATCGATAAATCGAACTCCAAACCTAAGTTGCACATGATTTTTTACAAATATGGCCCTCTGCCCAATCTTATTGTCAAAACTAGCCCCCTCTCGGTTAGAATGCCAAAAATGGCCTGGCGGGAGGCTATTTAAGCGACACGTGGCACTATCCTCCATAGCAGATGGCGGGAAGTACTTACATCCACGCGGACTGGCGGGATGTGCTTTCCGCCGGTGTCACTGGCGGGAGCTGGTGGGCCCTACGGGGTCAAGTGGCGGGAGGCCAATAAAATAAATTCATGGGGGGCCCACATCGATTTAAAGGAAGCAAGCAACGTCTCACCCCAGCCATAGGCATGCATGCATGCATGTCGGGGCTGCTGGAGGAGAGAGAAGAACATCAAGCCAAGGAAAGGGAGACGCATGCATGTAGCTGACCGCCGTAGTCCTCTCTCTCCGAGGCAGACGCATGGATGCATGCAGCAAACCCAGGGGACCGGCACCTCCCGCCACCTGCAAGCGCTGGAACCCGCACTTCCCGCCAACGATAAGGGCGGAAAGCCGCTCCCGCCATCTCCCACCAGCTAGTACGACGGTAGGAATGGTGCTTTTGTACGTTCCCGCCAGGCTATTTTTGGCAATGAAACTATGAGGGGGCTAGTTTCGACAATAACTTTCGGCAGAGGGCCATATTTGTGAAAAAATCGGCTGCACATGGTCACAATGGGAGATGCAACTTCGTCTTCCCCCGGTGTCTCTTGTTGAGGGAGCTGATGCGCGCGGGTCAAAGGGGACGGCCGATGGGCGCGACATCGTGCTTGTACACGACCCTGCCCGGCGCGCGTGTGATACATGCAAAATGTATATATGAACTTTGCATTATTTTACTTATATTTCAGTCATATTTGCATCATATAAGGGTTATATCACTGTTTTATAATGATTTTGGGAATATTTGACATGTTTCCTATTTTTTATGTAATTAACCCTGCGCAGCCAGAAAACTCTATTTCTATATTTTAATGTTTCAGGGACCCAAACGACGTCCAAATGACCTGGAAATTTACGAGCGTCAGTTTTTGGAAGGAAGAAGACTTGGGAGCGAAGAAAGCGAACAAGCGGAGGCCCGAGGTCCAAAAGGGGTGGCCCACGCGGCCAGGTACAGGGGCCGCGTGGGACCCACCATCTGGAGCCTCGAGGCTCCGCTGCCGTCGATCTTTTCGCCCCACGACTCCGTCTTGACCTAAAACCGCCTATAAAATAGTCCCCCGACGTTCTCTGGAAGGAGCGCCGCAGAAACACAGAAACACCGAAACAGAGACCTGGAGTTGCAGATTGGAGGGGGAAAACTCCGGCGGGGCGCTGCCGGCGTGGTCTCCATCTTCTCCAACGACTTCTCCACCGTCTCCATGATGAAGAGGGAGTAGTCCACCTCTAGACTATGGGTTTGTGGAAGTAACTTATGTATCTCTCTCTCTCGAGCTTCACTAATTAGTACCGTATGAGTTGCTGAACATGATTACGGTCATCTATGTAATACCTTTGTGGTGGATCTTTTTATGAGTTAATATATGTTTGAGATTGCAATGGTTTTATTTCAGTTATGAAAGTAGATGCATATTATGTACCCCGTTCTTATTTACTTGTCATGATCAAGCATGTTTATGAGAGCGTGTGAGGGGGAACGTGTGCATTAGTTGGAGTAACGGGGGTGGCTAGTGCAGTGAACGTGAGAGAAAGTTCTGCGATCCACTTGGGTATCTCTACCTTACTTTGTTGCCTCACTAGAGATAAAAAGAAATACCATGCTACCGGAGATGTGGGTGTGACCATTGCCACTACTCCATGACTAGATCTGGCATGTTCTTATTTTAACTTCATGTCATGATACTTATTGCTATATTCTGAGTTATCTTAATTACCGAGGTGTTATGATTTAGTTCGCATCTTGGTGGAGTATAAGAGAGACTAATAACCAAAACGTCTCTATGTTAGGACGTGATGCCCATATAATTATAACTTGTCATTAAACTGTTGTGTTGCAATCTCATATGTCAACTCTAGTGTTCCATTGTCTACCACTTTATTAAAGAGAGAGTGCATTTGTGAAACCATGAACCCGGAACATTTTTAATCATAAGAAACACCTTTCCAACAACTTTTACCACTTTTCCATTTTCTGCCATTTAAAAATCCGAAAATACAAAAACACTTTTATATCTTGCATTCATCATATAAAATCCAAAAATATCATTTATCATTGCTACCACCATCCTTGCATATTTATTTACCACCATTGCATATTTATTTCTTGTTTGCATTGCATATTATCTTGATATCATTCTCACACCTTGTGCTTGACAACCACTAGGTGAGGTTGAGGACCAAAACATTTACTTTGTTTTGTAGGTAACCAAAAGAAGGATAGGAAAGATAAATCTTCACTACTGATTCCCCGAGAGTTCGATATTAAACCATCGAGTCACCCCTCGTGGGGAAAACACGTCTTCCACTTACTACACACTCTGCACTTGGAGTCTCAACCTAACCCATATTCTTTTGACGCAGGTAACTACGTCATCGGGTATCAAGACTGATTTCTGGCGCCGTTGCCGGGGAATCATTGCTGAAAGGTTTATCCAAGGATATCTCACCAAGTCAACTTCATCACCAACTTGTGCTAACACCTAAGCTTGGGGAGCTTGCACCTAAGTGAGCATCATCTTATCCATCTTTACCTTCAAAGCAATTTATCTTGTTTTGTTATTGTTTTGCATATCGTATTTCGGTTTACATATTTTATTTTCAGTTTTCATCTAAAAACATAAAATCCATAAAAATTAAGTGTTGTTTTTAATATGTATTTTAAGCTATCGGTAAGAAGTTTGGTAAGGAAACTTGAAAGCTGAATTTTATTATCTCATTGTTACTATGGCATTTATGAATCATGACTCGCTGCATCTTGCTTTATATGAAAGTGCTTATGCTATTGCTCCTAAAGTGGTTGAAACTATTATGTCTGAGGTACCTAAAGTGGGATTTAAAATCCCCATTGGTCATGTTAAAAGTGTTATGAAAAATCCATTTACAGGGGATGGAACTAAGTCTGCACGTGAACACGTGGAGACAATTGAAGACATATGTGGTTTATTTAGTCTTCCTGGTATTTCTGATGATCAGGTGAAAAGGAAGCTATTATATTTGTCTTTATCTGGTAATGCTCGTATTTGGTTCAGTTCTTTGGATGAAGAAGTCACTATTGAATGGAGTATTTTGAGGGAGGTTTTCTTTCTTAAGTATTTTACTCCTAAAGAAGTTTATAATAACCCATGCTATTATAATGAAACTAATAATGCTCCTTTACTTTCTAGTAATACTACTAGTGAACTTATTGATGATAATAAGGAGTGTTGCTTAAATATGCTATATGATAATGCTTTAGATGATGGTCCTATGCTTATTGATAATCCTCAATGTTTAGAAGTTGTTACAAATTTATGTCAGGATAAAAATGATATACTTGATGTTTGTGATGGTACTCTTACTCATGAGAGTCCTACTTTGTTCTTAAATTCTCCTAGTTACACCATGGAGGAGAAATTTGCTTATGTTGGGAAATACTTATGTCGTTTGCAATTATCTTTAGTTCCAAATATTTGTTGCAACCATGATATTAAACTTGATATTGATCTTAATAATTATTTTGAAAGAGGGAAGCATGCTAATGAATTCCAAAATAAATTTAATGATCCTCTTTATGTGCCTATATTATCTAAGTTGAATGATTCTTGTGATTATATGGTTGAATTTATTTCTTCTACTTGCAACTATTATAAAAGAGGAGGTAATAAGAACCCTCTTTATGCTACTAATAAATATATGCTGCAAGTAACTACTGTTAATATGCATTGTGAAATTTCTATTTATGGTGATTCATTCATATAAAAAATGCCAATGCATAGAAAGAAAGTTAGACTTCGTTGTTATTACTTTTGTGTTTTGTTTTTCTCTCAACTAGGGTTCAACTTGACTATTATTTTGATTGGTTTGAGAACACCATGGGATCCTGGTATTATGCATGGAACACTTCCCAAGGAAGATGGACACGCCAAAAGCTTCGTCCACAATAAACATCAAGTAAGGAGCCTAGCTATATGGCTATAAAGAAAGCGCTTTACGGGAGGCAACCCGGTTGTTTTTCTTTGTGATTTTCTTTGTGTCCTCTTGCTGTAACAAGAGACTTAGTGTTTAGTTTAGTTTCTGGAATTTTTAATAAAGTGCCAAGTTTTACTCATTTTGGTGTGAAAAAGTTGCTTATAGCGTTCGGAGATTTTATTGCTGCACGAATCTGTGCACGGTATGATTTTTAATTCTTATTCTGTAACTCCGAATGAGCTCATATTTGAACTGTAGTGGAAAATTTTCATCCTCTGTATGCATGAATTGTTTCGGAATTTTCTGACAAAGTTAGGTAGGGTAGAAAAACACGTTTAGCTGCTGCTGTTTTTCTGGACAGATTCTGTCCCATTTTGTTTGATGCATGCTTAGAACCTTTAACTTGAATCTTTTTTATCCAATTAAGTTTATGAGTAGGCATAAAACATCATACACTTTCTGTACATTCATATGAATTTTTGTTCAAGGATTATATGCAGCAAGAAATCTATTTGTTTATCAATACTAATGCACCCCACAGAAAAGAAATGAGAGAAACGGTGTTTTGAAGTTTTTTCACAGGGATTAGAGGAGATGCACCAAGAGATATCCAAGGATGGTGAAGACCATAAGCTTGGGGATGTGAAGACAACCCCACTGGACCTACACACTCTCGGTTTGCACACGTCTAACTTCTGTTTTGCGATCGAAACACTTTATCGCATAAACTTGGAGCGTCTTTTTGTTTGTTTAGTTTTTTTTTGTGAGACCACCACACTATCATTTATATATGAGAGAGCTACTGGAAATTTGGGTTGAATTATGTTGGATGCTATTATTAGATTGGGAAAAGGGATATTGGAGTTAATTTTAAAAGATACATATAGTTGCATAATTCATGAGCTTGTTAATGAGTAATAATTTGCAAGTATTTTATCAAGAGCTATCTTTTATTCATATTTTGATGCTAAATGTAATTTTACCTTGTTTTAACATGGATTAGTTAGTTCTATGGACACTCATGCATGCATTTAGATGGTCAACTTTCTCCCTCTTGCTAGCCCAAAAATTCCAACAAGCAAAAACTTGTTTCCAACACCTTCAACCAAAGTTTTTCCAGTGAGTCCACCATATCTACCTATTAACTTTATGCTATTCCGAGTATGTTTATCATGATATTTGTGTTATCTATACCTCTGAATGAAAATGCTTATGTTGTTGATTGTTATGGGAAAAGTTGGTTATAGAGCTCTCTCGAACTTGATGCACACTTTACTTTTATTGCATAAATAAAATATGACCCATTGTGATTAAAATTATGATGTTGTGGGCTTGACAAATGTCTTTGGTTGAGAGTTAGCTCATATGTGATGTCACATGGCAAGCTTTCAACATTGCACTTCATCTCATTTAGTTGATATCATGTACTTTTGTTTATGGATGCTTACCATGGGTGAAATAAATGTGGAAATGAAGTGAGTTTAAATGAGTTTGTATAAATGGTTAGAGAGACGCCTAGGCCGCTAATCTAATCCATGCATCATTCATGGTGGAAATTTACTTACATGCTATGGTGAACCTTCTGTGATACACCTTACAATAAAAAGCTATCTAATGGTAAATAAAAAGGGTGTTGAGATTGTTCATTGTGTTTGTTTGTCTTGTCATTTTGATATGGGCTTGTTCCATATCTTGGGACAAGAGATACCCCAGTTGACGCTCTTAATGATACTGTTATTACTTACAATGATATTTAACTTGAACTTGCTTTGTTTTCCAAGTTGGGTAACACATGGAGTAGGTACTTGTATTCAAGGGGCTTGAGACTTTCAACCTGTACTTTGTCAAGCACACTACTCGTATTTGCTTTCACTTTAAACTTAATCATTCAAGATGCTATGATAGTGGAATGAGAGCTTGACACGAAGGATTACCATATTACAATCATTGACTTAAGTAGAGAAGTTCAGAAGTTAGATGAAACTTATTCATTCTTTACCTCTACTCATATATATATATATATATATATATATATATATATATATATATCTTTCCAAAGTGTCCACCTTTTATATTCAGATTTTCATCAATACTCTATGACCATTATAGGATGTTCTTTCTTTTTGTTATGCATACTTGTGGTCCATAGTACTTCTTCTCTTATGTTACACTTTGTGAATTATCATTGAACATCCTTGCACTGAATACTTGATATCACTTCATAATCTATCTTGCATATTGCTACTCCTTTTAAGAATAAACCATTTGACTCTATGTAGCAATAGTAATCATCTTTGATATCCATTGATAGTATTAAATTGCAAAGTCCATGTTAGTTTTATCACCTTCATACTCGAGGACGAGTATTGGTTAAGCTTGGGGATGTTGATGCATGTAAAATGCATACATGAACTTTGCATTATTTTACTTATGTTCCAGTCATATTTGCATCATATAAGGGTTATATCACTGTTTTATAATGATTTTGGGAATATTTGACATGTTTCCTATTTTTTATGGAATTAACCCTGCGCAGGCAGAAAACCCAATTTCTATATTTTAATGTTTCAGGAACCCAAACGACGTCCAAATGACCTGAAACTTTACGAGCATCAGTTTTTGGAAGGAAGAAGACTTGGGAGCGAAGGAAGCGAACAAGTGAAAGAGCATATTTGCTCTAGCTCTCTTTTAGAGTCTAATGACAACATATCAACGTGTCTAATATGTGCTTGACATATGTAGGGAATTCACATGTTCATGAAACGTCGAGTCGGGAAACGAGAGGCCCGGAAAAACCATGCAGTAGAGCTTTTTTGTGTCTGGCGGTAGTACCGCTGGCGCAGCGGTAGCACCGCTCCACCTGGAGCGGGACTCCTGTAGCTCAGCTGGTACTTCTCCTGGCAGTGGTACCGCGCGGTACCGCTGGTGTCAGCCAGCGGTAGTACCGCTGGTGGTACCGCCAGGAGTACCGCTAGGCCGAATTTGCTCTCTGGACTCGCTACGGTACCCAGCGGTACCCGCCTCGTACTACCGTTGGGTTCCTTCAAATTTATTCGAAGGATCCCAGCGGTACTACCGGTGGTGCCGCGGTAGTACCGCCAGTCCTGGCAGCTTCGGTACCTCTCAGAGGTACCGCTGCAGCTGGACCGTGCAGTGCACTTGGTACCGTTGCGCGACCAGGCAACGGTAGTACCGCTCTCCCAGCGGTAGTACCGCTGTGCATTTTCTGCACATAACGGTTCGATTTTCTGGGCTCCCTATTTAAAGACTGCTTCTTCTCCAAGAAGCGCAGCTCGCCAAAAAGAGAAGAACACCATTGTTGCAAGCTCAAGAATCATTAGATCTCCCAATCCCTCCACCCAAACTTGTTGATCTTTGGAGGATTGAAGGAGAAGGCCCGATCTACAACTCACCAAAGCGTTCTTCATTTCCCCCTCATTCACTTGAGGGATTTGAGCCTAGGGTTTCCTCTAGGAAAACCTAGGCATCTTGTTGTTCTCACTTGCTTGTTACTTTTGTGTAGCAGGTGTTGTTGTGCTTGGGAGCCCCCAATCCTTTTGTGGGTTGAGCCTCAAGTTGTTGTAAGGGCTCCGGATTCCGCCTTGAAGGATTCCGATAAGGAAGGTGAACCGAGCTTTTGGGCAAGGTTCATCGGAGAATAGGGTGAGGCCATTTGTGGCGTCTTGAGTTTGATACTCACACCCCTCCAACGAGACGTACTCCCCTAAAAAGGAGGAACTCGGGAATAACTCTTTGTCTCCGCGTGCTTCCCGTTCGGTTACTCCTTTCTCGCTAGTTCTTACTTGTATCGTGCCTAGTATAGTGTTAACTTGACATATAGGTAAATTCACCTTAGTTGCATATCTAGAGAATTTACCTTTGTATCAAGCCTAAACTCGAAAAAGAACTAAAAATTGAGTAGCACCTATTCACCCCCCCCCCTCTAGGTGGCCATACGTATCCTTTCAATTGGTATCAGAGCAAGGTTCTCTTGTTCGGGCTTAACCGCCTAAGAGTAGTATGGCCCTTGATGAGCATGGAAATGAGATACCCGAGCTTCCTTCCGTGCCCACTTCGGTTTCCGTGGAGGACTTCAATTCCTTGAAGTCCAATATGGAAACCAAAATGGACAAGTTGCAAGAGATGATCATGCAACTCATGGAAGCGAAGGGTATCTCACCTCCACCCACCCCCCGTTCGTCGGAGGTTGACAAACCCGAGAAGGATGTGGGTGATGGGAAGAAAAAGGGGGTGATCAAGATAAAATTGACAACCCAATTAAAACACCACCTAATGGTTCGGGAGTGTATGGTGCCGTTCCGTTCCCATACTCTCCCGACCCTATTATCCCTCATCCTCCTATTCATCTAAGGGGAAACCCACCTAAGCTAAATGCATCTTTGTTTACTAAATGGCAATCTTCTATGAGATCTTATGTGAACAGTGCTTCTATCGAGCTTTGGAGGATCATTGAGCAAGGGTATCAAGCCGTGGATGAATCCAACAAGACAAGAAGAGAAGTAGTTGATTGTCAACTAAATGCCACCGCTCTTGACTTGATCCGTGATGCCGTGGGAGAAGATGATATGTCTCACATCGAGCATTGCACCACCGCCAAAGAAGCATGGGCGTGCCTTGTTGAGGTGTATGTTGGAAATGAAAGCATGAAGAGAAACCGGTTTGAGGAAATGAGCAACAAGGCCGAAGGATTCTTCATGGAAGATGGAGAAGACCATGAGCAAATGTTCCGAAGACTCAAGTCTCTTGCCAATGCCTACAAAGCCCTTGGTGGGACTCATGTGGATGATGCTTGGGTCAAAAGGAAGTATGTGAATGCTCTCTTGCCTTTGAAGGGGCCGACTTGAAGAGTCTTCAAGGAAGGCTCAACTATCCTCAAATGACCTCCAACGAAGTCATGCAAGAGATACAATCTTTCAAGGTTCAAGCCAAGATTGCTCAAGACTCTCGTGCCCGAGCTATTGGAATGCAACAAGGAGCCTCTCTTGCGTTGAAGGCCAAGGTGGTTGAACACAATGAAGATCAAGATTGTGAAGATGTGTCCTCCATGGACCCCCAAGAACTCAAGAGCTCTCATAGGGACTATGTGGCTCTTGCGGCAAGGACCTTTTGGAAGAATCCATCCAAAGCCAAAGCCCAAATGGAAGAAAAGGCCAAATCTAGTGGCTTCAAGGATGGCAACCCAAAGTTGAAGACTTGTTTCAATTGCCAAGATAGATTTCACTATGTTGCCATGTGCCCCTATGAGAACCGTGAAGATCATGGAGGAAGGCTTGTTCTCAAGAAGACTTTATCGTCATCATCCTCTAGCAAGAAACCCTTCTTCAAGAAGAAGAGGCCTCCTCCAAGAATGGTATTGGTGACAAGGGAGGAGTACATGTCCGGGGGTGAGAGTGATGAAGAAGAACCCACAAGTGAAGTGGCCGCTATTGCTATTGCTTCTTCAACACCTTCATCCCTTTTCGAATCTCCCAATGAGAATGTTCCAATCCAATCCGCCAAGTGTCTCATGGCCAAGGCCTCCGAGGTATCATCTCCTTCCCCCTCCAAGACTATAAATGAAATGGATGATCTTATGAGTCTTAAAGTTAAGGAAGAAAATGTTGCTTTGGATCGTTTCTTGACTAACTTGCAAGGTGAAGCCAAGATTCGTTTCGAATCTCTCTTGAGCGATTATGGGCGGATTCAAGAAGAGCTTGATGAAAAGGAAAGACTTGAAAAAGAGTATGCTAATGATATTGCTTCTCTCACCTTGGCTCTTGAGGAAGAGCATGAGCTTAGTGCTTCTCTTGAGGAGAAACTTAAAAATCTTGATGAGTCACAAAATGCAATCTTTTCTCAAATCATTAAAGAACGTGACCTTGCAATTGCAAAATATAAGCTTTCCAAGAAAGAGAAGGTTGAATTTGGTGTTGGTCATGATAGACTAACCGAGGAGCTAGAGAAGCTCACCAAGGCTCACAAGGCCTTGGAGGGTGAACACTCTACTCTCACCAAGTCTTTTGAACAACTTCAAATTCAATCATCTAAATCAAATGTTGCTAGTTCCTCTACTACTTCTTGTGATCATGCAAATGTCATTGAGGAAAATGCTAGGTTAAAGAATGAACTTGCCAAGGCCTCTAGTCCCCAAAGTAAGCCTATTGTTGATCTTTTGCTTGCGCAAAAGCCACACATTGGGAAGGAGGGCCTTGGCTATGTTGCCAAGAAGAAGAAGAACAAGAAGAAGGCCAAGCCCGCACAAGCAAAGAAGACTACCATTGCGAGTAGTGAAGCCACAAGGGGCGACACTCCTCGTAGTGACTTTGCGGGACATGCTAACCCCAACTATATTCTTTATGTTGATTATTATGGGGATGTTTGTGCTAAATATGTTGGTCCTTATGATGGTTACATTGCTTACTCTATTTGGGTCCCTAAAACCCTTGTTGCTAACAAAAGAGGACCCATTGCAAAATGGGTACCTAAAACCAAGCAATGATCTCTTGTAGGACTATGCTTCCGGTGGATCGAAATGGGTGATTGATAGTGGATGCACTAGTCATATGACCGGAAGCAAGGAGATCGTGACGGAGTTGAGAACAAGCTTAAATCAAGCAACCGTCACTTATGGAGATAACTCAAAAGGAAAGGTATCGGGCCTCGGCAAGGTGGTAGTTGCAAGGGATATCACCCTTGTAAATGTCATGCTTGTTGAGTCCCTTGGTTATAATTTAATGTCCGTTCGTGCCGTTAATAAGATGGGTTTTGCCGTCCATTTTGATCTTGATATTGTGGTACTCATGTGGAGCAAGACTCTAAAGGTCGCTTACGTTGGGTATGTCGAAAATGAGTTGTTTGTGGTAGACTTTTCGGAGTCAACCAACTCTCAAACGATGTGCCTATTCGGAAAGGCCGACGTGGGGTGGTTGTGGCATCGCCGCTTATCCCATGTCAATATGAGAACTTTGCAAAGTCTTCACAAGGGTGGCCACATCCTTGGACTAAAAGAGAATGTTTCTTTTTCTAGAGATCGTCTTTGTAGGGCTTGTGTTGAAGGAAAGATGCATGATTCTCCCCACCCACACAAGACCATCATTTCATCAACGAGGATATTGGAACTTCTTCATGTTGATCTCTTTGGTGCCGTGCCTCAACCAAGTCTTGGTGGGAAGAAGTATTGTTTGGTGATTGTCGATGACTATTCAAGATTTACATGGGTTTATTTCTTCAAGTTGAAGAGTGAGACCCAACAAGCCGTCATTGACTTCTCCAATGAAGTGCAACGTCAACACAATGTTCCTATATTGGCCATTAGAAGTGACAATGGCTCCGAGTTCAAGAACTACACCCTAAATGAGTTTCTTAGTGAAGAGGGAATTCGTCATCAATATTCCGCTGCGTATACCCCTCAACAAAATGGTGTAGCCGAGAGGAAGAACCGGACCCTTATGGATATGGCAAGATCTATGTTGGCGGAGTTCAAGACCCCACTCTTCTTGTGGGCCGAGGCCATCTCCACGGCATGTCATTCATCTAACCGCCTCTACTTCCGCACGGGCAAGAAGTTCACTCCATATGAAATGCTTACCGGCAACAAGCCCAATATTTCCTACTACCGGGTGTTCGGTTGTAAGTGTTTCTATAAGATTAAAGGTTATCGCTTAACTAAATTTGAGTCTAAAGCTTTTGAGGGTACTTTTGTTGGTTACGGTGCCGAATCCCACACTTATAGAATCTACGACAAGACCTTCGGGACTATTGTAGAATCTTGTAGTGTGGAGTTCGATGAGAATGACGGCTCCCAAGTGGCGCAATTTCATGTTCGTGATGTAGATGATGAGGAACCTCAAGATGCAATAAGGCGAATGGGCGTGGGATTCTTTCGCCCAATCGAGATTTCTCATGAGGCGCCTCAAGAAGGACCAAGCTCCACCCATGTGGAGCAATCATCATCACAAGTGGACACCGCACCATCCGATGGAGCAAATGAAGCACCAAGCCAACAACAAGTTCAAGACCCTCCTCAAGTTGATCAAGTTGCTACGCAAGAACCAAGTTCTCCAATCATTGATGCTAGCCATGATCAAGACCAAGGTCCATCTTCCCCTTCAAGTGATGAAGGTGTGCATATTGAAGACCAAGGTCATCATTCCGGTCAAGACGGGGACACAAATGATCAAGATGATCAAGATGAACAAGATGATCAAGAAATTCCTCCAAGCTCTCGTGAGGACATCAACACCCGTCGTCGTGCAAGAAATGTCAAGACCTTGTTGAGAAGACAACATTTTTGGACAATATTATTGGTGATTTGAAGGGCAAGGTTGTGACTAGAAGGCAATGCGCAAACTTTAGTGCCCATCAAGCTCACATATCCTTGGTGGAACCAAAGAAAGTCTTTGAAGCTATTGAAGATCCGGATTGGTTGGATGCTATGCATGAAGAGCTCAATAACTTCAAGCGCAACAAGGTGTGGAAGCTAGTTGAGAAGCCAAAAGAGTGCCGCAATGTTATAGGCACTAAATGGATTTTCAAGAACAAGCAAGATGAACATGGCATGGTGGTGAGGAACAAGGCAAGATTGGTGGCTCAAGGGTTCTCTCAAGTTGAAGGCATTGATTTTGGAGAGACCTATGCTCCCGTGGCTCGCCTTGAGTCCATCCGTATCCTCCTTGCATATGCTTCTCATCATAATTTTATCTTGCAACAAATGGATGTGAAAAGTGCTTTTCTTAATGGTCCACTCAAAGAATTAGTATATGTTAAGCAACCACCGGGGTTTGAGGATCCCAAACTCCCTAACCATGTCTACAAGCTCGATAAGGCACTCTATGGCCTTAAACAAGCCCCACGTGCGTGGTATGAGCACCTTAGAGAGCTTCTAGTAGACCGTGGATTTGAGGTTGGGCAAATCGATCCCACTCTCTTTACCAAGAGAGTAAAAGGGGAGCTTTTCATATGCCAAGTCTATGTGGACGATATTATCTTTGGCTCATCTAACAAAGCTTTCAATGATGAATTTTCAAAGCTTATGACCGATAGGTTTGAGATGTCTATGATGGGAGAGTTGAAGTTCTTCCTTGGTTTTGAGATCAAGCAATTGAGGGGAGGGACTTTCATCTCTCAAGCTAAATATATCCAAGACATGCTCAAGAAATTTGATATGGTTGGTGTTAAGGAGAAGCGCACTCCAATGGACACAAAGGTTCATCTTAAACTCAACCCAAATGGTCTTGATGTCGACCAAAAGGTATACCGTTCCATGATTGGTTCTTTGCTCTATCTTTGTGCATCTAGACCCGATATTGTGTTGAGTGTAGGGGTGTGTGCAAGGTACCAAGCCGCTCCTAAAGAAAGCCATGATATGGCGGTCAAAAGAATCCTCCGATATTTGGCTCATACCCCAAAGTTTGGTTTGTGGTACCCTAAGGACAAGGTTTTCTCTCTTTGTGGGTACACGGACTCGGATTGGGCCGGTGATCATGATGATAGGAAGTCCACTTCCGGGGCTTGCCAATTTCTTGGTGGTTCCTTGGTGAGTTGGTCTTCCAAGAAGCAAAATTGTATATCTCTCTCCACCGCCGAAGCCGAGTATGTGGCCGCCGCAAGTGCATGCACCCAATTGTTATGGATGAGGCAAACTTTAAAGGAATACGGTGTCATTTGTGACAAAGTGCCTCTTTTATGTGACAATACAAGTGCTATCAATATTGCCCACAACCCGGTGCAACATTCAAGAACCAAGCATATTGAGATTCGTCATCATTTATTCGAGATCATGTTACCCGTGGTGATATTGAGCTAAGCCATGTTTCTACACAAGACCAACTTGCCGATATTTTCACGAAGCCTCTTGATGAAGCAAGATTCACTTATTTGAGGAATGAGCTAAATATCGTGGATTCAAGGAGCGTGGCTTGACTATTTTGCATACACACCTATGTCTTAACTATCTATTGTGTTTAGGTGTAGGCATGGACATAGGGGGAGTGCGGTCCTAATACATTGGACCATCCCTCCCCCCATTATGCCGATAGTAAGATTTCATTTGCTTTTCTATTTTCAATTCATGAAAATGTGAGCTTAAATGACGAGTGTTGGTTGTGAACCCAAGATACATCTTCGCGGTGTCACGCCATAATCTCATACATGGTGGCCTAGGCCACCGCCCTCCTCTTGTGAGGAGTTGGATCTTATTTGGTTTATTTGGATTTTATTTGGACCTCTTTGTATTTGTGGAGAGCACCAAGTTTGGCTTTTCTTGTTTGATTCTTGCAAACTTGGTTTGCCTCTCTTCCCCCAGTTACTTTCTCTATCCTAAGCCAATATCCTATCCCATAAACATCTCTCTCTATTTGTAAAACTTTGTGACCAACCCGTCGACGTTTCGTGGCAAAAGTGCCCGGTACTACCGGTGCCCTCGCGGTACTACCGCTGCCTGGAGTTTCCAGGCACAGCAGTCCCTCGAGCGGTACCGTAGTCACCAGGTGCCTAGTACTACCGTTGATTCACAGCAATTTTTGCTGGAAGTCAATAGTACCAGGTAGCGGTACTACCGGTAGCGGTACTACCGTTCCATCCCAGGAGCGGTACAACCGCAGGCTACCGTCAGTACCAGCGCGGGCGGTACTACCGCTGGGTCAGCGGTACTACCGCTGGGTGCGTTTTCACCAGGGGTTAAGTTGGGTGTGGAGCGGTAGTTTCTTATTCTACCCTCTCCACCCCCGACCCCCTTTTCGAAACACACCCCACCGCTGCCGCCGCCGCCACGATTCGTCGCCGGGGAGCCCACCTCCGGCCTGGATAGCCCCTCTCCGGCCAGAAGGAAGCTCAAGCACCCTCTCTTCCTCCTCTCCTCCGCGATGAGCTCCGGTAATCTCTCACTCCTACCTCTCAACCTAGTCGATTCGTTGAGATGCAATGGAGTTAGGTTTTTCCGTAGTTCTTGTGGTAGAAGTTGTAGGAAATAGATGGTACTTAGTCTAGGATCCTCATTGCAAAGTTTTGTTGGAAGTTTCCATAGATCGAGCGAGTACCGGGAAGTCAACCGCTAGATCTGAAGGTAGCGGTACTACCGCCCACGGTACTACCGGTGGACCAGCGGTACTACCGCTGGAACTGGCTGTTTCCAGAACTGTGCAGTTTGGATTCTTCTCGTTTGGTCTCAGATGTTTTTGCAATACTTATCCTCCCTGCTATCCTCCTTTGCTGTCACAGGTGCTGGCAAGCAGGCTAGTGGGAGTCACACCAAGCGGGCTGCTAAGCGTGCTCGTTCAGGCAAAGGCATTCGTGAAGAAGATGATGAACCTGAAGTTATGCCTGAGAAGACCACTCGTCGCAGAAGTCTAATGCTGCAAAGGCCAAAGCTGCTCAAAGCAAGTCACTCAACCTTATGTCATCCAAGGATTTTGTTCGAGAAGGCGGATGAATCCCTATGCCACTCCTAAGCTCAGCACTTTCACCACTCCGGGGTTTCACAATCTATTTCAAGAGAAAATATTCTATGAAGTCCTTCCCAAGCACAAGACCAAGGTTGTTGAACAGTTTTGCATTGACACCGACCACATGGAGAGGCACCTTGGGTACTTTGGAGAAGCTATTGGCATTTGCAAGGAGTTTGGGATTTATGACTATATTGGGCTGCAACAGAGTTTCAATGATCACCTTGTCATGCAGTTCTTTGCCACTGTTCACTTCTTCTCCGACGAGCCAAGGCGGATCAAATGGATGTCAAAAGATGTAATTCTTGAGGCCAAGTGGAGTGAGTTTGCCTCTCTTCTTGGCTTAGTTGACAATGGCTTTGTGTTGAATGAAGATGCTCAGCAACAATTCTTCCGCATCAACTATAACTCACAACCGATGAAGCCCGAGGTCCTCTATGATCTGTACATCCAAGGACGTGCCTTGGTGGGGTTCCAAAAGAACTTGCTAAAGGTTTGGGACATCATGCACAGGATCTTCCGCAACACCGTTGCGCCCCGTGTGGGCAACTTTGACCAAATCCATGGAAAACTTATTGATCTCTTGTTTGAATCTTCTATCATGGTTGGGCAAGGCAAGAAACTTGATGTGATGGACATCATATGGCATGAGATGTATGCTGTGGTGATGAAAAGGAGACCTTCCATTTTTGGTGCTCACGTTATGCAGTTGATCATTCACACGTGGACGAGGAAGAAACTTCCTTTGGCTCTCTTGGACAATGAGGAGAATCCCACTGAGCACAAGGTCAAGGAGCTGAGCATAAAGAAACATCTTGCTCCGCTTATCCCCGATGAAGACGAAAGCTCCTCCAATGATGAAGATGATCCCTTGTTTGAGCTTCCTCCCAAGGCGAATGCTCAAGATAAAGGTTTCAAGAAGTGGGTGGCTGGTGCTATGAAGACCATCTTTTGCCGCCAAGACGATGCTGACAAGAGGGCCTATAAGGAACATGTTAGGAACAAGAAAGAGCGTCAACTCACTCGTCAGCGTTTTGAGCACCTAGGCGTTCCAGTTCAGCCCGGGTCTGAGGACAGAATTACTGCAGAAGCTGATTGGCTCAAGCACCGTCGCCCTTGGGTGGATTCGATCTTCAGGATGATGCTTCCTCATCTCAGCCCGATATCCCTTGGTCTCGCACTCAGATTGGTTCCTCCACTGCTCATGCTGATACAGAAGTTCTGATGATGATAATGAGGATGGTGATGGTACAGATTCTGCCGAGAAAAGTGCTGAGGTCGCCCCGGCCTCTACCTCCGATGAAGACTCCGCGAGGAGTGACTTCCACTAGGGACGTTAGCATCGCCTCTCCCTTTTTGGTGTCATGATGCCAAAGGGGGAGAGTGTTCTATTAGGTTCTCCGGGGTTTTGCATGGTTGAGGGCACAAGCTCGTTTCTTATATTTGGTGTTTGTCTATCGCTTGTGCTCCTCGTTTTTATTTTGCTTTCGTTGAACTCATGGGGTAAGACATGTGAGAACTTTAAATTCTTGTAAGACTTTGTCATATGTGTGCAAGACTATGTATGTTGTTTATCTCTTGTCTTACCTTTGTGTTTTTCTTTGATCTTGCTCGGTTTCCAAAATCTAGGGGGAGTGTTGATCCTAACTTATATGCATTTTGCATTCAAAAGCAAATTTATACTAATGCATATGTTAGGGGGAGCCCGTCTATATTTTGTGAACCATTTTTTTGATGTGTTGTCATCATACTCCAAAAAGGGGGAGATTGAAAGAGCATATTTGCTCTAGCTCTCTTTTAGAGTCTAATGACAACACATCAACGTGTCTAATATGTGCTTGACATATGCAGGGAATTCACATGTTCATGAAACGTCGAGTCGGGAAACGAGAGGCCCGGAAAAACCATGCAGTAGAGCTTTTTTGTGTCTGGCGGTAGTACCGCTGGCGCAGCGGTAGTACCGCTCCACCTGGAGCGGGACTCCTGCAGCTCAGCTGGTACTTCTCCTGGCGGTGGTACCGCGCGGTACCGCTGGTGTCAGCCAGCGGTAGTACCGCTGGTGGTACCGCTAGGCCGAATTTGCTCTCTGGACTCGCTACGGTACCCAGCGGTACCCGCCTCGTACTACCGTTGGGTTCCTTCAAATTTATTCGAAGGATCCCAGCGGTACTACGGTGGTGCCGCGGTAGTACCGCCAGTCCTGGCAGCTTCGGTACCTCTCAGAGGTACCGCTGCAGCTGGACCGTGCAGTGCACTTGGTACCGTTGCGCGACCTGGCAACGGTAGTACCGCTCTCCCAGCGGTAGTACCGCTGTGCAATTTTCTGCACATAACGGTTCGATTTTCTGGGCTCCCTATTTAAAGACTGCTTCTCCTCCAAGAAGCGCAGCTCGCCAAAAAGAGAAGAACACCATTGTTGCAAGCTCAAGAATCACGAGATCTCCCAATCCCTCCACCCAAACTTGTTGATCTTTGGAGGATTGAAGGAGAAGGCCCGGATCTACTACTCACCAAGCGTTCTTCATTTCCCCCTCATTCACTTGAGGGATTTGAGCCTAGGGTTTCCTCTAGGAAAACCTAGGCATCTTGTTGTTCTCACTTGCTTGTTACTTTTGTGTAGCAGGTGTTGTTGTGCTTGGGAGCCCCCAATCCTTTTGTGGATTGAGCCTCAAGTTGTTGTAAGGGCTTCGGATTCCGCCTTGAAGGATTCCGATAAGGAAGGTGAACCGAGCTTTTGGGCAAGGTTCATCGGAGAATAGGGTGAGGCCATTTGTGGCGTCTTGAGTTTGATACTCACAGCCCTCCAACGAGACGTACTCCCTAAAAAGGAGGAACTCGGGAATAACTCTTTGTCTCCGCGTGCTTCCCGTTCGGTTACTCCTTTCTCGCTAGTTCTTACTTGTATCGTGCCTAGTATAGTGTTAACTTGACATATAGGTAAATTCACCTTAGTTGCATATCTAGAGAATTTACCTTTGTATCAAGCCTAAACTCTAAAAAGAACTAAAAATTGAGTAGCACATATTCACCCCCCCTCTAGGTGGCCATACGTATCCTTTCAACAAGCGAAGGTCCGAGGTCCAAAAGTGGGTGCCCCACGCGGCCAGGTACAGGGGCCGCGTGGGACCCACCATCTGGAGCCTCGAGGCTCCGCTGCCGTCGATCTTTTCGCCCATGACTCCGTCTTGACCTAAAACCGCCTATAAAAATAGTCCCCGATGTTCTCTGGAAGGAGCGCCGCAGAAACACATAAACACCAAAACAGAGACCTGGAGTTGCAGATTGGAGGGGGAAAACTCCGCGCGGGGCGCTGCCGGCGTGGTCTCCATCTTCTCCAACGACTTCTCCACCGTCTCCATGATGAAGAGGGAGTAGTCCACCTCTGGACTATGGGTTTGTGGAAGTAACTTATGTATCTCTCTCTCTCGAGCTTCACTAATTAGTACCGTATGAGCTGCTGAACATGATTATGGTCATCTATGTAATACCTTTGTGGTGGATCTTTTTATGAGTTAATATATGTTTGAGATTGCAATGGTTTTGTTTCAGTTATGAAAGTAGATGCATATTATGTACCCTGTTCTTATTTACTTGTCATGATCAAGCATGTTTATGAGAGCGTGTGAGGGGGAACGTGTGCATTAGTTGGAGTAACGGGGGGTGGCTAGTGCAGCGAACGTGGAAGAAAGTTCTACCTTACTTTGTTGCCTCACTAGGGATAAAAAGAAATACCATGCTACCGGAGATGTGGGTGTGACCATTGCCACTACTCCATGACTAGATCTAGCATGTTCTTATTATAACTTCATGTCATGATATTTATTGCTATACTCTGAGTTATCTTAATTACCGAGGTGTTATGATTTAGTTCGCATCTTGGTGGAGTATAAGAGAGACTAATAACCAAAAGGTTTCTATGTTAGGACGTGATGCCCATATAATTATAACTTGTCATTAAACTGTTGTGTTGCAATCTCATATGTCAACTCTAGTGTTCCATTGTCTACCACTTTGTTAAAGAGAGAGTGCATTTGTGAAACCATGAATCCCGGTCCATTTTTAATCATAAGAAACATCTTTGCAACAACTTTTACCACTTTTCCATTTTCTGTCATTTAAAAATCCGAAAATACAAAAACACTTTTACATCTTGCATTCATCATATAAAACCCAAAAATATCATTTATCATTGCTACCACCATCCTTGCATATTTATTTACCACCATTCCATATTTATTTCTTGTTTGCATTGCATATTATCTTGATATCATTCTCACACCTTGTGCTTGACAACCAATAGGTGAGGTTGAGGACCAAAACATTTACTTTGTTTTGTAGTTAACCAAAATAAGGATAGGAAAGATAAATCTTCACTACTGATTCCCCGAGAGTTCGATATTAAACCCTCGAGTCACCCCTCGTGGGGAAAACACGTCTTCCACTTACTACACACTCTGCACTTGGAGTCTCAACGTAACCCATATTCTTTTGACGCAGGTAACTACGTCATCGGGTATCAGCGTGCTGCTCCGGCTGCTCGGTCTCTCGCCTACCGCCTCTTCGTCGCTCCCGCTCGACGATGCGGCGAATAGCTAGCCTTGCGGCCCTGCTGCCCGTGGTGGGTGCCGCCGGTGCACCCCATCGCCCGACCTAGCCATCCTCGTCGACGCGGAAGCCGGCTGCTGCACCGTTGGCACCGCCAAGACCGGCCTCCAGCTAGTCGGCGCGCCGAGCTTCAGGTCCAGCGCGCCGAGCTGAAAGGGCTCCAGAAACAGAAACAGACGGAAGGATTTGCACGCAAACTCTATGTAGCACCCAGCAGTAGCAACCTCGCCTGAATCGGTGCCGCCGCCTCCGCCCTCGTCGCGCCTACCGCATGCCTGCAGCCTCGCCGTCGTTCGGGACACCATCTCGTCGCTCGCCACGCCAGCTCGTCGTAGCTCCGTCGCAGCACCAGCGCTGCTGCCTCGCGAATGGAATGGCGGCGCCGTCTCGCAGCTCAAACTGGAGCACTCCGGCGGCCGGCTTGCCGTCACGCCGCTGCAGCGCCGCCACATTTTTTGGATCGAGATGCAGCGAGAGGAGAGAAATGTGTGGCTTGCTATTAATGGAACGAGTGGGTCAGGCAGTATTATGTACGTGTCTTGAATGTGTATCCAAAACGGAACTGCTGCAACAAGAAAGGGAAATGCAACTACCGTAGTAAGTTGGCCCCCCTGCCTATCTCTATCATCGAGTCCGGTGAGATCCAACGGTAGGTTGTTGGTCAAGATTTCACATGAATTTTACAGAAACAACCCTTAACTTCGAGCCTTTGACAAGTTTCTAGTTTTCTCTCTCTCCTCACAGATTGCAGTTTTTTAACAGAACCCGTACAATATTTTTCATAGATGTTCGTACGATATTACGTACAAATTATATTCAACATTTATTCGCAGTTTTTTCAATTTTTCATATTGTCAAACTTTCAAATCATAGAATATTAACAATTTTCTTTCCCAAAAAATTAATAAAACTTTGTATTTCCTTTCTCAACAATTTATATTTCCACATTTTATTTCCTTTTACAACCTCATTTTTTATTTCAAACATTTTTGTCTCAAAAAATTATACAAAGAAAATAAATAAAAGATTCTATTTACGGAAAATGATTCATAATATTTTTTCATTTCAAATATTCTTTGTCTAAGCTAATTGTCAGAAGAAAGTAAATAAAAGATTATTAATACTAGAAAAATGATTTACAACATTTTCAACCTTGTTTTTTCATTTCAAACATTTTTTACCCAGATTTCATTTCCTAGATAGGACGAACTTTTTTTGCACACTTCGGAATAAATTTACAAGATCATAGATTCAGGACGAACGTTTATTTTACACTTTGGAATAACAATTTAAAAGAATTCAAAATAAATAATTCAAGGTGTCTGATATTTCCGGTGATTCCTACCGAGATTTCGAATTTGGATCGTACAAATATTTTTTCACTCTAAAATATAAATATTCAACAAAGTAAATTCATAAAAATATTCACAGATTGTTCAAAAAAGATAAAGCGTCACATCACATCTTTTTTTCTTGTAGTTTTTCATCTCGTCTCATCATTTTTCAAGTAAATCATCATAATATAGGTAAACATTTCATGAAACTGGAAATAATTTTCCAATTATAGAATCAAGTTTTTCTCCCCACATTTGAGATTAAAATATCCAACTTGCATACGTTGGATATGATTCATTAAATATCCAACTTGCATAAGTTTCTCTCTGAATTAAAAATCAGAGAGATTAGTTGAATGTTCATTCCTCCACAGATTAATAGCAAAATAAAAATTAGGAACATGATTCATTACAATTTCATTTCCATGTCACTCAAAATTCACAGGATTAGCACGATTCCAACAAAGATATGGGTCCAACAAAATTTTAATTCATTTTCTTCATAGATTCATGCATTTTTTTCAAGCATAGTTACAATGAATCTACAGCAAAATTGATGTCCTTTAACAACAAAATGTTTCCAAAAAAGATTGAGCAATAGTTACAAAGTGCCCAATGTAGTGCACATAAATTTATACAGGATTTTCTGATACACATTGAAATAAGAATTTCTGCAATTTATATTGACAAGAACCTGTAAGAAAAAATCCATGAATCTTCACTGAAATGAGAACCAATCACCAATGAAAATTGAGAAAAATAGAACAGAAAAGATCATTTGCTTGCATGCCCAGATCCAACCTCTCCTTGGCGAGATCCATACTAGAAAATACCAGGAAGTTCCATGAATCTTCACTGAAATGAGATCCAATCACCAATGAAAACCGAGAAAAATAGAACATAAAGATCATTTGCTTCCATGCCCAGATCCAACCTCTCCTCGGCCAGATCCATTCTAGAAAATACCAGGAAAATCAATGAATCTTCACTAAAATGAGATCCAATCACCAATGAAAATCAAGAAAAATAGAACAGAACAGATCATTTGCTTGGATGCCCAGATCCAACCTCTCCTCGGCCAGATCCATACTAGAAAACACGAGGAAAATCAATGAATCTTCACTGAAATGAGATCCAATCACCAATGAAAATCAAGAAAAATAGAACAGGCAAGATCGTTTGCTTGCATGCCCAGATCCAACCTCTCCTCGGCCAGATCCATACTAGAAAACAACAGGAAAAATTAAACAAGGTCCAAGGTGCAGGCCAAATCAAAAAAATAAACCAAGAAATAGAATATCTACTTTTGGTGATCCCTACCCTAACGATAATAACCAAAGAAGCGGGAATAGAAAATTGTCAGCCCAGATCTAGTATGCACTACCGAAATAGAACCCAGATATGTACCAAGCAAATCTTGCTTCTTACTAAATCTTGTCTGTAGCTAGATCAAAATATCAGGAAAAGGCTCATAAGAATACATAAATAGTTCGGATAGGCCGTCCCATGCCCATGCCCATGCCCATGCCTAGAATAAATAGAGAAATAGCAAGATTCAATCAAGATCTCAGATCCAAACAAAATCTACAGAATCGGATCTGGACATCCCATGCCTAGAATTCGAATAGGCCGACCGGAGCTCCTGTTCCATGACTGAATCCAAGAAGGCCACCTCCTCGCACAACTCCGTGCCGGCGCTTGTGCTGGACATGAAAAAATAGAGAAGAAATAAAAATTCATCCAAGATCGACCAAAACAAAGATGGAATCCATTAATTCATTGCTCCACAGATTGATACACAGAAAATAACAAAATAAAAATAAGGATCATGATTCGTTACAATTTTAATTTCCAAGTCACACAAGATTCACAGGCTTACGACGATTCAGGAAACCAAAATAGAAAGAGTTATCTTTTTATTTCATATACATTTGTCAAGCTTCATGCAGTGACTGTTTAAAATATCCATTACTCGTTAATTCTACCATTTTATCAGATCCATAAAGCATCATTAGAGGCTAGATGAATAAACCCGATCTAACACCACATATTATTCACAGAAAATTCAAAGAACAATCACAGATGATTCACACAAGAGAAATACATGAACAAGTACATCGAATGATCCTACATGTAGGAACAATTTCGGTTGACAAAATACAAAAAGAAACATTTCTATTGACGAAATACAAAAACAAACAAGGGATCTCAACAACAAAATCCACTGAGAATGTAAAGACCCCTAAAAGATTCAATACTAAATCCAAAAAAGTTGCACAAATGATTTTTTATATTTCGATCTGTTTGCCCATATCAAATTCGAACAAAAGAACATACGATAAAATCTAGAGAGAAATTTAAGGAAACTTGAGAGAAGCATTTTGTTCATCTCTGGAAATTTAAAAATAAGGAACTAAACAAAATCAAGAGACAAAAAAGGAAAGAGTTGTGGCACTTTGACTGGATCCAGGCAAGTCATTGATAATTCGTCATACACTAAAACGAGAAATAGATCCGGGCCACTTGCAACAAATGTATAACGGCCATACTGGATGCCAGGCCCAGGACCAGATTGATGAATCATAGTGTATGCCCACGGATCAAAAATTTCTGAGCTAAATGGTGAAAAAGATGAGATCTAAACAAGATTAAACGTCACGAGCTACTTACATGTAAGCTGCATAATTCAAGACCATGCATGATGCATCCCTCGCAAATCACCACAGAAAATAAACAAACTAGAAAAATAAAGAAATAAACAAAGGAAAAAAAATCCTCAGATCGGGGCAACTGCCCGTGCTCAGATCAAAGATCAATGCCCAAAACCTGGGCAGCCCAGCACGCGCCTGGCAGTGGATTGGAGACGCCGCTGGCCAGAGCTCCTCGCCATGGCCGGGGCCCAACACGACATGGCCTCGGGGACGCCGCTGGCCTGGGCCCAGCACGACATGGCCTCGGGGACGCCCCTGGCCGAAGCTCCTCGCCATGGCCGGGGCCGCCGCTGGCTGGAGCTCCTCACCATGGCTGGGGCCATGGCGTCGGAGGCCGGGGCACACGGAGCCGGCGGCGGCTGGGGCGGGGTGCCAGGAGGAGGTGGCGGCCTCGCACGAGAGCAGGTGCAGGGCACGGACGCCTCGCACCATGGGCGACCGCGGCACCTGGCCTCGGCCGCGCAGGGACGACCGCGGCCGGAGCGCAAGGATCGGGCGGCCGAAGCGCACGGATCTGGCGGCCGAAGCTGGTGGGGAATCCACAACGGGTTTCGAGGAGGCGGCGGCGCACGGGAGAGCTGGTGGGAAAAATGGGATAGGGTTAGGGTTTTGGTAGCTTTTATATGGGGTGGTGGATTGCGGGTTGAATCTACTCTTTCGCAGGGGCTAAAATGCAAAACATCCTGTGCTTTGACTATTTGACCCGCACGAATCTCTAACAAAAAATGGACGTCAAAGATAGTGGGGGGGGGGGGGGGCAACCTACTTGTGTAAAATCCGCTCTCCAACAAGAAATACGGAAACAAGAAAGAAGAATACCGAGTCAGTGTTAGAACGAACCTTGCACCATTCCCCTCCTCCCGCACAGTAGAGAGAGGCGACTTTTGAGACTTCCTTCTGCTCCCACCTCGCCGCCGGCGATCCGCGTGATTCCCCACTCTCCGGCGGCCGCTCCGACGGCAGGAGGGTGGGGAATCGCCGGATCCCGGCGTGTACATAGTGTAGGTAGCAGTAGAGCTTCAGCCGGCGGCGTCATGGAGGTGGTGGCGTGCTCGGTGTCGAGTTTGCAGGTGGTGCTCGTCCTCTCCGGCGGTGAAGCTCCTTGGAGTTCCACGGCGGAGCGCCGCCCCCTTCCTCGCGCTCGCGGTCCTCTGGGATCGCTGTGTGCGGGGCTCCCCCGCCGGATCTTCTTGCGGCGGATCCGGTTAACGACTTCGATGCAGATGGTGGTGATGCGAGCGATGCGGCTGACGGAGCAGGGTGGAGGCTCTTCGGGGTTCGAGGATCGATGACTTCCCGCCCGCTAGGGGGCTTCTTCCGTTCCAAGGTTTCAAGGAAGATGCGGCGGCGGCGCGTCGTCGGCACGTCCTCTTCGCCGGCGGCTTCGATGCAGAAGGACTTGTTTGTTTTTTCTATCTTTGTGGAGGTCTTTTCTGCCTACTTACTGTAATCACCAGATATATCCTCACAAAAAAAAAAGAATACCGGGGTCCCAGCCTGAATCGCAAGCAACCAAAGAACGGTGGATTCGTGACCGGTAGCCCACGGCGCCGCTGGAAAAATAGTGTTGCACTGCTACGATGATGTCGATCGGGAGGGGCCAGCAGGAACGACTTTTCTTTATTTTTGAACGGGAACGACTTTTCTTTATAAAGCCAAGCTTCACTCTGTCTAAGAGTCTCACTCTCACTTAGCAGCCATAACAGTTCGTTCACTCACCGTCGCCACCACAACCTCCAACTACAAATCTATGGAGCTACCACCATGGGCTTCGTCCTTCGTCGCCGCAGTAATCTTTCTCACGACCACCACCACGCTTCTTCTCAGGAGCCAGCGCATGCACAGGCGGAGGTACCGGCTTCCACCGGGGCCCAAGCCGTGGCCAATCATCGGCAACCTACACCTCATGGGTGCGCTGCCGCACCGCTCCATCCGCGCCCTCTCCACGCGCTACGGCCCGCTGATGCAGCTCCGGTTCGGGTCCTTCCCCGTCGTGGTCGGCTCGTCTCCAGCGATGGCCAGGCTGCTCCTCCAGACCCACGACGCCGCGCTCGCCGGCCGCCCCCGCACCGCCGCCGGCAGGCACACCGCCTACGACCACTCCGACATGCTCTGGTCCCCCTACGGCGCGCACTGGCGGCGCCTCCGCCGCGTCTGCCTCTCCGAGCTCTTCAGCGCCGCCCGTCTCGCAAGCTACGAGCACATCCTCGACGACGAGGTGCGCGTGCTGCTCCGCGGCCTTCACGCGGCGGCGACGTCCGGCCCATGCGGCGGCCGAGGCGGCCTGGTGGTGGTCAAGGAGCACCTGTTCACGGCGACGCTAGGCATGATCTCCCGCATGGTGCTAGCCAGGAAATACGTGTCGTCGTCGGCGTCGGGCATGACGCCGGAGAAGTTCAGACGGACCATGGACGAGTTCTTCTTCCTCAACGGGGCGCTGAACGTGGGCGACTTCGTGCCGTGGCTGGACCGGCTGGATCTGCAAGGGTACGTGGGGCGGATGAGGAGGGTCGGCGCGACGCTGGACGCGTTCATGGAGCGCGTCCTGGACGAGCACGCCGAGCGCCGCCGCCAGCTCGATGGGGAGGGCTCTGCGGCGAGGGATCCATGCATGGTGGACGTGGTGCTGGAGCTCGCCGACGGCGGCCGCCTCGAGCGGGACTGCGTCAAGGCCCTCACTCTGGTATGCCACACTTACGTTCGCGCGCGTGCATGCGTCGAAAAGCCTGCTACGTACGTGTTTTTGGCGTCACGTAGACGGTAGACAGGCATACGATTTAGACCGGTTTGATTGGATCACGTGCCCAATATCAGACTCTCTCTCACAGTACGTACTTGACGCACAAGCTGACAAGCACAAACAAGTACTCCTCCATCAGAGTTTACGAGGCGCACACGTCATTTAAGAACACACCTTGACCATTAATTTAGTCAATAAAATTTAAATTTTATATCATATAAATTATATCATAAAAACTTATTTTCAATAGAAATCCAATGGTATAATTTTTTTGACATATAGTTTATATTTTGTTGACCAAATTTAATTGTCAATTTTTTTCTTGAATGGCGTATGAGCCCTATAAACTGTGATGAACGTCAGCCCTAGCTGTTGGACGACCGATCTTATGGCAACTCCAACGGTGCCCCCAATCTATTTGTGTCCTTTATTTTAACGGGTTTTGTCTCCCATGTCTGCCCAATCGGTGCCCCGATTTTGGGCCGGACAAGTTTGGGTCATTTTTCAAACAAAAACAAAAGATCAACTAAACTTAAAGATAAATATAACATGTAAATATATAAGCTTAAACTTAAATAAGTCCAACCACACGATCCAAACATTAAAAGTATTACATAATACTAAAAACTTAAATAAAACTAACTAGTGTTTCTAAACCCTAGTCTTCATCGTCGGACTCGATGACGATCACCGGCGCAGCCGACATGGTGGCAATAGGCGGTAGAGGTGTCACCTCCTATGCGGACGCCTCCAGGAGCGGTCCGCCCCCTTCACCCGACTATCGCACATAAATCTCACCATAATTCCGCATGTTTGGGAGTCCATGGGGAGGGCCCATCAGTGAGCCACTCTTGTAGCGGCTCGTCAGCGGAAGAGGCGTTCAACCGGTAATTGTTGTCCTCGACAAGACACTCCTCACAAATGGGTGAGTTCTTGTCGTGCACGGGAAGGGCCCAATTCTCCGGCGAAATAGACGCCTGCATAGAGCGGATGACGGCAAGGCGCACCTGTGGGTGGCGGCGACACTAGAACTCGCACAAAATTCATGCACCAGTCGTGCTGGAGGCGACAGTCTACTGGCACCAGCCAGTTGTTGCACTCGTACTTGCGCGCCTACGTCAACATCAGCCGAGCATGACGTTCCTCAGGAGCGGTAGGTGGAGGCGATGAGATGAATAGCCCCTGGTCGTTCCTCGAGTGCATTGGACAACATACAGATCTAGTCGGTGGTGAGACACATAGGCCGAATGAGGGATGGCTTGATCTACTTGGCGAGTGTGCCGAGGTGAGGCAGTCACTGGGAGGTGATGCGACCGAAGTGAACTAAAAGTGGGTGGGCAGTGATGGGATTGAGCAGGCGCATTAAAAAGGATTGGGCGAGGGAGGCATGGAGAGTGTGATGCTGCCAGGTTGGCTGGGGTAGACTTGGAGGCGTACACACGCGGACACCCGTGGTGTCCGTTTGGAGTAGCCGGTTGGGGTGTGGTTGTTGGGCCTATCCCTTTGGAGTTGCCCTTAAAATGCTAGATCTAGATCAGATAGTATCGCAGGCTCGCAACATACCCCACGCGCGTAGCAATATTTGCCACTATCCCAACATCATGGCATCATTTTCTAGGAATGGAGTCAAAACACTGCAAACACAGTAGCAACATTTCGGAAACTCCAATGCAGCAACAAAAGGAGGATATGCAACAAAACTTCACTCTCGTAGCAAAAACTGTTGGTCCTAAAAAAATCCATGAGAAAAGGCCCAAAAAGTTATGCAACATGGGAGGCCAACAATGCATCACCTCACGAAAAGTCTTTGCACCATGAAAGAACATCTGCCCAAAAATCCTTGCAATAAATCGCTTGTGTGTTCACAACAAAACAAACACGAGTTTGTAGCAATTTGAAAGCACGTATCCAGGATCGCCAATCTGCAAGAAAAAATTCAAACTTATAGCAATTTGAAAGCACGAGTTTGTAGTATTTTCAACACACGTATCTAGCATAAAAAATCTACAAAAAATAACCTCGTACCGTTGTCCATGACGGCCCTGGTTTCACTGACTCGGCATCGTCGACCACGAAACCGGCTCGCTGAAAACCGTCGGCGCCAGATCAAACGAACCTGGGCTCATTCCCACTAGTCCATTGTATCCTCGGGCTTGGCATGGTTAGAGGTCTCGGATTTGAGTTCCACCTTTGGCCATGGTTGGGCTTCACATGTGGCTTCCATGGAGGAAAGGACAGGGAGTAGAAGGACGGCAGAGGAGCGGCGTAGAGCAACCGTAGGGACAATGGTGGCTGATTGAGCGAGCCAGTCTTATCTCCTTTATACTTACCTCAAACAATGAGCGAAGTAGCAACAGGACAACGCCCATGTTAGACAGTTGACAGAAAGCAGAGGAAACACACGAGGAAGAGAGAGACATGCAGGCGAGCAAGAGCGACCACTCGGTTTGCTAGATCAGTCACCTGAACATGAAAGTTTTTCGACAATTCACACTTGTATGCACACAATGATAAATGTAGCAAGACGATCTAACAACTGATATTTCTAGGTGGATCAAATTTGCAGTTATAAGTTTGGTTCTTAAATATGCAATTATAATTTTGAAATATTTCGTGTTGAATAATACTCCAAAACAATCATATAAAACATCAACCGAGAAACAAGGAAATGTCCGTTGATTTAAATGTAGACATCAAACCTAATCCCTCCAACAATAATTGAAGACAATTGCAATAAGGTATGCATGGTTACGACAAAATTGTATTTGTCTCTTTCTTGTTGGCTCTATTCTTTTTCAGTTTCCACGCCACTGGTGGTGAATAGGCAAGGGAAGCTGGTTGCCAAATAATGTCGATCATATTCCTATTCATCTTAAACTATTGCTCATTTAATTGCAAAACGATGTTGCATGCAGGACCTGATCGCGGGTGGTACAAATACTAACGGAGTAACCTTGGAGTGGGCCATTTCAGAGCTAGTGAGGAACCCTAAGATGTTGGCAATGGCCACTGAGGAGCTCGACCGTGTTGTGGGCCCTACCAGGTTGGTGACCGAGAGGGACATTATGAACCTCCCCTACGTGAAAGCTGTGGTGAAAGAGACGTTGCGTATGCACCCTGTAGGGCCCCTGTTGGCTCCCCATGAAGCCCTAGAGGACGTGTCTATCGAAGGCTACGACATCCCTATCGGCACTCGCGTTCTCGTCAATGTGTGGGCCATCGCCCGCGATGATGCACTATGGGACGCACCGGAGGAGTTCCATCCAGAGCGGTTCCTTGGCGAAAGCAAGGTTGATGTTATGGGGAAGGACTTTGAGCTCCTGCCATTTGGAGCTGGTAGGAGAATGTGCCCCGGTTACAAGCTCGGGCTCAAGGTGGTACATATATGCCTTGCAAACCTTCTCCACGCCTTCGCCTGGAGGCTTCCTAATGTCATGGCACCGGAGTTACTGAGCATGGATGAAATATTTGGGCTCACCACCTCGCGCAAGATCCCCTTGGAGGTTTTCATTGAGCCAAAGCTCTCTGCTCACCTCTACATATAGTAGTTTTATGTTCCATTAGGGTGAGAGGATTACCACTAATGTCACGTGTTTGTTGTATTAAGTTGAAAACTGTTATGGTTTGATAAGACTCAACTTCGTGATTGTTAAACTATGATGTTAAGTAGATTGTTATAAAATTAGCCATGTGCCAAAAAGAACTATCTAGAGGGGATAAGCCTTTTTTAGGGTTCTAGAGGGGATAAGTGTGGTGGAAGATATCTCCATTTGGATATTTAGGACAATTTTTTCGCAGAGGATATTTTAGGAGAATAATCTTCATTTGGATGAGCTGGTTGCAAAACAAAAATTATGTAGGAGTAGGAGTATATAAACTCGATAAGGCCCAACCAAACACGACCCAGTCCAAAACACAGAGCAGACTCACCCAACTCACTTCTAAGCGAAGCCCAAGCCCTCACTGAACCCACCCACCCACCCACCCAAAACCACAAGGAAACCCCACCGCCGGCGGCGGCCGCCCCCCGACGATGCCCGGCGACGCCTCCTCACCCACCTCCATGGCGGCGGAGGCGCTGGCGCAGGCGGAGCGCGATCTATCGGCCGGCCGCCTCCGCGCCGCGCAGAAGCACGCCCGCCGCGCCGCCCGCCTCGACCCAGACTGCCCTACCGCGTCCCTCCTCCTCACCGCCACCTCCGTCCTCCTCGCCGACGCCGACTCCTCCCGCGCCACCCTCCTCCTCCCGGAAGAACGCGATTCCTCCCCCGACCACGACTCTCCTGCCTTTCGCCGCCACTACAAGTCCCTCTGCAGATCCCTCCGCCCCGACGCGGGCGCCTCCTCCTACCCCGCCGTCTCCGCCGCGGCCGAGGAAGCGCTCCGCCGGGTAGCCGACGCCTACGCCGCGCTCAAGGAGGAGAGGGAGGCGCCGGACCCGCCGCCTACCTTCTGGACGGCCTGCGCCGGCTGCCGTCTTCTCCATGAGTTCGACCGCCAATACGTGGGCTACCGCCTCACTTGCCCCTCCTGCCGCCGGACGTTCCTCGCCTCCGAGGTGCCTCCTCCGCCACCGCCCAAGAAGAGCAAGACCGACAAGCCGGAGATGACGCTCGCCGAGATGCAGCAGCAGCTCGCCAAGAGAAGAGCGGCGAAAGATCACAAGGTACCCCAGAGCTCATCTAGTGAGGAGGAGGAGGAGTTGGATGAGCTGGAGGCGAAGGAGGAGGAGCCAGACAGCGATCACTCGGGGCAGATGCTCCCTGGGCAGATGGCTGTGGAGGACTCAGACTTCTACAACTTCGACGCGGACCGCGGCGAGAAGTGCTTCAAGAGAGGCCAGGTGTGGGCATTGTATGGAGACGAGGACGGCATGCCACGGTACTATGTACTGGTGGATACAGCGTCGCCGGGCAGGCAGTTCAGTGCACAGATACGGTGGCTGGAGCTCCAGCCTGAAGGGAAGGAGGGAAAGCCCTGTGGGGAATACAAGGTTGGGAGAGCTGTCACGGTGCACTCGGTGAACGTCTTCTCGCATCTCGTCGCCTGCGAGAGGGTGGCGAGGGAGGCGTACCGGGTTTACCCCAGAAAGGGGTCGGTTTGGGCGTTCCATGGCGGAGAGGACGCCGACACCAGGAGGCCCAAGTACGATTTTGTGGTGTTCCTCAGCGGGTACAGCGATCTGTATGGCGTCAGCTACGGTTACCTGGAGAAGGTGGGAGGTTTCAGGAGCATCTTTACCCGTCGCGACGTCGGTAGCCATGCCGTTCAGTACCTCCGGAAGGGTGATGTCGGGATGCTTTCGCATCAGGCACCGGCGAGGAAAGTCTCCAAGGGTTTGGACTCGGCGCTGCCTCCTGGTGACTGCTGGGAGCTTGACCCTGCATCCTTGCCTCCTGAATTGCTGCGCCTTGAGCGGTAGAAGTGACTTTGGAGTGGTCATGTTGACAGTTCCATTAGGAGAGTTCACATACCTTGTAGTTTACAAGTAGGGTAAGAAGGTAATTTGGTTTGATGTAAAATGATGCGATGATGTTTCTGTTTTACAAACGCTTGATGGACATTGGCTTCATTCGTGCACATGGTTCTTCAAGTAGAGATTTAGATATCATGAATAGTTTGATGATTGTTTGTTCCAGTGTTGAGTGTTTCACTACCCACAAAATTGCATTGTCTGAGATGAATGATCTTTTTATATTTGGTTGTGTGACTAACTACTCTGTTATATGAACAATGATTTTTTTGGAAAGTATTCTGAACCAGAAGCATGCGTTCATCTCTTGTCTAGTTGGTTTGGAATTGTCTTCCAGACATAAAATAGGTCGTCAGATTGGTTGATCAGAATTGAAATGACAACAATGTATACGCATGTGTTAATCTCTTGTCCAGAAGAATGTGTTAATCTCTTGCCCAGACGCATGTGTTAACCTCTTGTCTAATTGGATGACCAGAAGCATGTGTTAATCTCTTTTCCAGTAGGTTTGGAATTGTATTCCAGACATAAAATAGGTTGTCAGATTGGATGATCAGAATTGAAATGACAACAATGTATATGCATTGCCACCAGCATTGAGATGTTGAGATTTCAGGTCATCTACCTAAAGCGAGTGGCAGTTTTGAACAAAAAACAGACCATCTCTCCTCTAGGGAAATGAAGAATCATATGCTTCAGAGTGTTTCATTGTTTTGCTTATGGTTAGAAGCATATGCCAGATTCTGAATTCATGGTTTATTGATCCAAGCGCATTGCAGCCATCAGAAATGCACTTTAGGCAGCACATTTGAGTTTTTTCTTCAACAAATTTGTCAGTGCAAGCAATAGAAATATAGAAGTGATCTTTTTTGCACTCTTCACTCCCTCAAATAGAGCAAGTTCTGATGTCCTTTCATTGCTAACGATAGATCCACCAAACTCTTATAGTTCAAAGAAAAACTCTCAGATTACATAGGCACTGTGTGATACCACATGAATATCTAACGTGGTGAAATTCTCAGACATTAGGACACTACAAAATCTTGATAGCTTGTAGGACAGTTGCTTATCCGAGGAAGTTCATGATCACCAGGTGGAGCACCAGATTGCACAGTACAAAATCTGCAAAGGCCCTCTCCGGAGCAAGATCCTGCACATGATGTTTTGACATAAAATGTTATGCTAAAACCCAGAGAATAAATCGTCGTACCAAATAATAGTGAATGTAGAGCTACCTTGAATTCCTTGTTATCCTTGTTGACTTGAATACGGAGGCACACTGCAAAAACATCAACGATCATATATCATGTAACCAAGGAAGGGTAGCCAGGATTGAGAGCAGGTAAGAAATACGTACCAGCAAGCACTGCAGTTCCTATGCATGACAGGACACCGGATAGGAACGCGTTGAAGGGGAATGACCCAACTATGCCCATGTAAACGACCTGTTTTGCCACATAAAACAGCATTTCAGTAGTCTGCAAATGGCTGCGCACTAGCATGCCAAGCCTTACTTTGCAACTACGAGTGAAGAGAAGCCAGATGGCTTATGACTTGGACACAAGACTGCATGAATGCTCAGCCAGTAAAAACAAGTGCTCAAATGAAACTTGCAGTGAACTTACGAATCTGACTATATCACACATTTCATCTGCCAAACCAAACATTGAGGGGCATACGGCTGGATAGCGATCCATGGCATTTAGACATACACAAATTGGTTGCTAGATGGCTAGATACTAGGTACATCAGATACTTACAAGCTGATAGCCTACTTCTATTCAAAGACCAACACTGAGAAATGCGGTAGAATAAACAAACAACATACTACATCCGTTCCGAAATACGGAGTATAAGATGTTTTAGCATTTTTCTGATACGGATGTACCTAGGCGCGTATTAGTGTGTAGTCCGTAATGAAACATCTAAAACAAGTTATATTTTGGAATGGAGGGAGTATGTGTCAACCACCTGCAATGTGTGGTGCCTACGGCGTACACTTACTACATCCTCATGCTATACTATAGAAAACAGGTTACAGTATTTCTTGAGAAATGAAAGGTTGCTCAAGTAAGATGTTTCCTTCTCTACCATTACCAGATATCATTCCAACTTTAACAAAAATTAAAGCAGATATCTTCGGGAAAGTGCGTATAAGTAAAAAAAAACTCTCACCTGAACAAGGGCAGACGCCACGGCGAAAACTACATACAGGTCAATGATCTGCACAAACATGACAACTCGATGAGTAAATCGGCTTGCAGCCATATTAGTGGCCCCAGGTCGACAGGAAAAAACGTTAATTGCCTTGAGATTCGTGGGCGTGGCGGCATACGCCTTGTTCAGGGACTGGATCAGGAGCTTCGCATCGCCCGCGGCCTTCGGCATCTTTCCTCGCGAACCCTTTGCGCCCTCCGCTTCGAGCTAGCTAGTAATAAACAGAGTAATTCACGGTCAGATTTGGCTCGACGACCGTGGCAACGTAGAACGAACCCTAGTAGCTAAGACGCATGCAGGTGATCAGATCGATCGTAGCGGACTGTGCGGATTCAGATCCGGACCCGGACCGCGCAGCCTCGGGAGGAGCGGAGAAGGAGGAGGAGGGGGACGAGGTGGGACGCGTGAGGTCGTAGAAGGATCTAGAAGACGTTAAACCCCAGGGCGAGAGAGATCTGCAGAGGGGAGAGGAGACTGACCTGTGCTGCTGCGGGAAGAAGACGATGCGAAGAACAGAGACACTTCGGTTCAGTTCAGTTTCGGGATTGGGTTTTCCTCTGGTTTATTGTGCGCGTAATTGGGCCGATATTTGGGCCCAGAAGACGGTGTAATTTTAGCCTGTTGATGCCGCATGAGGACGACCTCACAAAGTCGTGGTTCGTAAATCTCAAAAAAAAAAAAAAAAAAAAAACAAAGTCGTGGTTCGTGGAGGATTCTACCCCTCTGAAAATGAATTATCGTCCACTCCACTAAATGAAAGTCGTGGACGATTCTCGACAAAGCTAATGTTCTAAAACAAAGCAAATGCTAAACAGAACAATTGTTAAGTTTTTTTTTGATAGGCAACAATCGTTAAGTTAGTAAGAGGGAGAAATACAGAACATTTTTGCTCTTAACCACGAGACGATATCTTAAATAAAACACTTTTCTCTATTTGTATTGCTTTGCCGTCATTATAGATAAACAGATAAAGAACCTAAGACCAACAAATTCGTTGTGATCAGGTTATTACATACCAGGTCCACAACCAGAACTTGAACCAAGCTGCAATGGTGACTTGCCAGGGTTGGTGATCATGCCATAGTTAAGCGAAGCTAACTAACTTTGTGGCAACCCTGGACGCCGCCGATCTACGAGACACCAGATGCATGTCACGCGGAGCTGTGTGGGTACTTCACGGAACATCAGCGGCAAAGTTTTTCCGTAGCCTGAATTTCCTTAGGCGTAGGGTGACCTTAGCTGGAGCGTATGGATGTTGCTCGCTATCTAGCTCCATTGGAGCTTTGCTGGTAACTCCGAATAACAATGGCCACATCTTTCCCAAAGCCTCATATTCCCCAATGCAATTCACAGTAATTAGTACTATCTTTCTTCTTCTTCCATGCTTACTGGCTCTAGGTCAGCTCTCTGTTTTGTTCAACTTCAAGTATGTGACCTGACCTATTGGTAGGAGAAGAAAAAAAGTGTACGTCAACCTCAACTGGTAGATCATCCTACGCGCTGCTACTTCGTTGGAGGTGGATCGATATATATGCACGCGACACTAAATGTTAGCTCAGTGTAAGGTGGTTTATTAGTATGTACCATTTTGCACGATTTTGTGTCACTAATGAGTAATGAGTAGTGGTTTACAATCGCAAGAATTGGGGATGTAACCATGCTGATAGATGATAGGACGCCGTCTTTTTCTCCCATGTGCCGCGGTTCTACCTGGACAACATTAGCCTGCTACTTATGCGGACTTACAGATCAATATTTCTGGTAAAAATAATTGCACCCAGGATAGTTGAGAGACTTCCTTTTTTGCCGGTCTAGCTACCTTAACATCAGATGATATTAGTCTGATACTGATTTTCAGTCATTCAGGACCTCCCAAAATGACCTTGTGAAACAAATGAACACCTCTAGTCTGACGGACAAAGCGTATTGAGCCAAAACAATTCTAGACCAGCACATGTACAGATGTACTGTATCTAAATTGCAGAGGATCAAGTCCTGAAGTTGATTGCATAAACAAATGAAGAAAATATCCTGTTCTCATGGACATCACAAAATTAGATCTGGCCAGAGGGATTCATGTGGGAAAAATATCAAAGATTCTTTTGGATAGTCCATAGAGACCGAGCACGGAAGAACAAAAGGGCAAAAACACAATGCAAGATTTGTGTTTTTTGTACATTGATGAATCACATCTCATCTTCGGAACACCAAATTGTAGTTTTAGAGGGCGTGGACCTCAGCGACCTAGGCGTGCAAATTGGAGGACCATAGCTACAATTTACTTTATTTTGCTTGCTACAATCATGTGGGACAAAACATCTACCCTGCCATCGAGAAATCAGATTTAAAGCAAATCAAGAAACAAAAAGGGACACACTCCCGGTCCGGGATGCATGAAAATTAGCTGCCGTACACTGTAACCTGCGTCTTGTTTGTTTTGTATACATACGGAATTAAGTTTTTCTGGCACAATTTCATCTATTCCCTTTCCCACCCAAACGACAGAGTACATAGAAAGCCTTTGACTTGTTCTTTAGGGCAAATGACTAAGCTTGCTCTCTTGCTTGCTTGACATCATAAGTTATGAGTGGGTCAATCCGCATCTCTCTCTCTCTACAAAGTTTCAGCGACTAGGCCAATTATCACACGATCAAAAACCTGAACTGGACTGAAATGGTCAGAAGCACAAGCTCCCGACCTCGTCATGCTACATGATGCCGGCATAACCTGGTCAGAGAAATACACGTGCCCTGGAGATCATACAGACCTAGCATGATGGCCACACTGTCGATCGGCTTGTTACTAACTTTGGCGTGTCTGTGCAATTATAACAAGGATAGCCGTATTAGTGATAGTTGCGCAGGCATACGGTTGTTTTTGGCAACTAATGGACTGCTCCTCTTAATTTGTACCGGGTTCCCTTCCCTCATCCCCGATGTTTCCGTGGGAGTACCATTCATCTTCACTCATGGGTGGGATCAGATGTTTTGCCAACCTAGTTTAATGGTTCCTGATGCCTTCTATTCCCCGCTCCGTTTTCATATTACTATTGTTTTTTCAGCCTCTCATCAGCCAACTACTTGACTAATTGTTTGGCAAAATAATTCGGCCAGTAGAGCTCAGTGCTACTACTTCACTATAGTCTTAAGGACAAAGCGAAGACACCACTACTACTTGGCTAAAGATGGAGAAGTATATATACACCAATGACCAACGTAGTGTTGTTAGATCATTACTACTCCTTATTGAGGTCATGTCATGATCTTTTGTAAACATCAAGATGAAACGTTTGTATCCTAGTTGAGTGCGTGCAGCGTTCGGAGCGATCTAATGAAAGCTGGACCCCATTAAAAAAAAGCTAGACCCTGATCGATCTATGAAAACCAAAACTACTCCACTGTTTACCATCGCTTGCGGGCTTCATCTAAAAAAACTTATACTCACTGCGTCCCTAGTTAGGTGGCGCACAAGCTTTTCAAGATCAAAATTTGATCAACAAAATATGGATTATACTCCCTCTGTCTGGAATTACCCGGCGTTCTGGGTTTAGTCAAAGTCAAACTTTGTATAAGTTTGACTAAACATATAGGAATAATATGAATATCTATACTATAAAATAAATGTTACTAAAATCATCATCAAATATATTTTCATATTATATAAATTTTGTTTTATAGATGTTGATATCTTTTTCTCTTCTCTATATATTTAGTCAAAATTTAGAGTTTGATTTTGACCAAACCCGGACCGCAGGGTGATTTCCGACAGAGAGTATGTCGCTACAACAGAATTCATATTTTAATAAATTTTCCAATTATATAATTCTGATAACAAGTGGCACATGTATTATTTGTTAAATTACGTAAAATGAGGACATCATAAAGTTGACTAGCACTTTTTCCACCACAAATAGTAGTTAGTTGTAACTCCTGTTAGTGGACCAATTAAAAAAAAATTCGTTGGGCATGAATCTCGTACTAGACTCCACCCTAGAAACTAGACTAGCACCATGAAGCATTTTGAGCCCAGTCTAATGTCTCAAAAGCATTCTTAGCACCTAATTTTCACATATGCCGTGCATGCTCTAATATCGACACACCACAAATGAATTACCGTAAATTGGGAATATGGGATAATTAAACATGATACCCGATTAGCGAAACCGAAATGTTCTGACAACGAAGGACGTCATAAAACTAAAACCTAGATCAAAACTTCTGACAGCTTTATATTAATCTTTGCTCTTGGCATCTCAAATTTCTTCTATGCATTTAGTGAAGAATAGTAGAAGAGCAAACAATTACAAGTTAGTCTAAGCTCAAAGTTTTGAGGAACCAGTTAAGAAAAATATGCTCTCGGATATCCTTAAGAAATGTGGTTATCGTGAAAAGGAAGCTCCGCTGCTATCATCAACTTACCATGTAAGCGGCGCGGTTCGACTTTGGCTAAACATGGCATTTAGTTTTCAGAGTGTGCTGACCTAAGAAAACGAGGCGTACAAGTTCAAGCACCATGGGTGCATTTTACTTTGTTTTTACTCGCGATGTTGTGGCGCAAGGTATCTACCATGTCATAAAATTTCAATATTTACCAAGAATTATTAATCAGAAACAAAATATGACACATTCCTTGATATATATGGATTAGTTGTGATTCATTAGAAATTTGTCTTTTGTTTCCTAAGTAAGGCCAGAGTGCCATTGACTTGTTCTTTGTGACAAATAACACTAACTGGCTAAGGGTTAATCCTTTTTGTCTTAAACTTGTCCAATAACGGCTTATACTTCCAGTTCCGGAATTGTTCGGCCATCTTCGAGAGAGTTCACTGCTTGAGTTTCTCCTTCTTGATTTCAGAGACATCTTCCGGGAGGTTAAAATGTGACAAGAGTGTGTCATATACCAAATCTTTTGTAATCTTGTGGACATAGCAGGGGTCATCGTCGTTTGCGGCCGCCGGCTTATGCCATTCTTGTATGGTGATCGGGAGCATGTCCCTAACAATAGCTCCAGCTTGATTTATAAATTTACGGCGGTTCTCTTTGAGTTCGAGCGGCTCGCCGTTAGCACCAATTACATAGATCGGTAACTTTGGATCATCGCTCGTCATCCTTTTCGTGCTGCCTCGAGGAGCTCCCTTTTTAGCAGATTTGCTCGATCCGGAGGGCTAAAAGAAAAATAATGCGTTAATAAGTGCAATACAAATCAATTAATGAATCTAGTGATCAACAAAATAGCCTTAATATATATACCTCGTCGGCTCTTCTTTCTTCGGACTCAATTCCCTCACCAGAGTCCATCAGAAATTGTGAGGTGAAATCCTCATCATCTTCTCCACCGGCATCGGTTCCACCGCCGACATCTTCTCCACCGGCATCGGTTCCACCGCCGACATCTTCTCCACCGGCATCTTCTCCATCGGGATCATATCTATTGGCATTCTCATATATCTCTCGCATAATTTCGTCTTCATTCTCCTCGTCTCGCACATAGTTAGGATCCATAGCTCAATGTCCCTGTAATCAATAAAATTTGCATCTATAAAATTGGTACACAAAAATTTGCTAACTTATCAAATTTGCAATTTATAAAATTTGCATCTATAAAATTGCTACACAAAAATTTGCTAACTTATCAAATTTGCAATCTATATATGGGCAGATAAGAGGTTATGCTTGCCTTGTTCGTCGGAAATCAGATCTTGTTCATCGAATACAGCGGGGTTGATCTCCGAACCGTGATCTACCGAGGAGAACAAACACCGGAAAAGAACAACAATCAACACATGGCATTGATGCAATGCACAATATGTATGCATGATCAATTTAATGCATTGACATGGAGCTCTAAATCATGTTTGAAATGTTATTTGAATTCAAATTGCAATTATGAGCATTTAGTTAAATTAATTCCATAATTAGAGAAAAAGCATTTAAGTTATTCCCAAATATTTACCAAATTTAAATGTTCCAAATTGTTTGTATTTTGACATAAATGGTTATCATTTATTTTTCTGAACATTTTGATATATTATTTGTAATTTTCTGATAAACAGAACAAAAGATATTGAATTTACAAGATTTTATTATTTTCTGCAATTATCAACTTGCTCTGGGCCCACCCGTCAGAGATTTAACATTTTTTGAAAACATTTTGGGAAAAGAATAAACGGCTGACGACCGGGGCCCACATGTCAAAGACACAGAGAGATGGCAGAGGCTCTGCCGAGCTTGCTCTCGACGAAGGAGAGCGCTCTGGCTCGCGCGTTTGCGCGCAACGCACGCACGAGGATGCGACTGGGCGGCGGTGTGGACCAAATGGTCACCGTACACGGCGGCAGAGCTCGCCGGAGCGGAGCACGACGGCGGCGCACGGCGGCAGGACGATTATGGGCAAGAGAGGAAGAACAGAGAGTGTCTAAAGAGAGAGTAGCTCACCAGGAACGCGTCAAGGTGGTCAATGAGCTCGGGGAAGCCTGTACGCCGTCGCGAGCTTGAAGAACGGCGGCGGCCAGAGTTGGAGAACTCTGTCGCGAGCTCCAGGGGAGGGGCGCGAGGCAGGGGACACCTACCTGCGGCGTCACGGCGGCACGGCGGCGCGGCGAGGCAGGGGAGGGGCACGACGGCGCGGCGGAGAAGGGCTTCACCGTCGGGGGCGTCAGCGGCGTCGAGGCGGAGAGCAGTCCTTTGATTTGGGGGAGAATGCCAAAATTTCGGCTGTGGCCACACAAATCCCCGCGAAACAGACCTTTAGTCGCGGTTCCAGCCACGAACCGCGAACCACGACTAAAGGTCGAATTTGGACCGCCCAAATTTGCGCGCCAGCCCACACCCTTTAGTCGCGGTTCGTGGCTGGAACCGCGACTAAATGTCTTTTTCTGTTTTCTGTTTTCTTTTTTGTTTCCTTTTCCTTTTTTCTGGTTTTTTTCCTATTTATTGATTTAATCGTCCAAATTAGCTCAAATTAGTCTCTAAAAAATTGTCAGTCAACAACTTAATTATGTACATCTTTCATAATTTTTTTGTTCTGTCTACAAAATACTTCAGTTCATCGAGCTCAAATTCATTATTATTACACATGCTTCTTACATAAAGGTTTAATACATTCCATAGAATGCATTACATAAAAGGTTTAATACATTATTACACATCACCAACATCACCAACATTATTCTACATAAACGGACTTGTTGGCTCGAAGGCCGTAGGATTAGGGGGAACGGCGGGAGGAGCCAGCCCCGTTCGCGGCCGCCCGGTTCTCGCTTGCACGTTTGCGGCGGAGGCAAGATCCATGGAGGATGAGTCTTTCAGCGCCCAATCCAGCTCAGAAGCCTCCTTCGCCTTGAGCAGGTAGGCAGTCTTGGCTCGCTGGACAGGGTAGTCGCGGACAGACTGGAAGGAGGCTTCCATGGCCTCCTGTATCTGCAACCCACAACCCTCTTCCCCGTCGTCGCTCCAGTCGAAGTCGTCGTCCTCCTCCTCCGCGGGAGGAGCGGCGGCGCCTGGTGGAGGTGCGGCGGCGCCAGGTGGAAGTGCGGCGACACCTGGTGGAGCAGGAGGCCGGTAGCTGGGCATTCCTCTCCACGCCGGGCTCATGGGCATACAGCGGGATAGGCTCCCGCGGTTGCGCCCAAGCGCGCTCTGCCGAGCACGCTCGACCTCGTCCAGAAGGCGCTGCGGCGAGCGTGGCGGATCCATCTCGTGGAGACGATGCGTTCGTGGCTAGGAATGGTGGATTAGGGTTTACCCCGTCGGCGACAATATATAAAGACCTACAGGGCAGCGCTGGGTGAGGACATGTGCCCAGGGCAGCGCTGGGGGAGGACACATGTCGTGACCGCAAAGCCCGCCTTTAGTCCCGGTTGGTGTTACCAACCGGGACTAAAGAAGCACACGGATCGTGTGTTTCTTTCAAGCGCTTGTGAGACATTGGATCAGGGGTGTGTTTCTTTTGAGGGATTGTGAGCTGTTGGATCAGCACTATCACGACCACTTCGTGAGCCACTTGACCCGGTTGGTGTTACAGACCGGGACTAAAGAAGCACACGGACCCTATATATAGCCCCCATCTCGGACATGTTCAACACTCACTCTGTACTCATTGTAGTTCATTTTGTAAACAAAGCATTCGGATTCCCTACATACGTCCGACGGTGCATTTGATATGCGGGCACTCACGAGCCACCGTCGGGCTGTATGCAGGGGAAACCGTGTGTTTTGTTTCAACACTAGTAGAGAAAAGCTTATAGGTAGAAATGATTATGTGGCGCACCCCTAATCGGTGCGCCACAGAAATAATTTCTGTGGCGCACTATTTTGCATGGGCCACAGAATTGTGCAATTCTGTGGCGCACGGAACCACATGCGCCACAGAATTATGCAATTCTGTGGCGCATGAAACCACATGCGCCACAGAAAGTCTAATTTGATTTCTGTGGCGCACCTGGCCATGTGCGTCACAGAATGTCATCTGGGGGGGGGGGGGGGTGAAATTTGAGAAACAAAATTTGTGGCGCACATGGCCAGGTGCGCCACATAATTGTTTTCGTCAAATCCCACCACACACACCCCCCCCCCCGTGGATCACCTTTTTAGTCTTGTAGGAAGTAAAATAAATTGATAAAAAATTCAATAAATAAAATCCTTCGACATGTAGTTAGGTATGAGTGTTTGGTAGGTATAGAAATTTTGAAATATGAATTTTGACCTTTTCTGCAAAAAATGAAAAAAAATCTTCCAACTGCCATAAGTTTCACATACGACGTCGAAAAAACGCGTATAATATGCCCAAAAAAACTAGAGAAAAATCCGAGTTCACAGATTCACAGATTCCTCAAATTTCAAAAGAAAAAAAAAAGTTATTTCAAACAGACGATTTTTTCCAGCAAAATAAAAAAAAGACAATTCTGTGGCGCATGGGCCAAGGATGCGCCATAGAATTGTTGGCGGGATTCAAATTCGAAATTTGAATCCCGCCGGCCGGGCCCCTTCTCTTCTTGATCTCCTCCACTTCTCCTCTCCTTCTCCTCCATTTCTCCTCTCCCGTTTTCCTCCATCCTCCTTCTCCTCCACTTCTCCTCTCCCCTTTTCCTCCATCCTCCTTCTCCTCCACTTCTCCTCTCCTTCTCCTCCACTTCTTCTCTCCTCCTCCTCCTCCACCACACCGGCGACCTTCTCCACCTCCGGCGACCTCCTCCACCACCTCCGGCGAACTCCTCCTCCACCACGGCGACATCCTACTCCAACTCCGGCGAACTCCGGCGAACACCATCCTCCACCAACTTCCGGCGACTCCCTCCTAAACCCACCTACGGCCAAGCCACCTACGGCCTCCGACGAAACGAAATTCCGGTGAAATTTCGGCGGCCAGATCTAGATCTGGTCTAGATCTAGATCTAGCCGCCCTTTTTTTTAAAATTCAAAAAAAATCTGTGGCGCACGGTAGGGGATGCGCCACAGAAATATTTCTGTGGCGCACAGAGGGGGTGTGCCACAGAATTAAATTTTAGTGACGACAATTATGTGGCGCACCCAGCAAATTTGCGGGTGCGCCACAGAATGCCAAAAAGGTGTACCACTAATAGCCCTTTTCCTACTAGTGCAACTTTCAGAACACAGTTACATAAAAGGTTTAATACATTATTACACATCACCAACAACATTCCTATCTAGCGTTCACTTGTTCTTCGTGTGTGTCCCTTTCTTCTGATTGTGTCGTAACCATAGACAATCTTCTTCATTTAACTTGATGCTTGGGTCAGTGTTCACTTTGAAGGGCGGAATTTCATTAAACTTGTCATAATCTTCTGACATGTCTATCTTGTCCTCCACTTCCACGATGTTTCTTTTACCTGAAAGAACTATGTGGCGTTTTGGCTCATCGTATAATGTATTCGCTTGCTTATCTTTTCTTTTTTTTGGTAGGGTAGACATGTCCTTCACATAGTAAAACTGAGCCACTTCACTGGTTAGGACGAATGGTTCATTCTCGTACTCAAGATTCTTGAGATCCACTGTAGTCATTCCGTACCGTGGGTCTATCTCTACCCCGCCTTCTAGGTTGAACCATTTGCACTTGAACAAAGGGACCTTAAAAGAAAGTCCATAGTCAAATTCCCATATCTGCTCTATGTAACCATAATATGTTTCCTTTTACCCATTGAAGTTTGTTGCATCAAAGCGGACACCACTGTTTTGGTTGGTGCTCTTTTTATCTTGGTCAACCATGTAAAATGTATTTCCATTTATCTCGTACCCTTGAAAAGTCAATATAGTCGAAGATGGTTGCTTGGCCAACAAGTATAGCTGTTCTCCAACATTGGTGTCATTAATGAGACGTCTTTGTAACCAACCGCCGAAAGTCTTCATGTGTTCTCCATCAATACAATATTTTCCTGTGTATTTGGAGCGTAAAATATTCCTGTGTTCCTCGATATACGGAGCCACCAAGCTAGAATTATGTAGAACTGTGTAGTGTGCTCGAGTGAAAGAATTCCCATCTTGACATAGTGTTGCTTTTTTTCCTAGCGTGCCTTTTCCACGCAGTCTCCCCTCATTGCGCGATTGAGAAACACCAATCGGCTTTAGATCAGGAATAAAGTCAACACAAAACTCAATGACCTCCTCCGTTCCATAGCCCTTGGAGATGCTTCCTTCTGACCTAGCACGGTTATGAACGTATTTATTTAAGACTCCCATGAACCTCTCAAAGGGGAACATGTTGTGTAGAAATACAGGACCGAGAACGAGAATCTCTTCGACTAGGTGAACTATGAGGTGCGTCATAATATTGAAAAAGGTTGGTGGGAACACCAACTCGAAGCTGACAAGACATTGGACCACATGGGTACGTGGTTGAGAGCGTCATTCGGAACAGATAGACCGCCAGGACCCTTCCCAAAGATTACTTTTAAATCCTTGACCATATCATGTATAACAGAACTAGAAGGGCGGGTAGGCTTCGGCCGACGATCTGCCTCACATTTGAAATGTTTGCCTTTATGTCTTAAGGGATGGTTGGGTACAAGAAATCGACGATGGGCCAGGTACACATTCTTGTTACCTAAATGTATACTTTCAGTCTCACCTAAACAGTGCGTGTATGCATTGTATCCCTTGTTTGACTGTCCTGAAATGTTACTAAGAGCAGACCAATCATTGATGGTTACAAACAACAACGCTCGTAGGTCAAATTACTCTTGTTTGTGCTCATTCCACACAAGCACACCTTCTTCACGGCACAACTATAAAAGTTCTTCAACCAATGGCCTCAGGTACACATCAATGTCGTTGCCAGGTTGCTTCGGGTCTTGGATGAGCACTTGCATCATAATGAACTTCCGCTTCATGCACAGCCAAGGAGAAAGGTTATAGATACATAGAGTCACAGGCCAAGTGCTATGACTGGAGCTCTGCTCTCCAAAAGGATTAAAGCCATCTGTACTTAGACCAAATCTTAAGTTCCTTGCGTCATCTGAAAATGTCGGGAACTCTCTGTCGATTTTTCTCCACTGGGACCCATCAACGGGGTGTCTCAACATCAAGTCTTTCTTACGGTCTTTTTTGTGCCATCGCAACAACTTGACATGCTCTTTGTTTTGAAACAAACGTTTCAACCATGGTATTATAGGAGCATACCACATCACCTTGGCAGGAACCCTCTTCCTTGGACAACCGTGCTCGCCCTCAACATCACCTGGGTCATCTCGCCCAATCATATACCGCAATGCACCGCATACAGGACAAACATTCAAATTTTTGTACTCACCGTGGTAGAGGATGCAGTCATTAATGCATGCATGTATCTTCTGCACCTCTAATCCTAGAGGGCAGACCACCTTCTTTGCTTCGTACGTACTAGAGGGCAATTCGTTATCCTTTGGAAACATCTTCTTAAATATTTTCAGCAAATTTTCAAATCCCTTGTCAGAAGTACCATTCTCTGCCTTCCATTGTAGCAATTTCAGTGTGCTACCCAACTTTTTCTGGCCTTTTTCGCAATTTGGATACAACAATTTGGTGTGATCAACTAACATGCGCTCCAACTTCAACCTCTCGTTTTCACTTCCACAGTCCATTTGTGCATCACGAATGGCCCGACGAAGATCATCGTCAGGTTCATCAACAATGGGATCTTCTTCAACTTCGTCTTCCCTATCACCGTGTTCATCGAACATAGGATAGTTGTCATTATCCTCTTCTTCTTTATTGTCTTCCATTATAACCCCTCTTTCTCTGTGTTTGGTCCAACAATAATAACCAGGCATGAAACCATTCTGCAACAGGTGGACGTGAAGGACTTTTGAGTTAGAGTGATCACTCATATTCTTACAGACACAGGATGGACAACATATAAAACCATTCGTCCGCTTGTTTGTCTCAGCCACACGGTGAAAATCATGCATGCCATTAATGATCTCGGGACAGCGTCGGTCACCGTACATCCATTGCCGTCTCATCTGCATTATATTAGTATATCAAAAACCATTATATATATATATATATATATATATATATATATATATATATACTACATCGATCATGAATAGATAAGTGACCAAATTAATTAATACAAGTTCATCAAGCAAAGTAGAGTAGTGACCAAATCTAATACATAGTTCTCATAAACATACATTAATTGAAACTAACATACAATTATCTAAAGAATTTAAATCCAACAACAAATGCGATCAGAATCGCAACTAAGGTAATTATTGAACAAACAGCATAATGATACCAAGCCTCTTGACTAATGGCATATTTTCTAATCTTTTTAAGCTTCAAGCGCATTGCATTCATCTTGATCTCGTGATCCAAGCGCATTGCCTCCATCTTGATCTCGTGATCATCGACGACATCGGCAAACTTGAACTCCAATTTCATCTTCTCTTCTAAGCATTGGAGAAGAAAATCTTCACTTCTTTTCAATTTTTCTTTCAAATCATTGTTTCCTTTTTAAAAAAACTCGATAATAGGGTCGGTTGGAATTTCTGGTTCAACTATCTCCTAGATAAAAATATATCTATGTCAAGTTGGTCGGCATGATTGCGATAAACACGAAACGAAACATATATATATTATAACAAACAATCATACCACATCCGAATAATAGAGCGGACGAGAGCCGGTGTGGACATATGTCAAAACCATGACACTATATATATAACAAACAATTATACAACTAATAAAATTATACAAATAATAATTATGCTTCTAAATCATACACCTAAGATTTTTTAGAATAAAAAATAGAAAAAGAGGCTCACCGAGGTGGTGCCGGTGACGGGACGGCGCGGGCGATCGACGGACGGAGGCGGGACGACACTAAAACACACAAATCATAATTTAGTTTGAGCTCAAATGAAATCACTAACTTAGGCATTTCATCAAACACCTAGCTAGCACTACAAATATGAAATGAGCCAAATGAGCTAAATAAGCAACGAAACGAGCGCCGGAAGAAAGGATGAAGTTGTGCTAACCCTTGGATAGATGGGGCGCCGTCAATCTTGACAAATGATGAACAAAATGAGGACGAACTTGACCTCGGGAGGGGAAATGGAGAGAAAATGGAGATGAAACTCGAGCTGGAAAAATGAAGCTGGCTGGCTCGGGGTGGAAGATGATATAGGAAGAACTTTAGTCCCGGTTCCAGCCAAGAACCGAGACTAAAGGTCCACCTTTGGTCCCGGTTCCAGCCTAGAATCGGGACTAAAGGTTCTCGCGCGGGCCCCGGCTCTGCGGCCGCATGTGGTGCACCTTTAGTCCCGGTTCTTGTCTGGAACCGGGACTAAATGTCCCTAGCCGTTAGAAAAGTGAAAAATCGAACCCACTAGTACCGGTTCCTAAGGGAACCGGTACTAAAGGTCGAAACCTTTTGCCGTTTTTCCACTAGTGCCTTTAGAAAAATCGATTGGCTTTTCATTCTCTGTAAATCTGTCTTGTTTTCCTGTACGTAGGTCTTTGGGATTTTTCGACGCGATTCCACCTTAATTAAGGGAAAACTGTGGAGAAAGCCCGTTGGTTTGTTCTTTGGCCAAAATAACACTAATTAAGCGGCTGAGACTGCATGCTTTTCGTCGTCAGAGTGTCATTCAATGCGTCTCCATCCATGAGTCAGTGTCAACAAACGTCAATGACAGTAAGCTATTAGCTAATAACAGTTTCACCATTAAAACCGCACAGACATGCAAAAAACTACAAGCGAGAACTCAAATGTACTTGTCACACACATGCTCTGACTTTGGTCATGCAATTGCCATATGTGATGCCGGCACAGATCATACTAATATGTGGTCAGAGGGATCCATGTGGAGAAAATATCAAAGCTTCTTTTGACTAGCACGGGATAAAAAAAACGGTGAGAACACTCGACAATGAAAGGCACGCGACAGCAGCAAATATGTGAAAAACTTCCTAAGAATTGTGCTTTTTACATTGATGTTGTTCAGGCCCAAACTGAACAATATCTCATCTTAGCCTCTGTATTCGCCTCTACTCTCTACCCATGGCATCTCAAAGTTATTCTTCAATGCCTTCAGTGAAGAACCGGGAAGAGCAAACATGCAGAAACTAGTGTAACACTCTCAAAGCTTTTGAAGAGCTTGTCCAGAAAAGATGGCATTCTCAACCAGTAATCCAGTATACATGCCTTTACAAAGCAATATACTCCGTCATCTACTCCGTCTACAGAAATCAGATTTAAAACAAATAGAGAAACAGAAAAGGACACGATCCTGGTCTTGGATACATGAATTTTAGCTGCCATTCACTGTAAACCTTTTCTTAGAGAAAAAGGCACTGGCCGGCTTTTGATTGAAAGCCAAGGTCTGTTACAATAAGAAATGTCCATTGTAAAGCATCTCTGTTTGTTCTGTATACATATGTTTTTCTTCCACGATTCCATCAGATACATTTCCACCCAAATGGATAGTACATAGAATGCCTTTGACTTGTTCTTTAGGCCAAATGTCTAAACCTGCTCCTTATCACCACAAGTGTGTTAATCCATCAATCGTTGTCAGCGACTAAGCCAATTGTCACAGGAACAAAAACCTGAACTGAACTGAAACGGTCACACAAGCACAAGCTCTGACCTCCTCATGCAACGCGATGACGGCACACAACTACTATACAATACAGCCTTGTCATAGAATTTCACGTGCCATGAAGATACAAAGGTTTTTTACCAGTTCATACAGACAAAGCACGATGGCCACAAGCAACAAGAAAATCAGAAGAAAACTGCACATTTGTATGCGGAAAATGGAACTTTGAAGAACTTGCTAAAACTTCTGAACTTTTGTGCTTGTGATGTTGTCCAGGTCCAACCAAAACCACATCTCATCTCGGAAACGCGATCTCACATGTACTCCGTATCTTAAAAGCATGGTCGTAGCATACCTCTCTCTCTCTCTCTCTCTCTCTCTCTCTCTCTCTCTCTCTCTCTCTCTCTCTGTCTCTCTCTCTGAAAAATGCCTTCTGTTGAACTAAACACGAGGATTCATGCCCGACGATTAGACCATAGGCTACTAGGTTACCAACGAGGAGGGTAATAGACAGAGTGGTGGAACGAAGAACCTGATTTCTGTCTTGAACTGACGCACGGTGGCGGCCAGGTCGTACGGAGAAGTGGCAGAGGCGACGATCGTGTCTGACCGGCGGTGGGACGAGTTGGCCCTCTCGTCCGTGCATGTACCAAGAGATATACATATATGGTTGAGTTGGCATATGAAAAAACCGGCTGATGTGGCAATCAAAACCAGGTTTAGCCACTGTCAAACAGTGAAAAGGGTGTGTTTTGACCAGTTTTCATATTTTAGGGGCAAAAATTGAATCAAATCAGAATTAAGGGCTGTAATTTGAACTTCAGGACAAATTCGGGAGGGGGAGGTAAATTGGACTTCTTTCGCATATGTACATATATGTTGTATCTAAATTGCAGAGGATCAAGTCCTATACTTGATGATTGCACAAAAAAATGAAGGAAAAAAATCATACCCTCTTGGACACCACAAATTAGGAACTTAGAAAGTTAATCAATTTGCCAGAGTTAACAAACATTTGTTGCGCTCAACATTCACGTCATGTCCAGTAATTATATGGACCGATGCACACTAACTTCAAGCGGATCATCTGATTTGGACGAACAATTTAAGGGAGCATTCTTTCTGTAGACACATGCAACGTCGTGGCTAGGATCTTGCCTACGAATCCCAGTTGTCTATCTGGAGTTTGTAGACTCCTCAGCAACTTGTGTTCAGCTGCCCCTGGGTCCGCCAGAATTGGCCTCCACTTAACATGCGGCAGATGACCTTTTTCTTTTCTTTTTTTCTTTTCTTTTTGAGGCCACTAGATTGGAACAGCTTGTAGTATCTGCTCACACAGAGACTCGCACCCCACGCACGCACACAACACCACACACCCCACAAGTATGCAAGCTAACACCTCCAGTGGGAGTTGAACCCGGGAGGGACGGGTGGCCAATGCCACTCGGAGCCATCGCACCACAGACGCGTCCTCCAGATGTCCTTCTCTAGGAATGTTTGAACGGTGCTTGTCAGAGGGTTCTAGTTGCTTCTGACTGCATGCTGGTGGTTTCCATGTTCCCAACGCCTCCTGTTCCCTAATGTTTTTTGGCGTTCGTCTTATGTTCTTTCCTTTTTGTCTAGACCATTCCTCCTATTTTTGCCTCGCATATGTCAATAGTATTTGAGTGGGTGCCAGAAAGTTTTTCCCACTAGTTGAGCTTCATGCTACTGCTTGGGTGAATATGGAGCGGTATATATGCACACATGACAAACGACTAGTAATATTGATTGCTGGTTGTTGAGCTTTAGTATTTTCCGTTGATTTCACGACATTATTCACCTCTGGTGGCATCATATTTGCCTCTGCCCTTGGCATCTCAAACTTCTTCTATGTCTTTAGCAGAGAACTGCATAACGCACAATTTAGCCCAAACCGAAAGTTTTTGTAGTGACAATAAAGAAAAAACTGCATTCTCAAACCCTAATAAAGCCATATCCTACTAGGACACCTTGGTGGTACGGTCAACCTACCAGATATAAGCAGTAAAAGTTGTGTTTGGGCTTTTCAGTTTCAGAGTAGGTAGACCTAAGTAGGCAAGGTGAGGAAATTGTAGGACCATAGGTACATTTTACTTAATTTCTGTTTTGTTACGTTATCGTAGCACGGCACATCTACAGTTTGATAACTACTTGAAAATTTAATATGATTATTAATGAGAAACAAAATAGTGCATATTCTAGAAATATACTTTTTTCGGGTATTCTGGAAATATACTTCCTCCTTTAGAAAAATCGATTGGCTTTTCATTCTCTGTAAATCTGTCTTGTTTTCCTGTACGTAGGTCTTTGGGATTTTTCGACGCGATTCCACCTTAATTAAGGGCAAACTGTGGAGAAAGCCCGTTGGTTTGTTCTTTGGGCCAAATAACACTAATTAAGCGGCTGAGACAGCTTGCCTTTCATCGTCAGAGTGTCATTCAACGCGTCTTCATCCATGAGTCGGTGTCAACAAACGTCAATGACAGTAACCTATTAGCTAATAACAGTTTCACATTAAAACCGCACAGACATGCAAAAAACTACAAGCGAGAACTCAAATGTACTTGTCACACACATGCTCTGACTTTGGTCATGCAATTGCCATATGCGATGCCGACACATATCATACTAATATGTGGTCAGAGGGATCCACGTGGAGAAAATATCAAAACTTCTTTTGACTAGCACGGGATAAAAAACCCGGCGAGAACACTCGACAATGAAAGGCACGCGACAGCAGCAAATATGTGAAAAACTTCCTAAGACTTGTGCTTTTTACATTGATGTTGTTCAGGCCCAAACTGAACAACATCTCATCTTAGTCTCTGTAGACTCTGTATTCGTCGAGTTGTTAGCATAAAACCGCGACTTTGAAGCAAGAATTCTGAAAAACCGCAACTTTGATGTGGGATCACGTAAAACCGCAGGTTTGGTGGCAAGCATTCGCAATTTCCAAACATTCGTCACTAAACACGAATTGACACCGAATCTGACGTGTGGGGCCCACTCAAAATCTGATGTGGCATATTGTCAGGACCAATTTGCATATTTTTAGTGGGTCCCACTTGTCAGCCCAATGGGAGGCAAATAAAAAAGTCTTAAAAATATCCCCACCCGTGGGACCCACATGTAAGTGGGTCAATTTTTTTCTTTTTCTTTTTTTCCTCACCTTTTCTTCCTCTCTCCCTCCGCGTGGCCGCATGGGGACGGAGCCGCCGGCCACCGACCGTCGCGCCCCTGCTCCCGCTCGCCGCCACCGACCGTCGCGCCCCTGCTCGCGCCGCCGGCCGCCGCCTCCTTCTCCCGTTCGCGCCGCCGGCCGCCGCCAGCCTTCCTCCGCTCGCGTCGCCGGCCCCCGCGCCGCCACCCACGCGACCCTGGTCCCTAGGCGTGGCCCAGCTCGCCGCCGGACACCGCCACCTCTGTCTCCTCCCCTGTCTCCGCCCCAGGGTCCTCCGGTGGCCGCCGGCGCGCTCCTGCCCGCCACCTCGCCGCCCCTGCCCTCCGCGCCTGGACGCGCGCCGCGCCCGGGCCTGGCCGCGCTCCGCCGCGCCTCGGCCTCCCTGGCCGCGCTCCGCGCCTGGACGCGCCGCTGACTTGGGCCGGTCGAGGAAGGCGGCCGTCGGGGGCAGCAGGGGCTTCGCCGGAGATGGAGGAGAGAGAGAGAGTGATTTTTTCTTTTTTTCTTTAGAATTTTAGATTTTTTTTTCGCTGACAAGTGGGACCCTGTGCAAATATGCAAATTGGTCCTGACAAGTGGGACCCTCCACGCCACGTCAGCTGTTAGATGGGCCCACATGTCAGATTCGGTGTCAATTCGCGTTTAGCGTCCAATGTTTGAAAATTGCGAATGCTTGCCACCAAACCTGTGGTTTTCCGTGATCCCACATCAAAGTTGCGGTTTTTCGGAATTCTTGCTTCAAAGTCGCGGTTTTTTGCTAACAACTCGTATTCGTCTCTACTCTCTACCCGTGGCATCTCAAAGTTATTCTTCCATGCCTTCAGTGAAGAACCGGGAAGAGCAAACATGCAGAAACTAGTGTAACACTCTCAACGCTTTTGAAGAGCTTGTCCAGAAAAGTTGGCATTCTCAACCAGTAATCCAGTATACATGCCTTTACAAAGCAATATACTCCGTCATCTACTCCGTCTACAGAAATCAGATTTAAAACAAATAGAGAAACAGAAAAGGACACGATCCTGGTCTTGGATACATGAATTTTAGCTGCCGTTCACTGTAAACCTTTTCTTAGAGAAAAAGGCACTGGCCGGCTTTTGATTGAAAGCCAACGTATGTTACAATAAGAAATGTCCATTGTTTATTTTTTAACGTGGGGCAAAAGCTTTGCCCCAATTAATTAATTAAGAGAGGAGTTTAATTAGTACATGAATATAACGTGGAGGTGTAGAAAAATCCGACATCCCACACTCCACACATCAAAAAACAAAGTCTACTCTCCCACCATGATATCACTCAAACACTTAGCACCGGCCACTATCCAAAGCCGAACTTCCTTCTTAATTTTGTCAAGGAGAACGAATGGAAGCGTAGACTTGTTGTGAAAAACGTCACAAGCAAGCAAGGCAAGCGAGGTCAAGGCTTTACGTTGCGGTCCATAAAGCATCTCTGTTTGTTCTGTATACATATGTTTTTCTTCCACGATTCCACCACATACATTTCCACCCAAATAGGTAGTACATAGAAAGCCTTTGACTTGTTCTTTAGGCCAAATGTCTAAACCTGATCCCTATCACCACAAGTGTGTTAATCCATCAATCGTTGTCAGCAAGTAAGCCAATTGTCACAGGAACAAAAACCTGAACTGAACTGAAACGGTCACACACACACAAGCTCTGACCTCCTCATGCTACACGATGACGGCACACAACTACTATACAATACAGCTAGCCTGGTCAGAGAATTCCACGTGCCATGAAGATACAAAGGTTTTTTATCAGTTCATACAGACAGAGCACGATGGCTACAAGCAACAAGAAAATCAGAAGAAAACTGCACATTTGTACGTGGAAAATGGAACTCTGAAGAACTTGCTAAAACTTCTGAACTTTTGTACTTGTGATGTTGTCCAGGTCCAACCAAAACCACATCTCATCTCGGAAACGCGATCTCGCATGTATTCCATATCTTAAAAGCATGGTCGTAGCATACCTCTCTCTCTCTCCGAAAAATGCCTTCTGCTGAACTGAACACGAGGATTCGTGCCCGACGATTAGACCGTAGGCTACTAGGTTACCTACGAGGAGGGTAATTGATAGAGTGGTGGAACAAAGAACCTGATTTCTGTCTTGAACTGACACACAGTGGCAGCCAGGTCGCACGGAGAAGTGCCAGAGGCGACGATCGTGTCTGACCGGCGGTGGGACGAGTTGGCCCTCTCCTCCGTACATGTACCAGGAGCTATATACATATATGGTTGAGTTGGCATATGGAAAAACCGGCTGATGTGGCAATCAAAACCAGGTTTAGCAACAGTCATACAGTGAAAGGGGTGTGTTCTGACCGGTTTTCATATTTTAGGGGCGAAAATTGAATCAAATCAGAATTAAGGGTTGTAATTTGAACTTCGGGACAAATTTAGGGGGGGATTTGGACAAACAATTTAAGGGTGCCTTCTTTCAGTAGACACATGGAGCGTCGTGGATAGGATCTTGCCTACGAATCCCAGTTTTCTATCTGGAGTTTGTAGACTCCTCAGTAACTTATGTTCAGCTGCCCCTGGGTGCGCCAGAATTGGCCTTCGCTTTCCATGCGGCTCAGATGCCCTTCTCTTTTCTTCTTCTTTCTTTCTTTTTGAGGCCTCTAGATTGATACAGCTTGTAGTATCTGCTCACGTAGAGACTCACACCCCACGCGCGCACGCGACACCACACACCCCACAAGTACGCAAGCTAACACCTACAGACCACACCCACGTGTTTTGAGATTACACGTTGTGGCATGAACGCGTGCTGAGAGGCACCACGGGGTGAGACGAACCCAGGAGGGGCGGGTGGCCACTATCGTGCCACAGGCGCATCCTCCAGATGTCCTTCTCTGGGAATGTTTGAATGGTGCTTGTAAGTGGGTTTTAGTTGCCTATGATTACAGGCTGGTGGTTTCCATGTTCCCAACGCCTCCTGTTCCCTAATGCTTTTTTTGACATTCATCTTATGTTCTTCCCTTTTTGTCTAGACCATTCCTCCTATTTTTGCCTCGCATATGTCAACAGTATTTGATTGGGTGGCAGAAAGTTTTCCGACTAGTTGAGCTGCATGCTACTGCTTGGGTGAATATGGAGCGGTATATATGCACACATGACAAAACGACTAGTAATATTAATTGTTGGTTGTTGAGCTTTAGTATTTTCGGTTGATTTAATGACATTATTCACCTCTGGCGGCATCATATTTGCCTCTGCCCTTGGCATCTCGAACTTCTTTTATGTCTTTAGCAGAGAACTGCATAACGCACAATTTTCTCTAAACTGAAAGTTTTTTAAGTGACAATTAAGAAAAAGCTGCATTCTCAAACCCTAAGAAAGTCATATCCTACTAGGACGCATCGGTGGTACGGTCAACCTACCAGGTAAGCAGTAAAAGTCGTGTTTGGGCTTTTTCGGTTTCAGAGTAGGTAGAGTCAGCAGGCAAATCGTGCAAACTGGAGGACCATACATACATTTTACTTAATTTCGGTTCTATTCCAGTATACACATCTACAGTCTGATAACTACTTCAAAATTTTAATATGATTATTGATGAGAAACAACATAGTACATATTTCTAGAAATATACTTCCTCTAAAAAAACAGATTATTTATAAATGGATTACTTGTTATTCTCTGTAAATTTATCTCTTGATTTCATGACGTATGGATTTAAAATCTCTTGCCGCGATTCCACCTTAAGGGCGCAAAGCTCGTTTGTTTGTTCTTTGGGCCCAATAACACTAATTAAGCGACCGACCCTGCCTGCTTGTCGTGATCTGAGTTTCATTCAGAGTGTCTTCATCCATCAGTCAGTGTCAACGAGCGTCAATGACAATAACCTACCAGCTAATAATAATCTCACCATTAATACCTTACTAACATACAACAAATTACAAGCCAGAACTCAAATGTGCTTGTCACGCACATGCTCTGACTTCGTCATGCGATTGCCATATGCGATGCCGGCACATATCATACTGACATGTGGTCAGAGGGATCCATGTGGAGAAAATATCAAACTTCTTTTGACTAGCATGGAAGAACAAAAGGGCGAGAACACACGACAATGAAAGGCACACAACAGGCTTAAAATATGTGAAAAACTTCGTAAGACTTGTGCTTTTTGTACATTGATGTTGTTCAGGTCCAAACTGAACAACATCTCATCTTAGTCTATCAAAGCCTCTCAATACTCTGTATTCGTCTCTACCCCTGGCATCTCAAAGTTATTCTTCTATGCCTTCAGTGAAGAACTGGGAAGAGCAAACGTGCAGAAATTAGTGTAACACTCTCAATGCTTTTGAAGAGCTTGTCCAGAAAATTTGGGCCTTTACAAAGCAATATACTCCGTGATGTACCCCATCTACAGAAATCAGATTTAAAACAAATCGAGAAACAAAAAAGGACACAATCCTGGTCCTGGATACTTGGCCCGGCTTCTGATTGAAACCCAAGGTCTGCGTTACAAATAAGAAACGTTCACTCTAAACATGTCTCTTGTTTGTTCTATATACTTGTGGTTTTCTGGTACGATTCCCTTAGATCCATTTCCACCCAAATGGCAGAGTACATGGAAAGCCTTTGACTAGGCCAAATGACTAAGCCGGCTTTCTTGCTTGTTTGTCTCTCTCCAAAGTGTCTTCATCCATCAATCTTTGTCAGCGACTGGGCCAATTGTCACAGGATCAAAAACCTGAACTGAACTGAAGCGGTCACACGCGCACAAGCTCTGACCTCCTCATGCTACGCGACGACGACACAACTACTACAATACAGCCTGGTCAGAAAAATCCACGTGCCAAGTGCCATAAAGATACAAAGTGTTTTTACCAGTTCATACAGACCCGGCACTATGGCCACAGGCAGCAAGAAAGTCAGAAGAAAACTGAACATCTGGACACGAAAAATGAAACTCTGAAGAACTGGCTAAAACTTCTGAATTTTGTACTTGTGATGTTGTCCAGGTCCAACCAAAACCACATCTCATCTCGGAAACAGAATTAAAAAGAACAAATGAACTAGTATGATCCACCGTTTTCTCGACAACACAAAAAAAATTACCTAGCTTAACCACAGGGAACAGTCAGAATTTACTCCCCTTCAGCTAGCTCTGGAACGCTGCTACAGCTGCTGGAAATAATGGTATGTAACTCATATATGATATATAAGCTGTGGCAGAAGAAGAGATCAGGGGAACGTGAAGGACCCTCCGATCTGCGAGTTCTGGGACGGCGGGTTGATGGCGACCCACAGCAGGGAGATGGTGATGGCGATGAGGCCGGACCAGACGAAGACGATGGTCGGCGTCCGCCCGCGCCGCCCCATCAGGCCCTTGGCGAACGGGTACAGGTGGGTCAGCACCCAGAAGCTGAAGAACACGCCGCCGAGAAGCTTGCTCCACTGCGGGATCTCGCTGTAGATGGTGCGGCTGAACCCGACGGCGATGGCGATCAGGTTCACCATCATGATCACGATGGGCGGGAGCATCAGCGAAGTCCACTTGACGATGTACAGGTCGGCGTACTCGTCGTCCACGTCGTCTCCGCCGGATTTGGACGTCAGCGTGAAGGAGATCTCGATGCCGGCAATGACCTTGAGGAGACCCTGGAGCACGGCGGCAAGGTGGGCGCTGGTTCCTCCGATGAGCCAGAACTGCTCGTTCCTCCACCATTCCTCCAGATTGATGCCTGACCACTTGATCTCCAGCACCGCCAGCATGACCAGCGTCAGAGTGATCACCAGCAGATAGACGAGGAAGGTCACGTCGAGCGTCTGCACGATGAACTGCCCAGAGAAGAGGGACAGCGCTGGCAGGAAGCAGTAGACGATGAGGAAGATCGACGTGAAAGGGTAGATGCCCACATTCAGGTATGCGATCCTCTGGAGTAGCTTCATCCTTCGGCTTGCCAGCAGCGCATTGTTCCGGGAGAAGAAGATCTCCACTGAACCAGTAGCCCACCGGAGCACCTGGTGGAGACGGTCAGTAAGGTTGATGGGTGCAGTGCCACGGAAAGCGTCGCGCTTGGTGACACAGTAGACTGACTTCCATCCACGGTTGTGCATCCGGTAACCTGTCACAACATCCTCTGTGACTGAACCATAAATCCATCCGACACGCTGACCCCACTCTGTCTTGTCCTCATACCAGCATGAGATGACACTGATAGCCTCAGCAACTGTGGAAGCATCAAGAAGGTCCCGAGGGACGGTGAGAGCACCAGGAGGACGGCCATTCTTGACACCAGGGTGATCAGCAAGCGGGCGCCCTTGGAACTCGGCAACTGGAATAGAGTTGATGAGGAAGTTTGAGTTACCAAACCTCTTGGGAAATGTTGACATGTTCATTTCCTCATCATCAAAATCTGCCATACGCAAAGCCTGTGTCTCTTCAGGTGAGCTCTTGATCTTGCGCTTCTTCGGGAAGCAACAGCTGCAGCAGCCACCATGTTCTGTGGAGCGTGGAGGGTCAAATCCATACAGAGCAACACGGCGGAACAGACAACCAGTGCCGACGTAGACTGGTCCCATGAGACCATCCAGTGCACGCATGTTGACATCAAAGAAGACGGTGTTGTGGTTAGCATAGCGATCTGATGGATCAATGCCCTCAAACCGTTGTGGGAACTGGACATAAGCAAGACGGTCACCACCCCGGTCCATCATGAAACACATGCCTTCACGGAAAGCTTGAGAGTTGTAAACATAATGATCACAATCCAGGTTGAGGATGAAAGGTCCATTTGACATGACAGCAGATGAACGGACTAGGGCATTCATCGCACCAGCCTTCTTGTTGTGGTCATAGCCTGGGCGCTTTTCTCGGGACACATATACCAACATAGGCAGACGGATGTCGATGTCATTGAAATCAAGGGGTAGGCCTTCTTCAGCGTTGCTGCCATATAAGGGATCATCACTAGGAGGTTTCAGCATTACCTGAAGAACAGAATAATGAATGATCAACCTATTGGTGCATATAATACACAGTTTTGCTACTTGTAAATTGCTTAGCTTTTTCTTTACTCTGTTAATTTTCCTGGATTCTCGATACTGAATTGATCCAATGGTTAAAAAGAGTAGCGCACACTTAAGAGTTAAGAAAGAATAGCTCGCTTACTAACATATATACCAATATGCACACCAGAACGCATGTGCACGTTGTGTTCATTACTGGTGCAAATTTGTCCTACTGATTAGGTGCAGCATAATTTGTTCACTTATCCAGCACCATGAGAGATGGTTAGGCTCTCAAGCATAATGCATTAATTTTAGGTATAGAACAGCAAAAAGAAGTGTTGCCTGAGAATGCATACCTGAATTATTCCGGCATGGTCACCTTTAGTATGCTCAGCAGAGGGTTGAATCCAGGTACCAGGCCAATGTGTGCCATCAGCCATCCAGGTAGCTTTAGCAATTTTAACAGGCTCCACAGAGTCGTCAAGAGCAGCTTCGCGCTGCCTCTTCATGGCCTTTATTTCTTCTCTGGCATGGTATGCATCAGAGCGGCGACGAATTGAGTCAGGCAGCCCATTGATCCTGACCTTGAACTCGTCATACTCCCTCTTGATCCTCCTCCTATCCTTCACAAAATCTGAGCGGACCTTATTCTTGTATGGGTCTTTCTTCAGACTGAAGTAGCTATCAGGATTGCGAGGCTCAATGCCATGTTTGCGACAAAAGGGAACCCACATGTTAGCGAAGCTAGCAGCTTCAGCCATTGCTTCAAATGTCAGGAGAGCACCTCCATCATCAGAAACATAGCAGGCAAGCTTCTCGACAGGATAGTCAGCAGCAAGGATGGACAGGATAGTGTTTGCTGTAACCAATGGAGGTTCTTTCTCTGGATCAGCAGTGGACACATATATATCGAGCCCTGGCAAATCAGATCTTCCATTAGGATTTGACGGTGTTGGGGTTTCAAACTTCTCTTTCAGGACGACGAGGTCAGTTGCTCGGTTAACAGGGCACAGCTTCGGCAGCTGGTCCAAGACCCAAGAAAAGCCAAACCAGAGTTCACAAATAACCGACATGCCCCACAGCCACATTGCATCCGGATTCTTGTGTTTAATTCTCCAGTGAAGGAAAAAAACAAGAACAACCAAGCGAATAAGAACAAGAAGCCTGCATCATCATGGTAACTAAGTTAATGAACTGTGCATCATAGTTACAGAAATTGCAGAATCAAGTCTTCTATCAGCAAACCCAAGGACAACAGTTCAGATTAGCGCCAATGTAAGTGTCTCTTGTGCTACAAGCAAAGGATGCAATCTGAACAGCATGAAAGTGAATACTACTATATTAAGTGTACATACATAATCGAGAAGCGTTCTGTGAGCTAAGATTTTTCACATAGGATATATGATAATATAATGTTTGTTTCGAAATTAGAAGGAGATCAGAAGATGCAGTGCAGATCTAACAACTCACCTAACCTACTACTAGTTTATTACTGAATCACAACTGGGACTAATCTAGAGATCCAGGTTGAACCAATGTTTGACTTTGGATTAATCATATCAAAAGTATCATGAAGCAGTACATTTGCCATGTGATGAATGGTCCAAACAAGTCAAATATGGCCAACATGATTCAGAACATGAACAGATAGGCAAATGAAGTTCATGTGCATACCTGTATGGGCTAAGGATGGCAGCAGGGATCTTGAGCTTCCGAGTGAGCGGCCTCCATGGCTTGCTGGTGAACTCTGCCGGCTGGCCATCGGCTCCACTCAGGCCACCGCCACGCCGCCACCGTTGTCCACCTCATTCTCCTTTGGCCAGATGGCATTCCCATAGCCATAGGTCCCCTTGGTTCAAACAGCCAGCGATTGTGATCCCAGTCGCCGGTCTGGCTCCTGGTCATGCCTTCTGCGACCGCACTATCGACAGCCGCCTCTCCATCCTGACGCAGGAACGCCGCCAGGCGGCGGAGGCAGCGAGAGCGTGGGCCTCTTCGGCGCCACCGACCAAGTCCTCCATCTCGGTGGACTTGTAGGGCTCCTTGCAGCCGGGGCAGAGCGCGCCGGCGTTCTTGACGGCGTCGCCAAAGCATCGGAGCAGATCTTGAAGTCGCACTCGCAGGGCAGTATGTCCTGGCCGCGCTCGTCGCTCATGACCTTGCCGTCGCAGCCGTTGACGGCGCAGGAGGAGCCCTTGGAGCCGGCCATCTGCGGGTGGCTGGCCTCGGACTCGATGACCTTGTCCATGAGGTGGGCGCGGGTGACGCTGTTGAAGCCGCCGGTGAAGAGGGAGTTGGAGACGTACTGCTCCTCGACCCGGGCGGAGATGGCCGGGTCCATGGGCTGGTTGTCCGGGGTGACCGGGATGTGGACGTGGTAGCTGAGGAACTCGTCCCGGTCGGGCGAGAAGCCGCCGGCGGCCAGGTCGCTGTTGGCGAACTCGCCGTCGAGGTCGTCGCGGGAGTAGCTGACGTAGCGGCCGGAGTGGGTGCGGCGGGCGAAGGTGACCATGGGCCGGTCGCCGCCGCCGCCTCCTCCCGGGGCGGCTGGGCGCGGCCGTCGTCGCCGGAGAAGGACATGCGCGAGAGGCGGCTGCTGTTGCTGTGCCGCAGCCGCCGCCGCCGTTGGAAGCCATAGAGTCGTCCGTCCAAACGCCGCAGCGCCGAGATGCCTCCTGAGCTATGGATCGATCACTGCCCGATCTGCGGAGGAAAGACAAAAATCCAGAAACAAATCAGAATCGAAGCTCAAAAAAGGGGGAAATCTCTGTCATAAATGGAAGATTTCAGCTCCCGGCACTTTCCATAGTCAAATCAGACAGTCCTCCCCGTCCCCCCGAAACATCGGCCTCAAATCCCGGCCGGGCCCAACGAACCAACCAGCCACAGATTCAAACTCCTCCCGCAAGACGAGCACGGCACGGCACGCCGGATCGACTACGACTACGCAAATCTAACCGCCGCCGCCGCCTACCCGCGGAATCCAAACCAGGGACACTGAAATCTCGCACGGATTCAGACGAGAAACACTTTAGAAGTACTGGATCCTTACCATTCCACTTAGGAACCAAGGACCGGGTCAGCCCAGCGTACCGCTGTAGCTTGGGAGGGAGTAATGGCTTGGTGTGGCGTGAACGAAATAGTGAGGCGGTGCCGATTGCTTGGGGAGGCGAGTATGCTAGTACTAGTAGTAGTAGGGGTTGGAGGGATTGGAGCGGGGAAGACGAAGTCCCCAGGAAGCAGCAGCTGGAAGGAAGGGAGCGAGCGAAGAACTGGTACTAGGAGTAGGAAAGGGAAGAGTGTGAGAGGAACTGAGGAAGAGACAGGGCCGGACGGCACCTCTTTCACATGGGGAGCCAAAAAAATTCAAACAAAAGGGCATAAAAAATTGTTTTTTTATTACTCCCTCTGTTTTTATTTAGTTTGCGTTCTGGGTTTAATCAAAGTCAAGCTTTGTGAAGTTTGACCAAACATTTATATAAAAATATCAACATCTATAATACAAAATCTATAATATTAGAATCATCATAAAGTATATTTTCATATTATATGTATTTGGTATTATGAATGTTGATATATTTTATTATATTCTTTGTCAAACTTGATAAAATTTGACTTTGACTAAACCCAGAACGCGAACTAAATAAAAACGGAGGGAGTAGTTCCAACGAAAGCTTCTTTTGGTTTGGGTTGCTGCATGGATTGGTGGAGAAAAGCTGTACAAGGAACCGCGTGGCGTCCGAGCACGCGGCGGCACCTTGAGGGTGAATGCACCCGGATATTAGTTGTCTTTTTCTTTCTACTCCATAAGAAAGAGTCTTTAATTACAAAAACAAGGAAATGGGTTTATGATGTTTTCTCCTTTTTAAATAAACTAAAGATAAAGACGGACCGATGTGTCTCTTATTCCAAAATTCACCTAAAATAGAATTTCAAAATTTGTTAGATCGTCTCATGTGCCATCCGATACGATATTGATTGGTTTGATAGTTTGATTTATATATTTTACAACAATCACCAGCCAACAAATTACATGAAGATAGGTGACAACCAAATTAGCGCGTCAACCATGTGTTCAGGGATTTTACACCTATACGACCAGTCTTAGAACAACGACGTTTATTTGGTAATAATGTTACATTGTTTTTTTTTTATCCAGAAGTTGCATTATATTCTAGTGGTCTGAACATTTTACTAAGAGGTGCAAAAACAGAGTAATTTACCGTAAGGCTGTTAAAACTTCAAAATAGATCACCCTTCGCTTACTATTCCATAGTATAATTTTCGTGGCTCCATTCACGGACTTTTGATATAACAAATCAAGCAACTCGATATGGACAAATGGACTAGATACTCACATCCTATGAACTTGGTTATTGTCAAATTATTATCTTAGCCGTTCACAAGAGGACATGAAGTCAATGCAGAGTTGTACCGATCCAACAACTCCAAACAATCAACACCATACTGGTTGTGTATATATGCCACTTCATCTTCTCTCGAGCATTGGCATCGAGTTTCTACTATCTAGAACATGTTTCATCACATTCAAATTTCTGGCGAGCAAAGGAAAAAATAGGAGCTAGTCCCGAGCATAAGAATTGGTAAAATATGCATCGGGAATAAGAGGCACCGGGAACAAGAAGGCTGTTACTATGCGGACCATGGATCGAGTTTCGTTACTGTTAACTACAATCCAGTACTCTTCGACTAGCTCTCGTGTGTGGACATGATTAATTCAGTAATGTACTGGGTGTGGATTATGAGTCCCTAGAATTATTGTTCGTCCATTCTCCCAAAAAGAGAAGGTTTCAGTTCGCATGTCTTTGTAATCGAGTACGCAGAACCTCATTCTCGCTGTTCGTGACTAATCGGATGTTGTCCCGTGGTCGCGGACATCGTCAAACATCTGGTGGTGAACTTCTCAGTTGTATCACTGAACAATGTTCAGTCTTTGGTTGACAGATAGTTTTGCTAGATCTTGTGAATATTTAGTCATTATGCATGCTTGTTCTTTTGACTCTGCCCTAATTGTTTCGGGAACCATTTGTTATGTTATATAATCAATAATGTCTTGATGTTTCTAAAATAAAAAGGAAATACACAAGATGTAACGCACTATATTTTTTCCCTAGCATGTCCGAGATTGTTTGCCCATTCACCTACACTACACCACAGCATGCATTTCGAGGCATTTTAGTTGGGGCACTCTTCAAAGTGCCCTAAAAGATTTCGATTAAGGGCACTTTATCAAACTGACCCAATAGATATGATATTTTGATGCATTTTGGCGAAATGCCTATATAAATATGACATTTTGAGGCACTTTGTTAAACTGCCCCCAAATGTCATATCTATCGGGGCACTTTGACAAAGTGCCCTAATAGGTCAATAGCTATTGGGGCAGTTTACCAAGCTGCCACAAATTATCATATCTACAGAAACACGCACGTACAGAAGCTAGTTTGCTATGCGATCGATTCGCTAGGAACTAGCTACGCAGGCAAACAATACGAAGCAGTTTCAATTGCGACAGGCTACAGGCCGGCACCTATCCCTTTTGCTTTATTGATTCACGCCTTCACGGGTGTGTTTTACAAGTGACGTATGCCCATGTATAAATATACGGCAACACCGACGTACACGAGCCGTGGCAGCGCGCATAGCCGCGTGGCGTGGAGCACCCTCAAGATCCCTGGGCGCACACGCAATAGAAACGAGGTGGGAACTAGCTGGGCCCGAATCGAACAGTTCGGCCCAACAAGATCAACTTCGTGGGCCAACCCTGGGACGACAAGGCTAGAAAAGGAGGAAAGCAGAGGCAGCGATCGCAAAAAAAAAAAAAACAGAGGGCAACGAGTACGCACGCACGCCGTACGCGTAGGCTGAACCCTTCCTCTTCCTCTCGCGATGCGCCTCCGCCGCCGCCTGCCGCTCCGGTCGTTGCCGGCCCTCTCTCGCGACGCCGTTCAACGGCGCAGACGTGCCCTGTTATCCGCCGCCTTGACGCCTCCCTGCTCCCGAGGGCGTGCCCGCGGCTAACCCTAGCCCGGGTTTGGCTCGTTCGACTCCCTCGACCTCTCCATCCGCCGCGTCGGCTACGCCTCCCTCGCGGGCGCCTTCGGGGACCTCATCCTCTTCCGTACATCCTCCCCCATCCCCATCCCCTTGCTCCCGAGTTTGATTGAAATGTAATTTAGGGATAGCTGGTTGCTCTCAAGGTGTTTGTGCTATTGCGTACCTTAGCCATTGCTCGGAGTGGGAGGGAGCTGGGGTGGCCTCTACGACGGAGACGGAGACTATTCGCAGTGACAATGGAGGGGACACCTCCAGCGTGTTCCACCGCGTCCTCGCAGCCAAAGGCTTCGGGGTTTTCCAGTCCGTTTAATTGTTGTAGTATTAGCGGATCACTTTCTTCTGTGATGAAAAATAAATGGTCGTGACCTATTGTCTTTAGCCTTGCAGCTTATAGCATCCAACTTGGTTCAGCTTGCAATTTCTCTGAATAAACTCTATTGATAGGTGAGTGAGAACACGAGTGAATGTATCTTGGAGAGAACTAAATTTGCTTCTTACAGTCTCCTAGTTCACGCACAAATGAGAACATGAGTGGATCTTCATCTTGGTGAAAATTAATTTTCTCTCTTTGTCAATTCCAACACAGAACACACACATGGTGATAATGGTGACATTAACACTATTCATGTAGATATGTATTCTCAAAGCTCCTTGATCTGATGCAACACAAGGATTTCTTTGAATTGAAGAGGTCATTACCGGCACGTCATTTCAAACATGGATTCTCTGTGGTTTATTCAGTAGGTTATCCTTGCATAACTTTTGGCTTCCAAAATACACAGATGTCTAGTTTAAACAAAGATGTGCAGTAATATTTCATTGCGAGAATGGCAACTATACTTAGTAACACTGCATCGATGTGGTAATACAAATCCTTTTGTATGGTCAGAACGAGTACATTTTCAGTTGCACAATATTTTCTTCAGTACGATGTTTTGCTTCCTCACTGAACATTGCATTGTTTCCAATGTGTGAGACAATTTCTAACGATACCTTGGTCAACTATGCTTGAACAGGTTGATTGTGATTACCATATATGAGGTCGTGGAGCCAATGTGGGGCAAGCTGGTCGTCCATCCTGACCACCTCAAGGCTGCCAAGGACTCCACTGACCTCCATGCCGCCTTCGAGCATGTCCAGGTGCCCTCTTTCTCCTGCCTTCCTGCTGCCTCTTGTTCAAGTTTTAAGGCCAAGGTTTGGTCAAGTCTAATCATCTGTATCCATCTCGCTCCATGCATCCTCCAGGATATACGTAAACTATAGATCATTTCATGCCTCCTTGTTTAAATCAAGCAGCACATATGTGCCTTAAGGTAGCTCCTCTTAGTCTAGATTGGTCACAGCACACATCGAGTTCAATTAACATTATCTCTTCATATATCTAATATCCTGTGTTATTTGGATGCTTCTGTATGCCATTTTCTGCAGTATATGTGTACTCTTAGTATCCCGGATAAGATAACATTCAGTTCTTGTCCATGGGAGACATTCAATTCTTGACCATGGGAGTTATTTACTTTTTGGATAGGGTAGAAGGAAAATGGCAAGATAATGCAAGAATGGGCGTGTTTGGAATGCATTCCTTTGTTTTGACTTCCGGTTGTTTAGTAATGGTCATGATGTTGTTGTGTTCAAAATGTGCTAGTGTCCTTTTCTGTTCACATGTGCCCAGTGGAGAAACTTCTTGTAAACCTACCTGGAATTCCCACAATCAACCTATTTGACGGTGTTGGCTTCATTCTCGCAATAACCGTGATTAGTTACCCAGTAGTGAAGGTCAGTTATGCCATACTTCATCAATAGTGTTGTCTATGTAAGAATAGTGGAAGAACAGGGTATGCTAGTCTGTTCAGTAGCTGAAATTCTTGTTATGAATTATCGTGAGTGAGTCAGTAACAACGAGATGTGTTGGGCGGATCAACTTTTTGTAGGTGCAACATTTGTTTGGCTGATGTGTTTGTTTTGAGCAAGTCTGTTGTCTTGATTACATGTTCCATTCACAAAGAACAATTATGCCATTTAAGAATTGAGTAGTTGTGAGATTGAACATGGTAAAAAGAAAGTCAAGCTGATGCCTTGCTGCTATATGAGTCTATATGACATTCCAGTAAGGGGCACCATCAGTTCGAATCGATCATGCTATGCGAGTATACATGATCTTCCAGTATTTGCTGCTATGTTATCTACGGCGCTTATAGATTCATATGACCCTTTATTTAGCTTTTGACCATATGTTGAACATGTTTATTTCCCTGGCACACCATTATCTTCCATTTGCACAGTAACTATCTGTTTTTACATTTCTCAGTGAGGGTACAGATTAGTATGAAGTTGTATTTATGTCTCTCTTTGGTACCTCCAGCTATAAGAAATATTACGCTCACGGAGGCGTTCCAGATCCCACCCTAGAAGGCGGCGTTCGTGGTGACACTCTTGCAGCATTCCTCCCCACTGGTGGCCTAGCGTTTGGCGAAGGCAGTGGAGCTGGTGCAGACCTTCTTGTGAGATATTCTTCCTCTATTGTCACTTATCTGCTGTCTTGTGTAATTTGCTTGTGTACGAGATGCTGATTTGGTGATACTATGTGCTTTGTGTATTGTGTAAATATGTTTATGAAATTTGTGTGCAGCGAGGAGACATTTCTGTAATATGTAAATATGTTTCTGAAATTTGTGTGCAGCGATGAGACATTTCTGAAATTCTGTGTAATATGTATATTGAGTTTTGAAGCATTTTGCTTAAGTAATCTCGAGTAATATGTTTTGGGAGCAGTTTCTCGAAATGCCTCAAATATTATATGGGGCAGTTTTAAAAAATGCCCTAATATAATTAGGGGTAGTTCCTCAAAGTGCCCCAAAATGTATTTGGAGCATTTTAAGAAAGTGCCCCAATAGGTATTAGGGGCAAAATCCAAAGTGCTTCTAATATTTACATTTTGGGGCACTTTTTGTGGCACATTTGAAAGTGCCACAATATCCTTTACCGCCATGTGCATCCGTTGCACTTATACAAAATGCCCCAAAAATAATTTGAGGCATAAAATTGATATATGGGGGCACTTCAAAGTGCCCCAAAATGTCAACCGTGATGTAGTGCTATTCATCGATCATTCATAGTACCGCAACAATATATACTTCTTTCGTGAACATCCATGCATCAACAATGTTGAATTCTTAATTTGGGGCATGCCTCGATCTGTATCTACTGGGTTTTCTTCAATATCTAGCGGCCATGGTAATTTTTGGCTTGATCATAATTCCATCGTTATATCTCTATTTATTATTTGCCGCATGGACAAAAAGAGACTATTGTCATTATATAAAAAATCTCTCCATTTTGTCATTTTTGTGTAGACTGATAATACGAATATTTTGCATTGAGAATTTTCATGCTTGTAATATACATTATTGAGAACATGCAATAATGTTTCCGATTTTTTTGAAACTTTAAATATATTTTAAATTTTTATTAAGTAGCAGAAGCACGGGAGCTCGGGTGCAAGGAATCTTTACTACTCTCATAGGTCATTCGATACTGACCTTGATAGCGCTTAGTCCATATTTTTTCAGCAATCACCGAGCAACAAATTACATGAAGATAGGTGATCACCCAGATTAGCGCGTCAACTACCTATACAATCGGTGTTAGAACAATGACATGTTTCTTTAATAATGATGCTATTCTTTTTTTACCCATAAGCCGCATTTTATTCTCATGGTGGCAATATTTCACTAAAAGGTCCAAAAAAGATAAACAATCAGGACTCATGCTTTTCCATCAAGAGCCCTGAAACAAATTTGTAGAATGCGAGCATCGACGAGACACACTCAGGCTCGAGTCAGTCTCGTCGTCGTCATCTTGCCTCTTCTTACGGCCAAAAGGCGACCCTCCTCAATGAACACGACGATGGTTGCTCTTCCTCCAAGTGTGTTTCCGATGCAAATGCTATTCCACTACTCCGTCCAGGCGCTTTTCAGTGGCGCCACCTAGGAAAAATGGATGCTGGCAGGTGATCCTGGGAGCATGATGTCCAAATATCATTCAAGGAGGAGCTGAGTGGTTCAACTCCAATGGCTTGCCAAATAGTCTGGTTTAATGGACAATTTTCACATTGACAAATTTCAGTGATTAGTTATTGTCCGGTTTTCCATGGTGCTGCATAAAATGCACCTTCTTGCAACGATATGTATGCACAATAGTTATTGTGCTGGCACGTACTAATTAATTTAGTGTAAAGATGTCCAAACTTTGAAATATATCACCCGGTGCTTATTATTCTGTAGTACTATCATATTTGTGGCACGGTTCATGGACACTGACTTTGGATATAACAAATCAAGCAACTCGATATGGACTAGATATTCACATCGGACGAACTTGGTTATTGTCAAGTTCTTATCTTAGAAGATCACAACATGGTGCAATGGCTTCAAAGAAGATCACAACAGGATACGAAGTCAATACAAAGTAGTACCGATCGAGCAACTCCCAACAATGAACACAATATTAGTCATTGTGTCATTATGTGTGTGCATATATATGCCACTTCATCTTCTCTCGAGCATTGGCATCGAGTTTCTACTAGTTAAAACAATTTTCAACGCATTTTGAATGTGTGTTGAGCGAAGAAAAAGAAAAGGAGCTAGTAAAGAACATAAGAGGTTGTAAAATATGCAAGGGGGGATAAGAGACACCGGGATTAAGAAGACCGTTGCTATGTGGACAATGTATCGATTTCTGTTACGGTCAAGTACAATCTGCTGGTCACCCATTAGCTATCGTGTATGCATATGACTAATTAGGCAGTGTACTGAGTGTGGAATATGAGGACCTTGAATTATTGTTCGTCCATACTCCAAATAAGAGAAAGTTTCACGCCGGTCTTGTCTTCAGCCGAGTACGTAGCACTGTCCAGTATCTCAATCTTGTTGTTCGTGACTAACCGGATGCTGGTCCTGCGGTCGTATACATCATGTCTTTGGTGTTAAACTTCTCAGTTGTATACTTCATCCATGTCCAGTCTTCGGTTGACACATATTTTTGCTAGATCTTCTGAATATTTAGTTAGTGCTTGTTCTTTTGACTGATCTGCACCGGGTTGTTTCAGGAAACATCTTGTTATGCTCTTTGATCAGTAATGTCTTGATGTTTCCACAATAAAAAAAACAATAGAAAGATGTAACACACTATTTGTTTTTTCAAGCCAGTTCTATATTGTTTGCCCATTCACCTATTCATCAATCCTTCGTAGTACCACTGCAATATATGACTTCTTTTGTCACCATCCATGCATCGATAATGTCGAACTTTTAATTCCGGGCATGCGTCGATATGTATTTGTTGGGTTTTCTTCAATTTTTGGCGGCAAATGGCATTTTCTGACTTTATCATAATTCCAGCTTTAAATCTCTATTATTATTTGTCGGATGGACAAAATGGGCTTATTGTCGTCGTTATATCAAGAAGCATGTGAGTAATTTCTTGTTTCTAAAAGTAATCATGCTAGCACAACAATCATGCTAGTATCATATTTGTGGGCCTGTGGCACGATTCATGGAATACATATATTTTTGATATATCAAATCAAACGACTCGTTATGGACTAGAGATATTCAGATCTTATGACAGTATTGTTCAACTTCATATCTTAGATGTTCGCAAGGACATGAAGTCAATGCAAAAATATATACTAATCCAACAACTTCCAACCATGAACATCATGCCAGTTGTTCTGTATATGTAACTTCATCTTCTCTCAGTAGCATCGAGTTATGCGAGTTAGAACATTTTACAACACATTCAAATGTGTGGCATGTAAGAAAACAAGGAACTAGTCCAAAAAATAGTAAGGTAAAATAAACAACAGGGAATAAGAGTCACAAGGAAAAGGAGTACAGTTTTTTAGTGAACTCTGCATAGAGTTCTGTTATTGTTAACTAAAAAACACACATCTTCCGTTAGGTCTAGAGCACGCACTGAGCGTGGAAGATCAGGAATTAGAGCATCTCCACCGGGGCCTCCAAATGACCCCCCAAAGGCCCATTGGAGGTCTGGACTCAAAAAACCGCCACCAGCGGCACCCCCCAAAGGGTCGCCCCGAGCAAATTCGTGTCCGGCACCCCCGAAAGGGGCTCCAAGTTTGGAGGCCCTCTCGGGGGTGCCGGACATGGGGGCGGGCATGGGCCTGACAGGGCTGGCCCGCCCGTCATAGAGACATCGCGTTGTCCTTAATGCTCTTATCCCAAGGACGATCCAATGCTCTTGTCCTTAATGCGTTGTATCGAGAATTTGTTGGTGAAGACCCTTGCATTTCTTTCCTTCTAGATTTGTCTGAATATTTCCATCGGCCTCAGATACACAGTACTTACCTTATTATTTGCGTGGTAGACTTATAAGGCACAATGCCATTATGCCAAGAAGCATGTTCGTACGTCTCATTGTTTTAATACATGACTAGTTGGCATGTACGTGCAACGCACGTTACACAATTAAAAGGGGCAATTTAGAAGTACGAATTATTTAACTTGTAATGCACGTGTCGACTAATACATATACAAAAATTAGTCTGGTTGTAAAAAATTGATGTGCAGACATAATTTTAAAAATGTGGTCATCTACTTTTACTCTTGCAGCACAAAAGTTAAATAGCACAAAGGAAAACCTGCTCGATGTAGTGCATGGTAAATTAGTACCCTGGAACACAAAAGATGGCTTAATTATATTGCAGTAACATGAAAAGGTGATCCCTTCTTATACAGCAAGATGAAACTGGACAACTTGAGAAAACTGAGAAATATTTCCTAGCATTCCTACACCACAAAAAACATACATGACATAAAGAATACACATGCAAAGTGGTGAGATTTCATATATGCACCAATTATGTTTCTAGCACGTCATCCTACTTTTGAACAATTAATCTTGTGAACCTAATAATGTAACCTGGCCCTGCACTGATATGTTTACTGAAATCAAGATAGCAGCGCCTCCGCTCATGTCTCTGCAGCTTTTACATTTACTCTGACCACGAGCTTGGGGAGAAGGCTCTTGAGCTCCGTTAGGAATCATGAGATTGGGGATATCAACGCCTCCGCTCATGTCTCTGCAGCTTTTACATTTACTCTGACCACGAGCTTGGGGAGAAGGCTCTTGAGCTCCGTCAGGAATCATGAGCTTGGGGAGAAGGCTCTTGAGGTCGCCCAACAACCAGGAACCCTCGCCGTCTGGCCATCCATCACCATCAGGCAGAGCAAGACGGTGAGAGCGTGCAGGCAAATATCATCCGGGTCGTGGCGCCTTCCCGTCTGCACTACCGCCGCCCTTCCAGAGTTGATAAGATTACATGAACAAAAAAGAATGTCTTCATGATCTTAGGCCATAAGCATGTTTCGAGCATAAATCCATCATTTCTTTTATCTAAAAAATGTTTCGAGCATAAATGGCAAGCTGAAATGGCAGAAAAAATATACTCTCGATTGGTAGTAGTTGCAATTCAGCAATATTTTAGGGAGTTTCTTGTAGAGTATAGAGCATACACAATTATTTATCAGTTCAATGACATCATTACTCGAGTGATTTTAATACCTAAGAACGTGCTCGATTTACACTTTCCAAATTTACGAAATATGATGCTTACATTGCACCCCAAGAACAAAATAATGTAGAAAACTGGCCAGTAGAAATAAATAATAGGTATTTTCATCTATTTATAAAGTCAGTTGTGTAAGGATGCATCTACATCCCCCAAGAAAACTGTACCAGAATATGGTCTTTGCCTATTTCTTTTGAGCCCTATAGATTCTAGCAGATCCAATGTAAACATCCTTGTTTAAGAAATCAGCTGATCATTCTATTTCACCTAGGCTCCAGACTATCATCTCGTAGAGTCTGAAGCTTCAGCGCGAAGAATTGCTACCTTCCACACACTTCGCAGAAGGGAAATCTTTTATTTGTCGTTGTGCTCTTTCTCTCTCTGATCCTTGCACCGTAATGTCACCACTTAGCTCGAATCCATCCTGGAATCATGCATGCGAGCAGTTGGACTACTAATTCCCCAGTTCGCGAAAGTAATTCAGTTCATCTGCAACAAATATGGCTCTAGCTGCTTTCATCTTGTACGATCAAATTTTCTATATATGCTACAAATAACATTGTTCGTATCAGATAATTACTACATGCACGTATCCTGATTTCCTGGCCGGCCAGTTAAAGTGGGCTGAAACGGATCGTGTGCCCGACGACGTCGCGGAGTGGCATGAGGAACTACGCGCTCAGCAACCAAACATCGATCAGGTTCATGTCTTTGAACGTGTAGCACACGATGCCTCGACAGACATGGAGTCGAGAACGCCGATGGTATTGCTTGGTGCGGCCAAAGGAGAACGCTGGTCGCATTGCTTCGTGCGGCCTAAGGCTTCGTCTCGCGGCGGCCGGCCGCCGGCACGTTATTTTGGTCTGTTATCCTCCATGTAGGAACTTCGATCACACGCGTTCGTGTGTGGTTGATGGCCGAGTGGTCGTACCGTCAATCATCTTGGACAGAGCTGACAGCCGAATTTGGAGAACAAATCTGGAGCAATGATAGCACAAATTCATAGCGATAATTCCCAGCTCAGGCGCGCGGGCGATGGTGCACACGCGCGCGCCGGCGAATCATCGCAGACCAGTCGTCGCGCCGGCGGTCATGCACACGTGCCGGCGGAACGGCTGCGTCCTTGGCCGAGGGAGTAGGCTACAACGAATAATCAAGACTGCCCTATGCCCCTATGGGTATATTGTCGATTGGTTGCAAGCGATCTGAATAGAAGACGGAGAGAGAGTCCGGTACGGCACGGATTAGATTAGGCTGCGCGCACCCGTCGGGCACTGCTTAGATCTATGGAATCATCTTAGCCGCTAAATAATCTCAACTTTCGGTAGATAAATCTTCACCGTAACGAAAGGGTACGGTGGCAATTTGGTCGTATTATGTGTTTTGGTGGGACGGTAAAACGGTCCAAAACGGACATTGTTGAGTTGTCAAACATTGGAGCAATCTGGAACGTCGATCAGATATTTGAACGACATAAATTTAAAGTATCCCAACATGTTTGCTCTTTTAATAGTAGTATAGATTAGCAAGTTAATTATAAACTAGCTAGGTGACTGCCGGCAAAGTATTTTGTCACGCAAACAAATGTCACTCTCACATCTATCCACTGGCGTCTGATGATGCATGGTTGCACGCTAGCTGGGTGCTCCTGGTCATATAGCATACAGCTAGGCAGCTAGCACACGCAAATTTAAAACCAAAACGCTCCCAATCAAATACCTGGAATGCATCACAATCCTTGACACGGTACGGCAATGTCGCCGTCGGAACATGCCCACGCAAGCATTATAATTAATTTTAGTTGTGTATGTAGATGATGCAATTGAGTCTAATTAACTGATCGCCATTTGGCACAAGAGACCACGTGTGCACCATGTTATTTTGTATGAGTACATGTAGATGTAGTGAGCTATACCGTGTAATAAACCAACCGGACTATCCCATTTCCATTAATTGCTCAACGGAAATATAAAGCTTGGTTTTACGCTCATTACAACAAAGTATACGAAAGGAAGCGATAAGGGAAGGATAGCGAGCTGGGACAGACAGGAAACCCACTGAGAAAACTCGATCTCGAGTTAACCTATGGGGGCAAAAATCTGTTGCCATCTTATTACAACTAACCTAAAGACTGACCATCGTAACGACATAAAGTACCAAACAACTACAGCAGACGACCTCCAGCACCTAGAGAAAACCAGACAACACCGTGAGCTATACCGTGTGATTAGGTGTGAACAACATACCCATGTAGAGATGACAATAATAATAATAATAGTTAGACACCGCACATTATGCGTTTTGATTAATCAATTCATATGATGGTGATGATCTATCTCAGTGTGAGCGGCGCCACTGGACCCACACGCTTAGTTAGCTAGCTAGGTTTGGTGATTAACTTTGCCCTGGTCGTCGTTCAATCCTACTCCTACGTTGCAGCAGGCCAGCAGCTGGCAAACCTAGGGCTTGGACAGCTCTTCACACGCGGTCCTGGAGCAAATTTGACGAATTTGATCCTTTTCAAATTCATTTCACAAAATGGACCAAATTTTAAATCAATTCACGATCTGACCCTTTTCCACGGCGCCCGCCCTCAGGGCGCCGTGCTAGACTCTACGACGCCGTGGTCCAGGGCGCCGTTGACCCTGCCACGTCGGCCAGCCGGGCCTAGGAGACGTAAGTACGGCGCCCCTGACCAGGGCGCCGTCCTACTGACCATGGCAGCCTCGGCCAGGGCGCCGTACTCATATCTAGGGTTAGGCCCGTGCCCGCGGATCGGATCGAAAATTCCCCAAATGCCGCCGCCTCCCTCATTCTCTCCCTCTGGCCGCTGTGCTCCTCCTCCCCGTGCTCCCCGTGGCCGCCATGCTACTTCTCCCTGTGCTCCCCGTGGTCGCCGAGCTCCTCGTGGCCGCCGTGCTCCTCGTCGCCGTGCTCCCCGTGGTCGCCATGGCGGTCGGGTGACGGGGTGCCGCCATAGCCGCTCCTCCATCTGGTCGCCGTGGTCGACCTATCGCCGCTCCTCCGTCTGGTCGTCGTGGTCGACCTATTCGTCCTTCCTCTCGTCGCTGGCGCCGCGAGACCTCGCTCTGTTCCCGTCGCCGCGACCTCCCGGCGCCCGCCATGGAGCTTCGTTGACGGAGGTCGGGCTCCGTCTCGTCTGAAGGCTCCGGTGACCGCCGTCCGCCACCGCCGTCGTCCCTCCCTCCGTGCCCGTCATCGACCTATTCCTCCTGCCTCCGGTGCATCCTCGTGCAGCCGCGACCTTCAAGGTATTGTCCCCAAATTTTAATTTCATATATTAGGCTTTTTTTGTGTAGTTTCTTCCGGTTGTAGCCTAGTTGTATATGTGTGCTTGTGTACGGTTAATTGTAGCCTAGTTCTGTAGCTTTTGATTTTTTTTTAGCATGAATCAACAATGAAGTAGGACACCCACACAGTATGAAGTGATGAATCGACTTGATGTGAATATGTACATTCCCTTCAATTGGCTCTTGTGCAACTGGAGGAGAAGAAATAAACATTAACTTAGTTAAGTAGGTTCTGCTAATTTAGTTGTACAGCTGTATTTGTGTATGGTTAATTGTAGCTTAGTTGACATATTGAAAGTGCATGTGTTGCCCCATGCGTGGTTTTGGTAATTAATGACAATCCTTATGGACTAATGTTTGTATTGAGATATACTTGTAGATCTTGTCCATATGAAAATATTGGAGTTCATGTGTTGGACTCTAGAAGATTACATGATGATCAATGCTCTATTCAAGGGTTTTATATGAAGAATGGTCATATGTAGAGAAGATGAAGTGCAAGTTCAAGAGAAGCATCTCGAAGAAATCATATGCTTGAAGCTTGCCACTCATTTGGAGATAATGGTCAAGTGAAGATGTTCCTAAGAGTGGCACTCCCATCTTGGTGTATGGGGGAGCGATATGTGAGTCTTCACCAAGCAAAGCGCAATCAAGAAAGGTGGTCCAATTGAAGAGATCAAGATCGTCATCATCTAGCTCAAGTGGAATGCGCAAGGCAAATGTATGATCTTGATAGGTTTTTTATTTTACTGGTCTCGTTGTGTTAGTGGGAGACCGGGTTATAGGATAGACGGAGTTCTATCAGGAGGGGCTCTCAAGTGAGTAACTTGATCGCATCTTGTGGAGAGCTCAAACCTTTGCATACTTGGCATATCATCTTTCTTGGTTCTTAGTTGGGTTTTATCCATGTGAGAATTTAGAGCTTGTGTTCATCTCCATACCAAGCTCTAGTTCATCAAAAACAGATTCCATTTGAATATCTTGTTGTGTTTTTTATGTTGGAGGTTTTACCGGTTCGTCTCTTGTAGAAAGGTCATACTCTCCTCTTTTGGTTTCCTCCTCACATGATGGACTATGATGTGTATATGCATGATCTTATAGTGCTTGTGATTATCTTCGGAGCAAGCACAAGATCATAGAAAACGGAGTCCGGATGGAAAAATTGTTGCGTTCTCGGTGTTGGAAATATTACCAGTCCTCCTCGAGATAGGGTCCACACCTTCCCATGTGTGGTATCCCCTCTATATTTGTGCATTCACCTGTTTTGGAGTTCGAACGAGAAAGTTATTGCATTTCAGGCTTTGATGTTCTGCTGGTTTTCCTGACCGGAGTCTCCGACGTCAGGGCCGGAGTCTCCGCACCTCTGGGTCCGGAGTCTCCGTGGTTTCCTGTCCGGAGTCTCCGGTCCCTTGCTTTCGAAGTTTCTCTGCTCCAGGACGGCACTTGCTGTATAGGGGTCCGGAGTTGGTCCGGAGTAACCCCAGAGTCTCCGCCCTGGCCGGAGTCTCCGACCTTCGTGGTCCGGAGTCTCCGGTGCAAGTTTCCGGCATCGGCTTTGTTTTCTGCCCTTCCGGGTCCGGAGTCTCCGCCCTGCTTGGTCCGGAGTCTCCGTCTGGACCGGAGTCTCCGGCCTTCGTGGTCCGGAGTCTCCGGTGTAAGTTGGCTGCAACGGCTCTTTTTCTGGGAGGGGATCCCTCCACCTACCTCCAGCCAGCCAGCTCTTCCAAGCACGTTTTTCCCCTTTTCTCACCTCCATTGTTGACCTTGGAAAGCTTGCCCCTCTCCCATTTCCTCTCATGATTCTTGCATATCTTTGAGGGATTTGAGAGAGGAGATCTAGATCTACATTTTCACCAATTCATCTCTCCTCTAAGTGAGGGGAACCTAGTAGATCTTAATGTTGGAGTTCTTGGTGTTTCTCCTACTTTGTTCTTCCTCTCTTCTCCCCCCATAAGCATTAGTTTCTTTTGGTGGGATTTGAGAGTGAAGGACTTGAGCACTTCTTGTGTTCTTGCCATTGCTTCGTTGCATCGGTTTGTGCTCTCCACGAGGATTCGTGGAAGTTGAAAACTTGTGAACTTGTTACTCTTGGGTCTTTGGACCCTAGACGCCCGTGTGGTGGTTGAGACCCTTGGTGGTCACCTATAGCTGTTCGGGAGCCCCCAATCCCGTTGTGGGTTGTGCCCCGGATCGTTGTTGAAAGGCTCCGGATTTCCGCCTCGAAGGATTCCGATAGTGGAAGGTGAACCAAACCTTTGTGGTGCGGTTCATCGGAGAAGAAGGTGAAACCTTTGTGGTTGTTGAACCATTGTGTTGGTTCACACCTCTCCAACGAGACGTACTCCCCTAAAAAGGAGGAACTCGGGAATACACCCTCGTCTCCGCGTGCCTCGGTTATTTCTATACCCGAGCTCTTTACTTATGCACCTTACTTTGTGATAGCCTTCGTGCTTGAAGTATTCTATATTGCTATCACCTTGTTGCTTGTCTTGCTTAGCATAAGTTGTTGGTGCACATAGGTGAGCCTAGTTTACTTAGGTTGTTGGCTTGTTAATTTAAACACCTAGTTTTATTCCGCAATTAGCAAGCCTAAACCGGAAAAGTTTTAATCGCCTATTCACCCCCCCTCTAGGCGACATCCTTATCCTTTCACATATTTCAATCTAAATCGTAGCTTAGTTATGGTGTTAACTTATTTTGTTAGTGCAGTAGCTTTGTTGTGTATATTGCAGTAGCTTTTGTCCATGGGAGTAGCTAATTTGTGTACATGGCAGTAGCTTATTTGTGTATATGGCAATAGGTTTTTTGTGTCCATGGCAGTAGCTCTTTCGTGTACATGGCAGTAGCTCTTTCGTGTACATGGCAGTAGATATTGTGTACAATTTATTTTATATTAGTGCAGTACCTTATTAGTGTATAGTAGCTTAAGTTATTAAAGTACATTAGCTTATTTGTGTACATGCTTTATTTCTTTTGCAGGATATCGGGGTATTCTCTTCTACAAGATGCTTATGACAAGGAGCACCGTGCCTATGCTCTGGCGGAGCGAGAAGTGCTTTACCCCCACTTGCACTTGCGGAACTCCCGAGTTGACGGTCCGGTGGGTGCCAAGCACCCGAAGATGCAGTATGATGAGAGATATACGAAGTACGTCCGGCAGACCGGGCTTCTCCCTTTGGTACAGATCGTTTCTCGTGGGATGCCGAAGATGAACCCGTGTGCTCTCACTGCACTGGTTGACCGGTGGCGTCCCGAGACACATATATTTCACTTGCCGTGCGGGGAGATGACCGTCACTTTGCAGGATGTTGCAATGATCCTAGCACTTCCCATCGCTGGAGATCCCGTGTGCCGGAGCACCGAATCTGCTGGATGGGTAGAGATTATGACTAGCTTACTCGGGAAGGCGCCGGAGCCGAAGAAAGGTGTAGCTGCGGGTGCCTTCTTTTCTTGGATTGCTGAGAATTTTGCAGTGTGCCCACCTGAGTTGGATGAGGATTCTGAAGGGGTTCAGCAGCATGCTCGGGCATACATGTGGTACGTTATCAGCCGTGTTCTATTTGCGGACAACAGTGGGAGGAACGCCCCTTTTATGTGGCTTCAGTTGTTTGCTGTTTGGGATTACAAATGGAGTTGGAGTACGGCCACACTAGCTTATTTGTATCGACAGGTAAACGAACGTGCATAGTTTCTTTACGGTATTGCATTCTTAGCAGAATTACATTGTATCTAATTGTACCTCATCATCTTTTGTGTGCAGTTGGACGAGGCGTGTTGTAGGGGTGGCAAAGTGAGTAGGAGTGGCAAAGTGGGAGAATGCAATATCGGTGGTTGCATGTTGCTCTTATCCATCTGGAGTTGGGAGCATTTGCCTGTAGGGAGACCACCTAACGATGACAAGTATGGCGCATGGCACGATCACGACGACAACCTTCGTTTCCCTACAATGGTCTATGCTTGGGACCATGTTACCCGTGATTTCGGAGCCTCAAAAATGTACATCCACTACATCCAAGAGTTGGATACATTGAAGGCTGAATATGTAAGATCATTTATCTTTCTTACATGGGTCCTTTCGCTTTTGACTATCCGTAAGTAGCCTGCTAATTTAGATATTTGCACAGGTGATCTGGGAGCCATATGGACCGCCCGGTCAGATAGGCACAAGCGAATGTAGGTTCGCTTTGAACCCGGCGTGTCTAGCGGAACAACATATGTGGCATATGGTTTGCCCGTTGATTTGTTTCTATGCAGTCGAGTGGCACCTACCAAACCAGGTTATGAGACAATTTGGATTTTATCAAACTACTCCGCCAGAATATATCGACACAAGTCTGGAGCTGCATGGGTAAGTGCTTTGTATTGCTTACCCCATCGTTTTGCAGTTGTTTTAGTGTTTAGTACTAAGATGTATGGATTTTGACATGTAGGATGGACAAACAGAGGACAAAAGGTAAAAAGAATTGGCCAAAGAAGCATATGAGCCACATCAACATGTTCAAGGACATGGTTGCTAGACGTGAGCATGAGAGAGAGCATGGGCGTCTCCCTATTCCAGCACTCCATGATGATAGAGCATTCAACGAGTATCTTGCCTGGCTTAAGGCAAATACTCGTCTTAAGCTCAATGCTTCGGCTTTTCATAGCGAGGACATCTTCACTGAAGCCAATCCCCCCTTCGACCACTTAGCCAATCTGGAGTACAACAAGCTCGTCCGGCTGGGTAAACATCAAGACCTAGCTCCGGTGATCAACTTTTGTAGTAAGTTCTTGCTTCTATACCTTCGATGTACCTATATTGCTTTGTGGTAAGCTCATATGCATTCTAATCAATAATGTTTACCAAATTGACAGCAAACCGAGTTGTCAAATCATGTGAACGAGGCTGGGCATGCACTCTGGCACCCTCCGGGTCATGAAGAATCATATACGACACTTAGAGCTTTCGTTGAGGTAGGATATGCAATAATTCCATGTTGTCCTTTTATATTGTGCGTGCTCAAAATTTTAACCCTACTCTTTTGTTATCTTACAGCACACCCAGGCTTGGGCACGTGGTTTAGGCGCTCTTCTCGGTTGTCGTACCTACGACACTGTTGTGACACGTTTAGGCTCCTCATCAGGTGGTGAACGTGCCTCACCGGGCAGCCGTGGCCTTAACCGTGCTTCATCAAGTCGTCCTTGTGATGCCTCTTCTAGCAGTAGAGACGTCTCCCTCTAGGACGAGGATGCAGAGGATGAGGAGGAAGATTGAGAGGAGGTCAACGCCTCGCAGTTTCCCGATGCACCTCCGTCTAGTCAGCCCACTCCTCGTAGTTTTGGTTTGAAGGATAGAGACCTACCAAGAAGGGAGGAAATATTTACTCCCTCTATGTATGAAGATCAAGGGAAGAGGAGGAAGCTGACCACTAGGAAGAAGAAGAAGAATAAATGAAGTGAAATGTCCACTAGCATGAACTTGTCTTATCCGTGACCACTAGCGTGAACTTGTTAGAAGAACTGTAGTTTCGTGGACTTGTACCCTTGAACTTGTTGTCATGAATTTGCTTGAAGTTATCCGTGTCTTATCTGTTTCGTTTTACTTGTTTATTTATGATCTGGAATTTTTCCCAGAAATTGTACTCTCCAGATATGTGTTTCGTTTTGTGATCTGGGAGTTCCGGCCGTCCAGGACCACGGCGACCTGGGAGTTTTGGCCGTCCAGGACCACGGCGCCCTACTCAAGGGCGTCGTGCTAGCTACCACGGTGCCCTATACCGAGGCGCCATTCTGGGAGGAGCAGGACGCCCCACACTGGGCCGCCGTGTTTGAGAGTACGACGCCCCTCTCCAGGGCGCCATGCCGTCCTGCTAACAGGCCGCACGAGCAGGCACCCAGCCTCACTTTCCCTTCCTTCGGACGAACAGACAGCGCCTCCCGCGCCCGCTCGTCGCCGCTGGTCTCAAATCCCTCTCAATAGAGTTCGGATTCGAGCCGCACTTTCGTGGATTTTGCCCCCTTTCAAGTTCTCAAGGTATTCCCCCGTTTTCCCCTCTTTTTGTTGTTTAAATCATTCGCATCCATTCGAATTCGGGAAACCCTAGATATTTGATTAGGTTTTCAATTGGCTAATTTTCGGTAACCCCCTAGTGCTATGGCCGTGTCCCAACCGAACAAGGCAACAAAGAAGTGGGGGGAGGACAAGGATGAGGAAGGTGAGGGGCCGGGGTGGTGGGAGGTAGCTGCAAGGAAGGTTAGAGAGAAGGAAGCAGCCGAATATCTAGCGAGAGAGAGGAGGGAGAAAGAAGAGGCGGAGGAAGCTAGGAGGCAGGATCGTGAAAAGATGCGCCGTGAGCATCTAGCGATGGAGGAGAGGCTCCGTGCTCAAATTGTGGCGAGCAAGAGACGAGCTCAACTTCTTTTGGAAGAGAGTTGACGCAAATCACTTCGTGCGCAGAAAGTAAGGAGAGAGATGGAGAATAGGCTATTCAATGAGAAGGTGCTTCGTGAGGCTCATCGTGCAAGGGAAAAGGAGGAGGAAGAAGAAGAAGATGAGAGGAAGAGGAAGGGGAGGCGACCTTGCTCAAGCCAATAGAATGTGCACTTTGAAACTTGTGTCCTCGAATTTGCATTCTCGTAAAGTTTGAACATTGCATCCTCGAATTTGTAGCCTCGTGAACCTTGTATTCTCGTGAAGTTTGAACCTTGTATCCTCGAATTTGTATCGTCGTGAACCTTTTATCCTCATGAAATTATGAATCTACTTTGTTTATTTCGTGAACCTTGCATTGACTCTATTTTCTGTGTCTTGCGTATATTTAAGTTGATTTCTGGCAATACTTTTGTAGGACAAGTTTGAAATTGGGGAAGAATGGGTAGGAAGCGTGCGGCCAATTCTCCGAGCCCGTCGAAGCTCGCTCCAAAAAAAGCAAAACCCCTGAAAGGAAAGGCAAAAAAACCCTCAAAGGCTAACGATTTTGTCACCATGGGTCAGAAAGATTGGTTTGAGACGAGAATGAACGAGGATCCGTACGTGTCTACAAGAGAGAATTCTGGTGATGGGCATTTTTGGAGTAGAAAACAATTTGACATATATAATTTTGTCATTGAAAAGAAGAGCAAGGAGGTTGTGGAACAGAAGTACGTGGACTTTGAGTACATTCAGGAAAATGAGCATCAGTTTGCCAATGTTAGGTGGATATGTAAGAGCATGGGTGTTGAGAACATCACGAAATTCAAACAAGATTACAATGTGGAGGTTGTCAAACAGTTTTATGCAACCGTTTTCTTTGTGGATGACAAGCCGAGGACATTGAAGTGGATGACTGGCAATGACATGTTTAGTGCCCCTTCTCCGACCTTGTGAAGGCCATGGAATATGAAGAACAATTTGAGGCGGGAAAGGGTCTTCAGTGCTATGGGAGAGGTGTCCCGCCAAGTAAGAACTGCCTCAGGAGTATATATCCAAAAGGCTACAAGAAGGTTGGTAATATCGTTGGGTTGAGGGAAAAATACTACTACTTCATGAAGCTTCTCAATGTCACCATTTGTCCAAAGGCCGGCGACTTAGGCTCGGTTCGTGGTCATGTGATCCAACTCTTGTACCAAGCTCGTCATCATGATGGTGAGATAGATGTGATGTAATGGATGTACGAGACGATGAGACAGGTGGTCATAAACCTCCGATCTCTATGCTATGGACCCTACATATACGCCTTCATCAAGTATGTCAAGAATAAGCCTCTATACAAACAGACGCCAGTCCTCGTGGATTTGTTTCCAAAAAATGTTACTCATCGTCCGTACCAACCTTTGGTCAAGCGCAAGGAGTCCAAAACCAACCAACCAACTCGGTCAAATAATATTGAAATGGGTGAATCATCTAGTGGTGCAAACCGGAATACGAAGGGGCTAGTCAACTATTTCACTAATTTGTGGTCCATGTGCAAGGCTACGAATGTGCGGGGGCATAAGATGCATGTTCTTCAAAAAATGCATTTACGAGAGTTTCGACAAGACCGTCTACAACGTGGATTCAACAATGTTCCACATGATACAACCGGCATCGTCAATGAAAGTGACGTCGACAATTTTGACATGCCGCCTCTCAACGCAGATGACTTCAATGGTTCCGTTGGTATTCCACCTTGGTTTGGTACGGGAGATGATGATGCTGACGACGATGATGAAGAGGGTGCGACGTCCGAGTCTAGTGAGGATTACTATGATTTAGAGACTACTAATGTGTCGTTTTATTCATGAGATTCTAAAGACTATTCATGTGTCGTTTTATTCATGTAATGGTCGAGACTATTAATGTGTCGTTTTATTCATGAGATGCTAAAGATGATGATGCCAACTTTGCTCATTTTGGTTGAAGGGTTGGCTCATTGGAGGTTGGCTAGTTGGAAGTTGACTCATTGTACTGTCGTAGAAGTCGGGCTCCGAGGAGACATGTTGCTCATCATGTTGACCTGGGCAACTAGCACCAATTGGTCGATTCAAGTCAATGTGCAATCGACCACCAACCTTCTTTGTGGCAAATAACTCGAGAGATTTGTCTTGTGAGGCGAAGAAAACCTCCATATAAGCTTGCCAATGACTCTCGGAGTCGAGAGTCATCATCTTCCAACGAATGTAATGACCAAACCCAACAATGTATCTTCCTTTCAAATGAACTACATCATTGTTGTCCATCCAATTTACTCACTTCGGACCTTCTCTACGACATCGGCTAGGCTAGGAATAGTAGTGTCAAACACAATCACTATCTCCTCCGGGTCGAGGTCATGAACATCTCCTTTCGAAAAAGCCGCCAAATTCACATGATGAACATTCATGATTGTCGGCATCTAAATATAAAAAAACAATGTAGGATATCACAAAGACAATTATATTACCGCAATTCCAAACTACGCATACCACATTTGCTACAAACCATAACCATAGCATTACATTTTCTAGGGTTAGGGTTAGGGTTAGGGTTTGGCCCTACAAATCCCTAGCATTACATTTTCTAGGGTTAGGGTTTCCCAAAATATCAACACCAAGCTAAAGATTTTGCACCACATCTTAATTTCTAGGGTTTCCAATCTTAATTTCTAGGGTTTGCACAATACAATAAAATGCCAAAATTTGTGTTGGCCTAAATTGAGGGGAACAAAGGAGTTTACCGGGGACAATGCAGAGGACACGAATTCCACGGATAAATCTCTCCGATTCGGCGGGATTTGAGTGGAAATGGAGTAGGAGCAGTGAGGGAGAGAGAGATAGAGCTTCGACCTGGAAGAGGAAGAAAGAAAAGGGTGCAGGGAGGCCGGCGGCGCGGCTGTAATTTTTAAGTAGCACGGCGCCCTAGCCTAGGGCGCCATGGTATGGAACATGGCGCCCTGGACAGGGGCGTCGTACTTACGCCTCCTGGGCCCGGCTGGCCGACGTGGCAGGGTCAACGGCGCCCTGGACCGCGGCATCGTAGAGTCTAGCACGGCGCCCCGAGGGCGGGCGCCGTGGAAAAGGGTCAGATCGTGAATTGATTTGAAATTTGGTCCATTTTATGAAATGAATTCGAAAAAGGGTCAAATTCGTCAAATTTGCCCGGTCCTGGTACCTGGGATGTTTGACTCGGCAGCTAGCCAAGCTTGTGAGATTAAGTAAACTGGAGTACAGTAGTTGTCAATTGCGTCACATGCAGGCAGGCACCACCCACACAGGTGCATATATGTTCCTCACCCATTTTCTGTTGAATATATCGATCGACTACGCGTAAGTACTAAACCAGACCGATCGAAGTACGGCAAGATATACTCTAGCTAGTTTTTTTTAAGGTTCAGTTGGCTAAATTAGCTCCCAACTCCGAAAGGATAAAACCGAAATATTTCTATTCTCTTCGTTTAGCACAGGATCGACACACTGTTAGGAAGAGCTACGAGATATTAAAGATGGGCAAATCTTACTAGCACTAATATTTTTTTATTGAAACGTGGGGCAAAAACTTTGCCTCATTATATTAATTAAGGAGAAGATTGCAAGAAAACAAGTTTGTGACCCAAAATATTACAAGACGGACTACTCTCGTGTCATCAAATTGCCCAAACACTTGGCGCTCACGAGAACCAAAGGCTAGCCTCTTTCTTAATTCTATCTAAAATGACAGGGGAGACGCACTCTTGTTATGAAAAACCCTTACGTTGTGCTTGTTCCAAATATCCCAAGTGGCGAGCAAGGTGAGGGAGGCGATGGCTTTCCTGTTGGGTGGGGTTCTAGCTACCACGCCTTGAAGTTGAGGTTTCTCCAATCGGCCATAGTGACGTTGTGGAGACCAAGTCACTCCTTTATGAGGTCCCATAACCTTCTTGTAAAGCGGCAATGCACAAAGAGGTGTGTGGTGGATTCCGTGGCTTGCTTACAAAAAGGGCACAACCCACAATTCGGCCATCCTCATTTCGCCAAACGGTCCACCGTCCAAATCCTATTTTGGTTTGCAAGCCAAGCAAAGAACTTGGTCTTAGGTGGAGCCAAAAGTTTCCAAACCGATTTGTACATGGTGGAGGAGATCGTTCCCATGAATTGCATCTTATAAGCCGATTTTGCCGTGTACTCCCCGTTTTCCGTAAGCTTCCATCTAATATCATCATCGATGTTGGTGTTGAGTTGTATGCCGCTAAGTAAAACCCAAAGCTCCACAAATTGCGCCAAGTGGGCTGCGCTGAAACCCTCGTCGAGGCGCACCTTCCCTACCCAACTTGACCCAAACATGGCATGCCCAACCGAACAATTCTTCTTGCTAGAGGACTTGAAGATTAGCGGCGCAATATCTTTCGGCTTCCTACCCTCCAACCAAGGGGCATGCCAAAAATAAGTCCTTAGGCCGTTTCCAACGGAGATCGTTGTTGCGGCGTAGAATATTGGATCATTTGAACCACAACTGTTTTCATGGAATTTGGACTATTGGATCATTTGAACCACAACTTTTTTCCAAGCATTTTTTTGCTCAGGTAGCTCTGTAATATATAAGATCATCTTGATTGAGCTCATGTGTTTTGATCATGTTGGCATTATGAAGTAATGTTATCTTCCGTTTGCTGCCATCTTATTTATTTCCAAAAGTTCCAGTTGTTTTTTTTGGCAAATTACGTGCAATCCTATTCATGCTTTTGCATATATAAAAATCATCTTTCATTCCCGCGGCAACGCACGGGTGTCAAATAATTCCCGTATCAATTAGTAAATGGATATATATAGATGTGTCGCAGGCAGGGTCAGGCAGACAAGAGCGCCTATGTCGCGCGTCACGCGGAGCGAGTGTCCCGTCCGCGTACCCTCCACTCGCTATTGGGCTGGGCCCAAATTTCCTCCAATCGCGCCGCAGGCCGTTACTGGACGAGCTAGCTCAACCAGATCGATCCTGTACTGAGCTAGCTGAACAAGGGCGAAGTATCCAGTGAAAACTGTGATTCAGTGAAAACCTGAAAACTTCCTTTTCTGTCCGTCGGATCGACAGTAGACGAATCAGATGAAAAGTGCGGAACGCACCAGCCACTTAAACGTGCTTTTGCTAATAACCCCCTGCACTCATCTTTTTGCTTGAAAGAGTTTCGGTCAGAAAACACACGATCAGAAGCACGATCGATCCACGATCTGTGCCGCCATGGAGACTCGTCCTGAGCTGGTCATCGTCGGCGATATACCTCCGTCGGCTGTATGCACTAGCAGTCCGAAGGCCCCTGCCATGATCCCTCTCCCTCCCCTTCCTCCGGCCTCCAGAATTCCTCCGCCGTCCGTGATCACCCGCACGTCGTCGGCCTCCAACGGCAGTCCTTGCCCTCCGGCGGAAGAGACGCGTCCTTCAGAGCATGTGTCTATTCCGCTCCTCCTAAGAAACAACGCCACTGATCTTCTGTCCCCTACCATGCACCAGCCTCCCGGAAGCATCTTCTATCCCCTACAACGCCACTGAAATCTGCTGATGCATTTCTCAATGACAACCTAGTGCTAAAACTCATGTGTTTGATGATTTCTCAAGCTCCATGGATTATCGTTTTATCTCTGAATATTGTATCTCTAAATATGTGTTGCATGAAATGGTCACCGATGAATCTGACAACTGATTCCTTTGTGTGTTGTTTGATTGAGTGTACCGCAAATAGGTGTTGTCTGAGTTTTTTGCCTAGTTAATGCATTGAACTAGCAGGGGCTGGGAAGTGCCAGGTGAAACTTAATATACAGAGTTGTAGTAGGAGTTCATGCATTAGACCTACTCATGGCTGATGCCAATAAAGTTATGTTCAGTCCAGAAATTTGCATAGTTTGGCCTAGTACTGCTCAGGTATCCATTACTGTCCTACTGCGGTATTGACATCCACAAATTACATCAGTTTGAGATATGAATCTCTTGTATTGTACCGTTAATTAATTCATACAGCCCAACAAGATTGTGCTTATTCATCAGCAACAGCTTATTCAAGGACAAATGACAAGGAATTACAGCTCGAAGTGGCAAAATGCCAATTCTTATTCTTATCACACCTTCCAAATGAATAAACCGATAATAATGGTTTGCCATCATATGACAGAATACGCATCAAACTTTACTTCTTCACAGTAACCTGTACAAGGACAAAAGATTCAGAGAAGCAGTGCCACATTCTTCACATAGATACAGAGTAGCAAACTGCCACATTCTTCAGATAAGCTACACTGCCTACACAGAAGTAGTAGCGTTGAACCAAAGCATCGGAGAAGCAGCGCGGCCAGCGCCGACGCCGCCGGGACACCGACCCATGGGGAAGCACTACTGCCGCCGGTTACGCATCACGTGGGAGAAGCTTCAGGTCTCCGTCGCGTCGCATCGGATCCCAGGTCGCCGTCGCCGCGCGGGCATCGCCGTGGGAGCCACTGACAAACACCGCAACTGTCACCAGATCGATGTCGCTTGGGACAAGCACCGGTATCCCACTCGCCCCCCACAAGGAGCCAAGCCAGAGGCTCGCCGTCGCATCGGAGATGAACAACTGCCTCGCCGTCCCAATTCTCCATCGGGACACCAGGACCAGATCGAAAGCAATGAGTCAAACAGATCGTGTGTGTTTTTTCTGACCGAAGTAGATGAGTGCAGGGGGTTATTAGCAAAAGCGCGTTTAAGTGGCTTGTGCGTTCCGCACTTTTGATCTGGTTCCTCTACTGTCGATCCGACGGAGAGGAAAGGAAGTTTTCAGGTTTTCACCGGATACTTCGCCCTGAACAAGATCGATCCATCTAATCCTCCGTATAAAAGCTAACTCAATTTGGATATTGTACTATGGCCGGCGAGCAAGCTCCCGCTCTAACAACCCTGCATGGTTTTCCGAAATCTGAATTTATTTCAAATTCAAAATATTTATCGAAACCTGACCGATTTTTAGAAAATGAATATTTTTAAATCTGAATATTTCCAAAAAAAATATTTTGAACAAATTTTAAATCTGACATTTTAAAAGATTATGAGAATCTGAATCATTTTTAATATGAATATTTTCAAAATCTAAACCATTTTCAAGTGCAAACATTTTTGTAATCTAACCCATTTAAAAAAACAATTTTCAAATATGAATATTCTAAAATTGAAACATTTTAGAATCCAATTTTTTTCAAAAAAAGAAAGATGTCAGTGAACCACAAGTAATAGTGAATAAAAATGCCGGTGAACCAAAAATAATAGTGAACAAATAATTCGGGTGAACGAAAAATTGTGGTGAACAAAAAAATAGTGAACCGAAAATGCCATTAAACCGAACCAGAAAATATCGGCGAACCTAAAAATAATAGTGAACAAAACTGCAGGTGAACCAAAAGTAATAGTGAACGAAAAATGGCGGTGAACAAAAATAAATCATCAACCAAAAATTCCCGTGAAGCAAAAAAATAGTGAGCCAAAAGAATGTAGGTGAACCAAAAATAGTAGTGAACAAAAAAATGCTAGTGAACCAGAATTAATAGTGAACAAAAAATTCCGGTAAACGAAAAATGCGGTGAACAAAAAAGAAACTGAACCAAAATGCTGGTGTACCAAAAATAATAGTGAGCAAAAAATACCGGTGAACAAAAATAATATTGAATAAAAAATACCGATGAACCAAAAATAATAGTGACCAAATAATTTGGGTGAACGAAAAAATACTGAACAAAAAATCCCGGTGAACTAAGAGTGAACGAAAAATGTCAGTGAACAAAAAAATGAACCAAAAAAATGGTGAACCAAAAAAAATAGTGAAAAAAGAAAATGTCAGTGGACCAAAAAGTATAGTGAAATGAATTCCAGTGAACCAAAAATATTAGTGAACGGAAAATGTCGGTTAACGAAAAAATGCAGGTGAACAAAAGAAAAGTAAACCAATAATACGGCACTGAGTCGAATAATTGTGAACCAAAAAGATGCGGGTGAACCAAAAATAATAGTGAACATAAAATCCCGATGAATGAACAAAAATGTCAGTGAATGGAAAAAGGCGTAAACAAAAAAGGTGAACCAAAAAATGTCGGTGAACCGGAATAATAATGAACTGTGTCGGTTGAACAAAAATAATTGTGAACAAGAAATGTTGGTGACCCAAAACTAATAGTGAATGAAAATTGTAACGCAAAGTGGCGGTGAACAAAGAAAAAATTAAACCAAAATTGCCGGTGAACCGAAAATTTGCCAAAAAAAAGTCAGTGAACCAAAATAATACTGAAAAATGCTAGTGACCAAAAATTAAAATTGAACGAAAAATATCGGTGACAGAAAATGACGGTGAACAAACAAGAAACTAAACCAAAAATGCCAGTGAAACAAAAAAATAGTGAATAAAAAATGTCAGTGAACCAAAATAATACTGGAAAAATGTTAGTGACCAAAAGTTAACATTGAACTAAAAATATGTGAACAAACAAGAAACTAAACCAAAAATGTCGGTGAAACAAAAAAATAGTGAAAAAAAAGTCGGTGAACCAAAAATAATAGGGAGCGAAAAATCTCGGTGAACGAAAAAATGTGAACCCAAAAATGACAGTGAACCGAAAATAATAGTGAACAAAAAAGTGTCGGTGAACAAAAATGCCGGTGAACAAAAAAATAGCAAACCAAAAATACCGGTGAACGGAAAATAATAATGAACCATAAAAAAGGTGATCGACTGCTCCAAAAAATGTTCATGGGAAAATAAACATATTCAACGTTTTCTGTAAAACAATGTTCGAGAGTCCATAAAAAATTTATTGCCAAAAAAATGATAAAATGAAATATGAGGATAATAAAAAAAGAAAGTAGAAAAATGCTAGTGACCAAAAGTTAACATTGAACAAACAAATATGTGAACAAACAAGAAAATAAACCAAAAATGTTGGTGAAACAAAAAAAATAGTGAACAAAAAATGTCGGTGAACCAAAAATAATTGGGAATGGAAAATCTCGGTGAACGAAAAAATGTGAACCCAAAAATGACGGTGAACCGAAAATAATAGTGAACAAAAAAGTGTCAGTGAACGAAAATGCCAGTGAACAAAAAGAAGCAAACAAAAAATATCGGTGAACCAAAAATAATAATGAACCAAAAAAGAGGTGATCGGCTGCTCCAAAAAATGTTCATGGGAAAATAAACATATTCAACGTTTTCTGTAAAACAATGTTCGAGTGTCCATACAAATTTTATTGCCAAAAAAAATGAGAAAATGAAATATGAGGATAATAAAAAAAGAAAGTAGAAAGGAATAGTAAAATGAGAAAATAAAATAGTACAGTAAATGGAAATAGAGAAAGAAAACATAAAGGAAAAAAGGGAGGAAGAAAGAAAAACAGAACTGGAAAACAAAATAGTGCGCGGCGACTGCTGTTGTGAAAGAAACGAAGAAGAAGAAAGATTACGACAAGAAATTCTCCATAGGCAGCGAAATGGGCCAAGCCCATAAGTCGATAGAGAGTAGGCGTGCGGGAATAAGGGTGCCCCTAAGAAAAGGGTCCCTTCTGGAAGGCAGTTCATGCATGAGAGGACGCCATGTGGCAGCGCGTGGACAGAAGGAAATTTCAGCACGGCACCGCACGTACGTGGTCCTGGTCCGATCGAAAGGAAATTTCAGCGCGTGGACGGAAGGACGGAAGGTGCAACACCGTACGCGCGTGACCAGGCCGGCCGGCCGGCCGGACGTACAGAAATCAGTACGTGATGTACAAAACCTGCTACTATAAGCACGATACCATGAAATTTTAAAATCTGAGATGTACAAGCAATACCGGAGTATAGAACACGGTGTACAACATATGCATTCAATTGCACATTTTTTCCTTTTAGTTAGTATTTTCCGGGTACGCATGTACACCTATATGTATTGTACAACTAGACAGATACATATTGTACATACATAGGTTGTACAGCTATACAGACATATGTTGTACAACTACGCAAACACAGTTTGTACAACTAACAGGTTGTACAACTAAAGAGACACATGTTGTACAACTATACAGAAACAAGTTGTACAACTAAACAGACACAGCTTGTACAGACACAAGTTGTACAATTAGATAGACACAGATTGTACAGACATATGTTGTACTACTATATAGACACATGTTGTACAATTAGGCAAACACAGGTTGTACAAACACAGGTTGTAAAACTACACAGACACGGATTGTACAACTATACATAACTGGTTGTACAAAAAAAAAGTTCATCGAAACCTATCAACATGAGATCTAGTTTTGAACATCTCGACCCGAGGAGCTCAAAAGTGAAAACGGTTCGTAATTTGGATAAACGGTTCTCAAGATATTTCATTTTTTTAAAAACGAATCTCAAAATAAATGCACATGCAACTCTCCGCACGGATAAGCTGAAATCACACCAAAACTCTCTCGTGCTGCCACTTGTCGCATATGAAAGCACCCACGGGGGACCGCGTGAAGGGAAAAGCTGACACTTGTCATCACGCCACGGTCCGCTGGGTTTCCTTCACAAAGGGAACCCCTTTCCTAGTGATTTCCTTGCGGTACGCGCGATACAGCAAATTACAGGCAGACAGGAGTGCGACCATAATTTTTGGGGCCCCCAAATTTTCAAGTTAGCCTTATAGAATTTGGCAGCAGCAGCCCATCAGTTTCAAGCCCACCCAAGGCTCCTCAACTCTTGGAAATCGCGTACACGCCCCAATCCCCGAGCGGACCTTGACCTAGGACCGCCCGGCTCCCGATCGACCAGACTATTTTTTTTGAAAGCCCCGATCGACCAGACTAATGATGGAGAGGGATAGAATATGTAGGGAGTAGCGATGCGAGAAAATACGATCGCCAGGCCGTCGGTTCGTCTCGTCAATTACGGCAATCCGATCTATAAACGGCCAGGCGGACAGCGGCCACACGCCGGCGCAAGACACGGAAGCCGCCTCCGCCTCCGCATGCGCGATCTTCCGCAAGCTCCAGGTTCTAACTCCTACATCACAGATTTGTTCTTGGTTGTATGGAATCACGAGTCCACTCAATCGAATATGTGCTCAGCATGGTCTATTTGAACTAGTGTTTTTCTTCTTTTGGGATTCGATGGCAAAAGTTACTATGTGTCCTTTTCCATATCTGGGTTGAAAAAACCTATATATCCGTCGGTACATGCATGTTTACTCATGAACAATAATATGTTTTAGTTATGTTCTCTTTGAACAGGATGCTTGCAAAGTTTCTAAGCCAATTAAAAAGCTGTGTACTTGAAACGCAAGAATATACTACCTCCGATCCGTAAAAAGAGTCAGAAGTCGTATGTATGTGTTGTGCTAATTACCTTCTTTTCCCACGACACTTTTTGTGGAACAGGGGGAGTATTAAATTTCTGAACTAGAACTTCACTAGGAAATGGAACTCCTCCTAATTGACTCATACGCACAACCACATGTTGAAGTCTGCTGTACACGATATATGTATACATTTTGTCATACATGGCACTTGATCAAACAACATATACAGGGCAGATGGCCAGCAGAAGCAAGTCTTTTAGATTTCTAGGGTGAGCTAATAGCATATAGTCAAGTAAGGGCGATATAGAGAGAAAAAGTTATCTACTACTTACAACACATACTTTTATTCTACAATGGCTCAGCGAGAACTGGAAGAAACAAGCGAAAAAACTATCTAGCAGTTGTGGTAGATATAGTCAAATCATTAACATAACATGTCTCAGTAGTAGTACAGGATGACTCTTCATTGCCCACCCTTAGATTGAAATATGGTGGGTGCTTGGGCTCCCTTTGGATCTTGGTCTTGCTGCTTAGCATTGCAATTACATCCAACATGGTTGGTCGATCTGATGCATTCTCTTGTACACATAGAAGTGCAATGTTAATGCACCTCATCATTTCCGCCGAGTGACACTCGGGAAGCAATGTCGCATCAACGAGTTCTGTCCATCTTCCCTCTTCCCATAACTGCCAAGCCTATTTAAAATTTAATCACAACATTAGATACATGACACGAGATAATACACATTTTTTATGTTATATGAATGTCTATGCTCTCACATATCCAATAAAATTGATGAACCCTCCACATTGGTTGCTACCAGAATTCCTTATCCCACTAAGGATCTCCAGAATTAAAACTCCAAAGCTGAATACATCAGATTTGATAGAGAATAGGCCCTCGGAAGCATACTCGGGAGCCATGTAGCCACTAAAATTATGTATAAAATAATAATAAAGGCGCAATCAGTCTATGGTTAAATTTCAGTGAAGTTCATAAATTGACCAACTGATATGAAACTTACTATGTACCAACCACTCTTCTTGTACTGTTTTCTTCAATGTTATTTGATGTGAAAATCTTTGCTAGTCCAAAATCTGAAATTTTAGGAGTCATTTCGTTATCCAAGAGTATGTTGCTTGGTTTAAGATCTCGATGTATGACACGTAACCGAGAGTGTTTGTGTAGGTAAAGAAGTCCTTCCGCTATTCCTTCAATTATTGCAAGACGTTTGTCCCAATCCAATATTTTATTTTGATTTTTATCTGCACATGAGCTAAAGATAATTAGTATTACATAGAAAATTATCTAAAAAATATTTGGAAGTTATCGATGGAAACTATACACATAATGCCGGTGAAAACAATATACGAATATATTTTCAACAATATTTAACCTATGAATCCAGAAGTGCAAGTATATACCAAATATGAAGAAGTGCAAGTATATACCAAATATGAAGAAGTCCAAGCTTTTGTTTGGCAAGTATTCATAGACCAATATTTTCTCTTCTCCTTGAGAACAACATCCCAAGAGTCTAACCAAATTGCTGTGTTGAAGCTTTGCTATGAGCTCTACTTCATTTTTGAACTCTATGAAACCTTGTCCCGAATTTGAAGAAAGTCTCTTAACTGCTATCTCCGTTCTGTCAGGAAAGTGTCCCTGGGGTAAAACGTTAAGAATGTTCTTTAAAAATATCATGCCGCAATCCAGTTTCTGTATCATGCACGAGTTAATAGTGACTAGTAATTGAGTAAAATCAAATGAATATCACATTGGATCAATATTTTCCACTTAATTATTGTACTGTGAAATGACAAGGCTATGTTGGGATGTTATTTTATTTCGCAGGAATGTTTGACAAAAAGGAAAACATAACCTATATATTCATATTGATTATAGAAGAAGGATGATAGAGGGCTGTTATATATGTACCTTATATACAGGGCCAAATCCACCTTCTCCAAGTTTGTTTTCTTCAGAAAAATTACCGGTAGCCTCTAATATTTCATGAAAGTCATAAACGGAAAACTCTGCTCCCATTTCCCAAACAAGTTCATGATCTCCTCCTCGCGGCTGGTGAGAGCTCTTTCCTCCTAATCTCACTATACCTGCAAATTTAAGAATTGGCACAATCTCGATCGGTCTTTTTACTGTGACTCTTTGCTGAGCGGAATACATACATTAATTTTGATAAGCATTTCAGTACCTTTTCTGTATCTCCTTGCAATGCGACGACGGTAAAAGATGAAGCAAAAAACAACAAGTGCCACAGGACCAGCTACACATAAGGCAATTGCCCAGGGTTTGATTCGTCCTATAAAATTAACATCCACGTAAGAATTATTACAAGTCCTTAATAATATCATGGAAACTAATCAGAGTTTTTGGCACGTAAGCATGGATACACAAACTAAATGAAAATCTTCTAAAAAAAACTAAATTGAGTTGTTCATCGCGGCTCATAGACGTACTCTTGCCTGGCGGCGCCGGAGCAATGGATATTGGACTGATCCGTCGTGTGGGTTGGTCGAAGAACATAAACGCCTCAAACCTGATGTTGCAGCGCAGCACGAGGATGCGTCCACCTAGGCGCATGGACGTGGTGGTGTTGACCATGCCGATGAGCCGCTGGAGGCAGGCTAGGCAGTCACCGGTGGACAGGTCCGGCGTGCACTGCGCCAGGGAGTAGAGCGTCGGAACGGCGTCCATGACGGTGGTGGCGTACCGCCTCGCCGGATCGGCAGCCGCGTCCTGAGCCGTGACCGTCAGTAGGTTGAGGACGTCGGCGGGAACAACACTGGCAGCCCCGTCGCCGGAGATGTTGCTCGGGTTCCACGACTGGAAGAGGGTAGAGTTCTCGGTAATACCATTGGCTGGGCTGAGGAAGCCATCGTCGCCGGAGAAGCCGACGATGCACCCTGCCTGCTGGTCGTTGGCGTACTCGTAGTAGACGGCGACGCCCTTGCGGAATGGGCACACCTGCCGCGCGTCCTGGAACGCGGCGGTGATGCAATCTCTGCACGCTGTGTCGTTGGCAAAGTCGCCGCGGCAGAGCGCGAGCGCATGCACCGAGTCGGGGGACTGGCCGGTGCTGGCGGCGGCGAAGAGCTGTGGGGAGGTGGAGGCGTTGCTTGCGAGTGAGGTGGCGAGGACGGCAAGGTTGGACTGGTAGGTGCTGTTGGCCGTGTAATTGCCGCCGTTGCCACAGAGCTCCGCCGTTGCCGTTGCCGACAGCGGCATCAGGAGGAGAAGGAGCAGGACGCCCACCATTGCTTGTTTTGCATCGACCATTTGGAAAAACCGAAAAGATAGTAAAATTATTCAGCGGCCGGCCGGTTGCCCCTTTCAGCAGTCAATCGGACAGTCAAAAACTTTGAAACCATCAAATATGCACCTGTTTATCTAATGAAATAATTATTCACCTGCCGGCATCATCGAATAGAACAAGCTTACTTCTATAAAGATGATGTTGGAATAATCCATTAGAACCTTCAAAAGTCATGTCTTGGGGTTGTCATCACTGAAATGAATCTGGGACAAACAACAACAAAGAAAAGGACGTCTACCAGATCAACTTAGGTACGTACAATCTATCACCTGGTCACCGTCGTTTGGGAAACCAGCTATGGTTATTCAATAATAAATACATTGGATCAATCTTGAATCCTTCACTCGTAGTAAAGACAAAAAATGCATGCATATTGCATAGTACCGCGAGATAAAATTTGCGCTCACATACTCAACCTTTATGCATCGAATAATTATATATATCCGAAATATTTATACCCCTTATATTTTGGCTACAAAGTTGGTCTTATTTTTAGGATTTTTCCAGTAGGAAGTCATCTCTTAGTATTTTTGTCTGTATATACTATATAGGAATTCTTATAATTAGATAAATCAAAGCAAACTAAATTCTAACTTTCGGCAAGGATTGGAGAAAGGCATACGAGAGAGCACGCTCGGGAGGCCAGTGAAAAAAATGCGCGTGGAAGAGCTATTCTTAGCCGACTAATGGTTGTTGGACATGACAGTGGTGGAGGCTCGCTTGGTGGAGTGGTGGCTGCGACTTCGAGTCGGTTGCTTTTGTTATCGTTCCCTAGGCGAAACTTTAGGTTATTTTTACCTTTATTAGAAGTTTTGCATCGTTCCTCTCATCAAAATTCATCGTTCACAATGCAAAATACATTATACTGAATTAGTTACACAGATCTAATAAGATTATAATAAACACTCAAATAACCTAATTTAAGGGAGGTAAAAATGTGAAAAATAAAATTAAATGAAAAATGTGAGGTAAGGTACAAACAACCAATTCTGCACTCCAAATAAGAAAGGGAGTGACCAATTAGACTTTCATAGTAGAAACATGTTATCTTATACAGTGGAAAAACCACATAATGCAAGAAAAAAACACTATCTCCCAATTGTGACAGATACAGTCATGTTATTAATACTACATGACTCAGTAGCGGTAGAAGGCTCTTCATTTCCTACCCTAACATTGAAATAAGCCGGTTGCATCGGCTCATCCATGATCATGGTGTCACTGCTGAGCATTGCTATAACATCAGCCATGGTTGGTCGATCTGCTGCGTTCTCCTGCACACACAACAGTGCTAGGTTAATGTACCTCATCATCTTTTCCGAGTGACTTTTGGGATCCAGTGTTGCATCTACAAGATCAATCCACCTTCCCTCTTCCCATAACTGCCATGCCTGTTTGCAATATTGAGGTTTGTCAGAAAATTAAATACATTTTGAAATGCTTATATTTGTGTGCATAATCTCACATATCCAAGTAGATTGATGAAATCTCCACATTGTTTGCTTCCTGAATTTCGTATTCCACTAAGGATCTCAAAGATAATAACACCAAAGCTGAAGACGTCGGATTTAATAGAGAAGATGCCTTCCGAAGCATACTCAGGGGCCATATAGCCACTAAAATGGTATATTATACATGTCAAAACTATTGTAATTTGTCAAATTGTAATATAAAAACTCATGAATGGAAATGAATGAAACTTACTATGTACCAACCACTCTTCTTGTAGTGTTTCCTTCATTGTTATTTGAGGTGGATATTTTTGCTAGTCCAAAATCTGAAATCTTTGGATTCATTTCGTTGTCGAGGAGTATGTTGCTTGGTTTAAGATCTCGATGTATGACACGCAGTCGGGAGTGCTTATGTAGATAAAGAAGTCCATGGGCTATTCCTTCAGTTATTGCTACAAGTTTGGACCAATCCAGTAAAGCTCTTCTTTTTTCATCTGCACATCAGTTAGATATCAGTATAACAGAAAAACGATAGGAAAATGATAAAGTACCATTTGATTACCTTGGGAATGAACTATACTAAGGCGACTAACATAAACAAAATGCCGAGCCATTTTTAGCAATTCTGATGCGTCTACAAACAGTATGTTAACTCAGTCAGGAAATGCAAAGGCATACCAAAGATGAAGAAATCCAAGCTTTTGTTTGGCATATATTCATAAACCAATATTTTTTCCTCCTCCAAAGAGCAACATCCCAAGAGCCTAACCAAATTTCTATGCTGGAGTTTTACTATGAGTTGGACTTCATTTTTGAACTCTGTGAAACCTTGTCCTGAATGTGAAGCAAGTCTTTTCACCGCTATATCCACTCCATCAAAAAGCTTGCCCTGGGAATAATATGTATTAAAAAATTAGGCTCTTCTTGTTGACACTCAAGTCCGCCTTTCCCTATCTATTTTATACTATCCAGCTAGGTTGGTCAGAAGTGCCTAGTCTTGATAATTGTTTCGGTGATAATAACTGTAATCCATTCAATCATGCACGTTAGCAGCCTAAAATAGTTCCAAATAAAATTTGGAAACCACATATACATATGCTAATTTACCTTGTAGACAGCGCCAAAGCCACCTTGCCCAAGTTTGTTTTCCTCCGAGAAATTATTTGTCGCCCGTAGTAGCTGTTCAAAATCAAACATTGAGAACTCTGAATTTTTTCCTTGCCACACCAGTTGTTCCTCTCCTTCCGAATCCGCGAAAGGCCTGGATCCTTGTAATCTCATCACTTTACCTGCATATATGATTGGCAGCATGTTATTCTCTCTTGAATGATGTTTAAAGTCTCATATTATCTGATTAACACTATATTTTATGGAGCTATAGCTTCATTTCAAAACTAATTAGCATACCTTTTCTTTGCTTTGTGAGCCGACGACAGTATAAAACGACGCATAGAAATGCTGCAGCCGTTAGAGGAACTATAACTATGGGAATTGCCCACAACTTGCTCTTACGCCCTGATGTATAAGAACATGATAATTATTATTATAACCAAACAAATAATGATATGTACTCCCTCCGTTCCAAATTAGATGTCATCCATTTGCCCAAAAGTATATGTATATATGCAGTTTAAGCAGCGGTCAACCAGTCATGGTAACGGACGTACTCTTATGTTCAGATGGCGGGCCGAGACTCAGCATCGGTTCGCCGTTATAGAACTTAGACGCCTCGTATCTGAAATAACACCGTATGACACCGATCTGCCCTCCCGTGCGCTGGGACGTGGTGGAGTTGATCATGCCGAGGAGACGACGCAGGCACGTCAGACAGTCGCTGGCGGAGAGGTCCGGCGTGCACTGTGCCAGAGAGTACACCTTCGGGAAGGTGGTGCCGCTGTCCATGACGCCCGTGGCGAACCGCCTGGGCGCCGCACTCGCCGCCTTCTCCACGGTCTCAGCAAGAAGGTCGTGGATGAGGCCGGTGATGAGGGGCACGTCGCCGGTGACGTTCTTGATGTTCCATCTCTCGAAGGGCGACCCACCGTCGTCTTCTGCTCCCATGGTATTTAGGGGCGCCACGAGGATGTCCTTGGTGTTGTAGACGATGATGCAGTCGGCATAGAAGGCAGCGCTCACGTAGCACTGCTGTCCAGGCGGCGTAGCGTTCTGAAATCTGCCAAACTTGTCGGCGACGCAGTCGGCGCAGGTGGAGTCATAGAGGATGTCGCCGCGGCAGAGGGCGAGCGCATGGACGATGTCGGGAGCTTGGCCGAAGGTGGCGGTGGCGAAGTGTACCGGGGAGGAGGAGGTTTTGTTTGGGAGGGTGGCTGCGACGGCCTTAACGTTATCGCAGAATACATCGGCGGTCTGGGCAGACGCTTGGAAAGGCGCGAGGCTGCTGAGTAGGAGCAGCAGGATGATCGCCATATGGCTTCTTGTTGTTTGTTCTTCTGCCAGATGATCAACTCAGCCAGTGCCCTCAGGCCTTATCTATCACCAGATTACCATCCGTCACCTGTAAGATATGATTGATAGAAACCTTATTTTTTAGATGATTTATGCCCCGGTCAACACCTTAGTTTGAAACCATCAAGGATAAACAATCACGCTTAATTTTTTGAATCATTCCTTCACTTCACCTGGTCTTCGACAGGTCATGGCAGCGCCATATATCTAGAATAAAAGAGGTCAGTGGATGTTTGTTCTGTTTTCCTTCTAATGAAGACAAACCTGGTATAATTCATTCTCGTCTGAACTTTCATATGTTCTACTTTAGCCTTGTTGCTATCTTGTCTGCATATTTTTCCCTTATGTCTCCTTTTAAGTATATTCATGGTTTCATCTTTAGGAATGGATAAACGTATCATCGTCAGATGTCGCTTTTGAGTGACTACGTACACATGTACCGGCAACAAATAATTTCCACACAACGTCTTGACTAGGGCACTCAACAATTGTAAAGAAACTATAGCTAGAATATGTGTTGTCTCTAGCCCCTATGCGGCCGTCCCCAGTTAACAAAAATTTATCAGTCACCGTCAACCACGACGTACTGACTTAATTTACTATGATTCATACGCTCGATCTCATTCTTCAAGGTTTTTCCCTAGAAAAAGGTTTAACTAACTAGGTCGTTGCAATGTATATTCCAATAAAGTCCAGAAATTCCAGTATCAAAGTTTGATCATTTCTTTGGGTGACCCTATATGAACTCCATGATAGCTCTGCGATACTCCAAACTGGTGGCCTAGTATTTAGTTTTACGGTTTTGCTAATTCTCAGTCGACTGAGAATTAAGAAAATTGGCTTAATTCTCAGTCGCTTCGGTAGCCGTCGGACTTGTACGTTAAGATTCGTACGTGTGGTGTCATTTTCTCGTTCTAAAGCAAACACTGACCGCAGATACGTGAGGAATTCAGTTCTGGGCCTTTTGTTTTCTTGTAGCGATACGGGCTTGCCTTCCATGTACGTAAATGGGATGTTGTACACTTTTGCCTTCTTTCCTCGTTTGTGCATACTTTCATATTTTGTTTTTTCTTTTATTATCTTGTAGCGTTGTATTTTTATTATTTTTCCTTGCTTCCATTATTTTTATATTTTGTTTGGTTGTTTTGTATCTTTTTCTATGTTTTTTTTTCTCATGTTCACCAACTAATATAAGTCTTGTATTTTCTAAACATAACATTTTTTTTGCTCAGTCGGTAATCTACCGACCGATTTTTTGCTCTAAGATTCGTGTGAATTGTCGCTAGTCTTGTCGGTCCTCGCTAGTTTTTTTCTATTTGAGTACTGGTCTCGTCGCTAGCTGCGAGATGTACACGCGCGGACGTATGAGGGCGTAGTGTAGCTGGGCCTTTAGTTATTTCGTTTGTCTACCGCAGATGTAGCGCGCGTGAAGTTTGTAAAAGGGTTTTTCTTCCATGTAATTTGGATTCAAAATTGAGCCTATACCGGTGTGTGGGCTTTTTCTTGTGTTGTCATTTTGGTTGTTGAAGGGAGCGAAAAACTCTCGGTTATTTATCTATTTTTGTTTATTCTCAAAAGAAAAATATATGTTTTGTTCTATATTTCCTTCTAGTAATTTATTTTTCTTATCTTTCTTTTCCATTTTCCTTGGCAAATCTGATGTGTCCAAATTTGTCTTTACATTATTATTTGAGTGCATTGAACAATGCACTCATTTACTTTTTTAGAGGGTGCGAATTTTGTTTATTCATGATTATTTTAATTATATTTTTCTTTAACTATATTTTGGAATTACTAATTCTTAATTGTAAGAGTATTAGTTAAATCCCAGTCAAATCTAGGCCGCCTAATTCATGCGAGGTGATTGTTGGATTGTGTAATTTGTTATTTTGCTTTGTACCGACTATGGTTTTTGGTTTTAGCGATGCAATTACATGAATTTACTATGTGTCTGGGTTTTTTTTTGGTTGCAAGTCGGGTTGTAACTGAGATTTTATCAGTCGATAGTTCGTTTGCAACTGTGATCATTTTCAGTTGCAAGTGGGGCTGCAATTAAGATTATTCCAGCTGCTAGTCGGGGTTGCAACTGACTTAGCTTTAAGTCAGGGCGCAACTGATTTTTTCCAGTTGCAAGTGGAGTTGTAACTGAGTTATTTTTTCTAGTTTCAAATGCGGTTGCAACTGAGATTTTTTAACTCAGATATTTTTTCCAGTTGCAGGTGCAGTTGCAACTAAAGATATGTTTTGCAGTTGCAAGTGTGGTTGCAACTGAGATATTTTTTTCCAGTTGCAAGTGGAGGTGTAACTGAGATTTGTTTTACAGTTACAAGTGCGGTTGCAACTGAGATATTTATTCGAGTTGCAACTGGAGTTCTATCTGAAATATTTATATTAGTTGCAAGTGTAGTTGCAACTGAGATATTGTTTTCTAGTTGCAACTGGAGTTGTAACTGAGATATTTTTTCGGAGTCAGGTCCATGGCCGTCCGATCATTGTTTGCATCGCGATTCGTGCGTGTGGAGATTCGGCCCGGTTTGTGTAGCTGGTTGGTTGTTGGGCTTTGGCCTGTCTTTTTTTTCGCGTCGCGCGTGTTGGTGGGCAGCTAGCAGAGGGTGCGGGTGGGCTTGGGCTGCATAGAGAGGTCATTTGGGTGGGATAGGCTGGGAGAGAGAGCTCGTTGTGGGCACGGTTCTTTTTTTTTGGCGGTTTTATTGTCTAGGCTTGTTCTGTTATTATGTAGTTTGCGGTCCAATTTTTTTTCCTGTACGTTTTTCTTTTTAGTATATGTACTAGTGGATATAATTATTATTCTTTTTATTTTAATGTGCCGAAGTTATTTTTCTGTGAAGGCATGTGCTCTTTTTTTGTTGTAGATTTTTTTTGTTATTTTTGAATTGGATGATATAATATTTTTGCGGACTTTTTATTTTTTGTGTTTGGCGATCTGACTTTTTTTTGTCCTTTTTTATTGTGTTGTATGAAATTCAATTGATTCAACTCGATTGAGATCAATTGACAATAATTAGTCGATAGCAAAATGAAAATCGACAAACTCGTCGGTCAAATGAAGAAATTAGCAAACCAAAATTTAATTGTTTTTTGTTTTGTCTTTTTGGATGCCACTTAGAACTGCGATTGCAACTGAGTTTTTCTCGATGATATAAGACAGTTGCAACTGAATTTGAACCTGAGTTCTTTCCTAAGATAGGCCAGTTACAACTACGCTTGCAACTGAGTTTTCTCCTGAGACAGGCCAGTTGCAACTGCGCTTCCAACTGAGTTTTAGTTACTATTTTTTTTTGTTAAATTTCATTTATTTAATTTTTATTTAATATTTTTGTGTTTTTTGTTGTTTTTGTTAAATTTCTTTTATTTAATTTTTATTTAATGTTTTTGTGTTTTTTGTTTGTTTTTGGAAGGCAGTTGCAACTATTATTGCAAATGAGTTTTTTTTTCTAAGATATGTCAGTTGCGACTTGCAACTGAGTTTTTTTTTCCTGAGAGAGGCTAGTTGCAACTGCACTTGCAACTGAGAGTTTTCCTGAGAGAGGCCAGTTGCAACAGCACTTGCAAATGAGTTTTTCCCTGAGATATGCCAGTTGCAACTGCGCTTGCAACCGAGTTTTTCCCTGAGACAGGCCAGTTGCAACTGTGTTTTACTTACTAATTTTTGTTATTTTATTTAATGTTTTGTGTTTTTTATTTGTTTTCGGAAGCCAGTTGTAACTGTGATTGCAAATGAGTTTTTCCCTGAGACGTATCAGTTGCAACTTCACTTGCAACTGAGTTATTAATTATTATTATTACTATTTTACTTTTACTTTTTTTATTTTAAGTTTTTTTTTGTTGGAAGCCAGTTGCAACTGAGTTTTTTTCCTGAAAGAGGCTAGTTGCAACTTCACTTGCAACTGAGAGTTTTCCTGAGAGAGGTCAGTTGCAACTACACTTGCAAATGAGTTTTTTCCTGAGATATGCCAGTTGCAACTGCGCTTGCAACCGAGTTTTTCCCTGAGACAGGCCAGTTGTAACTGCGCTTCCAACTGAGTTTTAGTTACTATTTTTTTGTTAAATTTCTTTTATTTAATTTTTGTTTAATGTTTTTGTGTTTTTTTGTTTGTTTTTTGGAAGGCAGTTGCAACTTTGATTGCAAATGAGTTTTTTTTCCTGAGATAGGCCAGTTGCAACTGCGCTTGCAACTGAGTTTTTCCCTGAGACAGGCCAGTTGCAACTGCGCTTGCAAATGAGTTTTAATTACTATTTTTTTGTTAAATTTTTTTATTTTTTATTTTCATTTAATGTTTTTGTGGTTTTTGTTTGTTTTGGAAGCCAGTTGCAACTGTGATTGCAAATTAGTTTTTTCCTGCGATAAGCCAGTTGCAACTGCGCTTGCAACCGAGTTTTTTCCTCAGACATGCCAATTGCAACTGCGCTTACAACTGAGTTTTAATTACTATTTTTTGTTAAATTCTTTTATTTAATTTTTATTTAATGTTTTTGTGTTTTTTGTTTGTTTTGGAAGCCAGTTGCAACTGTGATTGCAAATGAGTTTTTTCCTGAGATATGCCAGTTGCAACTGCGCTTGCAACTGAGTTTTTCCCCGAGACAGGCCAGTTGCAATTGCGCTTGCAACTGAGTTTTAATTACTATTTTTTTGTTAAATTTCTTTTATTTTATTTTTATTTAATGTTTTTGTGTTTTTTTGTTTGTTTTGTAAGCCAGTTGCAACTTTGATTGCAAATGAGTTTTTTTTCCTGAGATAGGCCAGTTGCAACTGCGCTTGCAACTGAGTTTTTCCCTGAGACAGACCAGTTGCAACTGCGCGTGCAACTGAGTTTTAATTACTATTTTTTGTGAAATTTCTTTTATTTTATTTTTATTTAGTGTTTTAGTGTTTTTTGTTTGTTTTGGAAGCCAGTTGCAACTTTGATTGCAAATGAGTTTTTTTCCTGAGATAGGCCAGTTGCAACTGCGCTTGCAACTGAGTTTTTCTCTGAGACAGGCCAGTTGCAACTTCGCGTGCAACTGAGTTTTAATTACTATTTTTTGTCAAATTTCTTTTATTTTATTTTATTTTATTTTATTTTTATTGAATGTTTTTGTGTTTTTTGTTTGTTTTGGAAGCCAGTTGCAACTGTGATTGCAAATGAGTTTCTTCCTAAGATAGGCCAGTTGCAACTGCGCTTGCAACCGAGTTTTTCCCTGAGACAGTCCAGTTGCAACTGCGCTTGCAACTGAGTTTTAATTACTACTTGTTTGTTAAATTTATTTTATTTTTATTTAATGTTTTTCTGTTTTTTGTCTGTTTTTGGAAGGCAGTTGCAACTGTGATTGCAAATGAGTTTTTTCCAGAGATATGTCAGTTGCAACTGCACTTGCAACCGAGTTTTTATCTGAGACATGCCAGTTGCAACTAAGTTTTAATTACTATTTTTTGTTATTTTATTTAAAGTTTTTGTGTTTTTTGTTTGTTTTTGGAAGGCAGTTGCAAGTGTTATTGCAAATGAGTTTTTTCCTGAGATAGGCCAGTTGTAACTGCGCTTGTAACCGAGTTTTTCCCTGAGACAGGCCAGTTGCAACTGAGTTTTAATTACTATTTTTTGTTATTTTATTTTATTTTTATTTAATGTTTTTGTGTTTTCTGTTTGTTTTTTGAAGCCAGTTGCAACTGTGATTGCAAATGAGTTTTTTCATGAGATAGGCTAGTTGCAACTGCGCTTGCAACCGGGTTTTTCCCTGAGACAGGCCAGTTGCAACTGAGTTTTAATTACCATTTTTTGTTATTTTATTTAATTTTTATTTAATGTTTTTATGTTTTTTGTTTGTTTTTGGAAGCCAGTTGCAACTGTGATTGCAAATGAGTTTTTTCCTGAGATAGGTCAGTTGCAACTGCGCATTCAACCGAGTTTTTCCGTGAGACTGACGCAACTGGAGTGTTTTCCTCAGACGTGACAGTTGCAACTTCACTTGCTACTGAGTTCTTAATTATTATTATTTTGTTTTTCTTTTTTCTTTTTTGATTTTAAGTTTTTTTGTTGGAAGCCAGTTGCAACTACACTTGCAATTGAGTTTTTTCCTGAGAGAGGCTAATTGCAACTGCACTTGCAACTGAGAGTTTTCTTGAGAGAGGCCAGTTGCAACTGCACTTGCAAATGAGTATTTTTAGCCAGTTGCAACAGTACTTTCAACTGAGGTTTTTCTCACATGCGGAAGCTAGTTGCAGCTGAACCTCCAACTCGATTTTATTTGTATTATTATTTTAATTGTTTTTGTTTTAGTTTGGAAGGCAGTTGCCACTGCACTTATAACTGAGATTTTCTCTAACCTATAAGCCAGCTGCAACTACACACGCAAATAATTGTTTTTTTGAGCCAGTTACAACTACACTTGCAAGTGAGTTTTTTCTCATGTGTGGAAGCCAGTTGCAACTGAACCTGCAAACTACCGTTCTTTTCCAGTTGAGGTTTTTTGAGTTTCAAGTGAGGGCGCAACTAATTTCTATTCAATTGCAAATCAGGTAGCAATTTAGTTTTTATTTCTAGCTGCAGGTCATGATGCAAGTTTTTCTCATGGCAAGTGAGAGTGCAACAAAGTTTTTTTCTGCTGCAAGTCAAGTTGCAATTGAATTATTTCTAGTGCAAGTCAGCCTATAAGTAACTAAGACTCGACAATGGGCGACGGCTAGTCTCGATGTAGAACCTAGTAGATTAGTGTTGCTGAGGACTCCCGTCGAGTGCTGAGGTGGCCCGCTGAGGCTTACCAAAAACTCAAATCACGAGGCTTGTGGAGGGTCAGTGATACTTGTCGAGTATGGTTGAAATTGTCAAGGGTCGGCGATGCTTGTTGATGGTCGGGGATGCTTGTCTAGGGTCGACGGTGCTTGTCGAGGGTCGGGGATGGCTGATGACGGTCTGAGTGGCCCCGATGATGTCTCGGATGGGCAACATCATGGTTCCGAGAGCCGGTGAGGGGCACGTCGGAGTGGTCGTAGAGATCTTGGCGTGATCGCAGGGTTGGGCAATGAACAACGCCCCCGAGGAGAGCTCGTCGTAATAGCCACCTGACTTGAGGTGGCCGCCAACCCGGCGACGCGAGAGGTGGTCTTCGTCCCGGTTATTGACATATTCGTACAACCGGACATCGTCTTGGCGAGGCAACACATATGTGGTCGGGTAAGACGGCGGCGTGGTCGACATATTTGAACCATTGTGGCACTTTTTTTCTTTTTTTCTTTGTGGGTTGCTAGTTTTTATGAGATGGACAATAAAGAGGTTTACAGTTTTTAGAATGATAAAAGGAGTGTGAAAGTTTGAGGCGACTCGATCAACGGAGAGCGGCATAATACCTGCATGCGTGCACTGCTTTTCTCATTCTAAAAACTGCATTATTTCCCTCTTGATCGACTCTCACGTGCATGCGTGCTGCAATTTTTTTTTTGAGGTATGTATGTACCTGCGATGACTAATGGGCCTTCAGAACTCCACTTTGCTTCCTGGCCCATTTGCATGCGTGTGCGTACGGTCTGTGCCGCTGTGCGTCCCTGGAATATTTCGATCACGACAAAGCAGACGAACGAGGCCAGCACGTACGTGACGTCAGCTGACTGAGAATTAGCTTAATTCTCAGTCAGCTGAGCCTTAGACAGACCCGGTTTTGCTAATTCTCAGTCGACTGAGAATTAAGAAAATTGGCTTAATTCTCAGTCGCTTCGGTAGCCGTCGGACTTGTACGTTAAGATTCGTACGTGTGGTGTCATTTTCTCGTTCTAAAGCAAACACTGACCGCAGATACGTGAGGAATTCAGTTCTGGGCCTTTTGTTTTCTTGTAGCGATACGGGCTTGCCTTCCATGTACGTAAATGGGATGTTGTACACTTTTGCCTTCTTTCCTCGTTTGTGCATACTTTCATATTTTGTTTTTTCTTTTATTATCTTGTAGCGTTGTATTTTTATTATTTTTCCTTGCTTCCATTATTTTTATATTTTGTTTGGTTGTTTTGTATCTTTTTCTATGTTTTTTTTTCTCATGTTCACCAACTAATATAAGTCTTGTATTTTCTAAACATAACATTTTTTTTGCTCAGTCGGTAATCTACCGACCGATTTTTTGCTCTAAGATTCGTGTGAATTGTCGCTAGTCTTGTCGGTCCTCGCTAGTTTTTTTCTATTTGAGTACTGGTCTCGTCGCTAGCTGCGAGATGTACACGCGCGGACGTATGAGGGCGTAGTGTAGCTGGGCCTTTAGTTATTTCGTTTGTCTACCGCAGATGTAGCGCGCGTGAAGTTTGTAAAAGGGTTTTTCTTCCATGTAATTTGGATTCAAAATTGAGCCTATACCGGTGTGTGGGCTTTTTCTTGTGTTGTCATTTTGGTTGTTGAAGGGAGCGAAAAACTCTCGGTTATTTATCTATTTTTGTTTATTCTCAAAAGAAAAATATATGTTTTGTTCTATATTTCCTTCTAGTAATTTATTTTTCTTATCTTTCTTTTCCATTTTCCTTGGCAAATCTGATGTGTCCAAATTTGTCTTTACATTATTATTTGAGTGCATTGAACAATGCACTCATTTACTTTTTTAGAGGGTGCGAATTTTGTTTATTCATGATTATTTTAATTATATTTTTCTTTAACTATATTTTGGAATTACTAATTCTTAATTGTAAGAGTATTAGTTAAATCCCAGTCAAATCTAGGCCGCCTGATTCATGCGAGGTGATTGTTGGATTGTGTAATTTGTTATTTTGCTTTGTACCGACTATGGTTTTTGGTTTTAGCGATGCAATTACATGAATTTACTATGTGTCTGGGTTTTTTTTTGGTTGCAAGTCGGGTTGTAACTGAGATTTTATCAGTCGATAGTTCGTTTGCAACTGTGATCATTTTCAGTTGCAAGTGGGGCTGCAATTAAGATTATTCCAGCTGCTAGTCGGGGTTGCAACTGACTTAGCTTTAAGTCAGGGCGCAACTGATTTTTTCCAGTTGCAAGTGGAGTTGTAACTGAGTTATTTTTTCTAGTTTCAAATGCGGTTGCAACTGAGATTTTTTAACTCAGATATTTTTTCCAGTTGCAGGTGCAGTTGCAACTAAAGATATGTTTTGCAGTTGCAAGTGTGGTTGCAACTGAGATATTTTTTTCCAGTTGCAAGTGGAGGTGTAACTGAGATTTGTTTTACAGTTACAAGTGCGGTTGCAACTGAGATATTTATTCGAGTTGCAACTGGAGTTCTATCTGAAATATTTATATTAGTTGCAAGTGTAGTTGCAACTGAGATATTGTTTTCTAGTTGCAACTGGAGTTGTAACTGAGATATTTTTTCGGAGTCAGGTCCATGGCCGTCCGATCATTGTTTGCATCGCGATTCGTGCGTGTGGAGATTCGGCCCGGTTTGTGTAGCTGGTTGGTTGTTGGGCTTTGGCCTGTCTTTTTTTTCGCGTCGCGCGTGTTGGTGGGCAGCTAGCAGAGGGTGCGGGTGGGCTTGGGCTGCATAGAGAGGTCATTTGGGTGGGATAGGCTGGGAGAGAGAGCTCGTTGTGGGCACGGTTCTTTTTTTTTGGCGGTTTTATTGTCTAGGCTTGTTCTGTTATTATGTAGTTTGCGGTCCAATTTTTTTTCCTGTACGTTTTTCTTTTTAGTATATGTACTAGTGGATATAATTATTATTCTTTTTATTTTAATGTGCCGAAGTTATTTTTCTGTGAAGGCATGTGCTCTTTTTTTGTTGTAGATTTTTTTTGTTATTTTTGAATTGGATGATATAATATTTTTGCGGACTTTTTATTTTTTGTGTTTGGCGATCTGACTTTTTTTTGTCCTTTTTTATTGTGTTGTATGAAATTCAATTGATTCAACTCGATTGAGATCAATTGACAATAATTAGTCGATAGCAAAATGAAAATCGACAAACTCGTCGGTCAAATGAAGAAATTAGCAAACCAAAATTTAATTGTTTTTTGTTTTGTCTTTTTGGATGCCACTTAGAACTGCGATTGCAACTGAGTTTTTCTCGATGATATAAGACAGTTGCAACTGAATTTGAACCTGAGTTCTTTCCTAAGATAGGCCAGTTACAACTACGCTTGCAACTGAGTTTTCTCCTGAGACAGGCCAGTTGCAACTGCGCTTCCAACTGAGTTTTAGTTACTATTTTTTTTTGTTAAATTTCATTTATTTAATTTTTATTTAATATTTTTGTGTTTTTTGTTGTTTTTGTTAAATTTCTTTTATTTAATTTTTATTTAATGTTTTTGTGTTTTTTGTTTGTTTTTGGAAGGCAGTTGCAACTATTATTGCAAATGAGTTTTTTTTTCTAAGATATGTCAGTTGCGACTTGCAACTGAGTTTTTTTTTCCTGAGAGAGGCTAGTTGCAACTGCACTTGCAACTGAGAGTTTTCCTGAGAGAGGCCAGTTGCAACAGCACTTGCAAATGAGTTTTTCCCTGAGATATGCCAGTTGCAACTGCGCTTGCAACCGAGTTTTTCCCTGAGACAGGCCAGTTGCAACTGTGTTTTACTTACTAATTTTTGTTATTTTATTTAATGTTTTGTGTTTTTTATTTGTTTTCGGAAGCCAGTTGTAACTGTGATTGCAAATGAGTTTTTCCCTGAGACGTATCAGTTGCAACTTCACTTGCAACTGAGTTATTAATTATTATTATTACTATTTTACTTTTACTTTTTTTATTTTAAGTTTTTTTTTGTTGGAAGCCAGTTGCAACTGAGTTTTTTTCCTGAAAGAGGCTAGTTGCAACTTCACTTGCAACTGAGAGTTTTCCTGAGAGAGGTCAGTTGCAACTACACTTGCAAATGAGTTTTTTCCTGAGATATGCCAGTTGCAACTGCGCTTGCAACCGAGTTTTTCCCTGAGACAGGCCAGTTGTAACTGCGCTTCCAACTGAGTTTTAGTTACTATTTTTTTGTTAAATTTCTTTTATTTAATTTTTGTTTAATGTTTTTGTGTTTTTTGTTTGTTTTTTGGAAGGCAGTTGCAACTTTGATTGCAAATGAGTTTTTTTTCCTGAGATAGGCCAGTTGCAACTGCGCTTGCAACTGAGTTTTTCCCTGAGACAGGCCAGTTGCAACTGCGCTTGCAAATGAGTTTTAATTACTATTTTTTTGTTAAATTTTTTTATTTTTTATTTTCATTTAATGTTTTTGTGGTTTTTGTTTGTTTTGGAAGCCAGTTGCAACTGTGATTGCAAATTAGTTTTTTCCTGCGATAAGCCAGTTGCAACTGCGCTTGCAACCGAGTTTTTTCCTCAGACATGCCAATTGCAACTGCGCTTACAACTGAGTTTTAATTACTATTTTTTGTTAAATTCTTTTATTTAATTTTTATTTAATGTTTTTGTGTTTTTTGTTTGTTTTGGAAGCCAGTTGCAACTGTGATTGCAAATGAGTTTTTTCCTGAGATATGCCAGTTGCAACTGCGCTTGCAACTGAGTTTTTCCCCGAGACAGGCCAGTTGCAATTGCGCTTGCAACTGAGTTTTAATTACTATTTTTTTGTTAAATTTCTTTTATTTTATTTTTATTTAATGTTTTTGTGTTTTTTTGTTTGTTTTGTAAGCCAGTTGCAACTTTGATTGCAAATGAGTTTTTTTTCCTGAGATAGGCCAGTTGCAACTGCGCTTGCAACTGAGTTTTTCCCTGAGACAGACCAGTTGCAACTGCGCGTGCAACTGAGTTTTAATTACTATTTTTTGTGAAATTTCTTTTATTTTATTTTTATTTAGTGTTTTAGTGTTTTTTGTTTGTTTTGGAAGCCAGTTGCAACTTTGATTGCAAATGAGTTTTTTTCCTGAGATAGGCCAGTTGCAACTGCGCTTGCAACTGAGTTTTTCTCTGAGACAGGCCAGTTGCAACTTCGCGTGCAACTGAGTTTTAATTACTATTTTTTGTCAAATTTCTTTTATTTTATTTTATTTTATTTTATTTTTATTGAATGTTTTTGTGTTTTTTGTTTGTTTTGGAAGCCAGTTGCAACTGTGATTGCAAATGAGTTTCTTCCTAAGATAGGCCAGTTGCAACTGCGCTTGCAACCGAGTTTTTCCCTGAGACAGTCCAGTTGCAACTGCGCTTGCAACTGAGTTTTAATTACTACTTGTTTGTTAAATTTATTTTATTTTTATTTAATGTTTTTCTGTTTTTTGTCTGTTTTTGGAAGGCAGTTGCAACTGTGATTGCAAATGAGTTTTTTCCAGAGATATGTCAGTTGCAACTGCACTTGCAACCGAGTTTTTATCTGAGACATGCCAGTTGCAACTAAGTTTTAATTACTATTTTTTGTTATTTTATTTAAAGTTTTTGTGTTTTTTGTTTGTTTTTGGAAGGCAGTTGCAAGTGTTATTGCAAATGAGTTTTTTCCTGAGATAGGCCAGTTGTAACTGCGCTTGTAACCGAGTTTTTCCCTGAGACAGGCCAGTTGCAACTGAGTTTTAATTACTATTTTTTGTTATTTTATTTTATTTTTATTTAATGTTTTTGTGTTTTCTGTTTGTTTTTTGAAGCCAGTTGCAACTGTGATTGCAAATGAGTTTTTTCATGAGATAGGCTAGTTGCAACTGCGCTTGCAACCGGGTTTTTCCCTGAGACAGGCCAGTTGCAACTGAGTTTTAATTACCATTTTTTGTTATTTTATTTAATTTTTATTTAATGTTTTTATGTTTTTTGTTTGTTTTTGGAAGCCAGTTGCAACTGTGATTGCAAATGAGTTTTTTCCTGAGATAGGTCAGTTGCAACTGCGCATTCAACCGAGTTTTTCCGTGAGACTGACGCAACTGGAGTGTTTTCCTCAGACGTGACAGTTGCAACTTCACTTGCTACTGAGTTCTTAATTATTATTATTTTGTTTTTCTTTTTTCTTTTTTGATTTTAAGTTTTTTTGTTGGAAGCCAGTTGCAACTACACTTGCAATTGAGTTTTTTCCTGAGAGAGGCTAATTGCAACTGCACTTGCAACTGAGAGTTTTCTTGAGAGAGGCCAGTTGCAACTGCACTTGCAAATGAGTATTTTTAGCCAGTTGCAACAGTACTTTCAACTGAGGTTTTTCTCACATGCGGAAGCTAGTTGCAGCTGAACCTCCAACTCGATTTTATTTGTATTATTATTTTAATTGTTTTTGTTTTAGTTTGGAAGGCAGTTGCCACTGCACTTATAACTGAGATTTTCTCTAACCTATAAGCCAGCTGCAACTACACACGCAAATAATTGTTTTTTTGAGCCAGTTACAACTACACTTGCAAGTGAGTTTTTTCTCATGTGTGGAAGCCAGTTGCAACTGAACCTGCAAACTACCGTTCTTTTCCAGTTGAGGTTTTTTGAGTTTCAAGTGAGGGCGCAACTAATTTCTATTCAATTGCAAATCAGGTAGCAATTTAGTTTTTATTTCTAGCTGCAGGTCATGATGCAAGTTTTTCTCATGGCAAGTGAGAGTGCAACAAAGTTTTTTTCTGCTGCAAGTCAAGTTGCAATTGAATTATTTCTAGTGCAAGTCAGCCTATAAGTAACTAAGACTCGACAATGGGCGACGGCTAGTCTCGATGTAGAACCTAGTAGATTAGTGTTGCTGAGGACTCCCGTCGAGTGCTGAGGTGGCCCGCTGAGGCTTACCAAAAACTCAAATCACGAGGCTTGTGGAGGGTCAGTGATACTTGTCGAGTATGGTTGAAATTGTCAAGGGTCGGCGATGCTTGTTGATGGTCGGGGATGCTTGTCTAGGGTCGACGGTGCTTGTCGAGGGTCGGGGATGGCTGATGACGGTCTGAGTGGCCCCGATGATGTCTCGGATGGGCAACATCATGGTTCCGAGAGCCGGTGAGGGGCACGTCGGAGTGGTCGTAGAGATCTTGGCGTGATCGCAGGGTTGGGCAATGAACAACGCCCCCGAGGAGAGCTCGTCGTAATAGCCACCTGACTTGAGGTGGCCGCCAACCCGGCGACGCGAGAGGTGGTCTTCGTCCCGGTTATTGACATATTCGTACAACCGGACATCGTCTTGGCGAGGCAACACATATGTGGTCGGGTAAGACGGCGGCGTGGTCGACATATTTGAACCATTGTGGCACTTTTTTTCTTTTTTTCTTTGTGGGTTGCTAGTTTTTATGAGATGGACAATAAAGAGGTTTACAGTTTTTAGAATGATAAAAGGAGTGTGAAAGTTTGAGGCGACTCGATCAACGGAGAGCGGCATAATACCTGCATGCGTGCACTGCTTTTCTCATTCTAAAAACTGCATTATTTCCCTCTTGATCGACTCTCACGTGCATGCGTGCTGCAATTTTTTTTTTGAGGTATGTATGTACCTGCGATGACTAATGGGCCTTCAGAACTCCACTTTGCTTCCTGGCCCATTTGCATGCGTGTGCGTACGGTCTGTGCCGCTGTGCGTCCCTGGAATATTTCGATCACGACAAAGCAGACGAACGAGGCCAGCACGTACGTGACGTCAGCTGACTGAGAATTAGCTTAATTCTCAGTCAGCTGAGCCTTAGACAGACCCGGTTTTGCTAATTCTCAGTCGACTGAGAATTAAGAAAATTGGCTTAATTCTCAGTCGCTTCGGTAGCCGTCGGACTTGTACGTTAAGATTCGTACGTGTGGTGTCATTTTCTCGTTCTAAAGCAAACACTGACCGCAGATACGTGAGGAATTCAGTTCTGGGCCTTTTGTTTTCTTGTAGCGATACGGGCTTGCCTTCCATGTACGTAAATGGGATGTTGTACACTTTTGCCTTCTTTCCTCGTTTGTGCATACTTTCATATTTTGTTTTTTCTTTTATTATCTTGTAGCGTTGTATTTTTATTATTTTTCCTTGCTTCCATTATTTTTATATTTTGTTTGGTTGTTTTGTATCTTTTTCTATGTTTTTTTTTCTCATGTTCACCAACTAATATAAGTCTTGTATTTTCTAAACATAACATTTTTTTTGCTCAGTCGGTAATCTACCGACCGATTTTTTGCTCTAAGATTCGTGTGAATTGTCGCTAGTCTTGTCGGTCCTCGCTAGTTTTTTTCTATTTGAGTACTGGTCTCGTCGCTAGCTGCGAGATGTACACGCGCGGACGTATGAGGGCGTAGTGTAGCTGGGCCTTTAGTTATTTCGTTTGTCTACCGCAGATGTAGCGCGCGTGAAGTTTGTAAAAGGGTTTTTCTTCCATGTAATTTGGATTCAAAATTGAGCCTATACCGGTGTGTGGGCTTTTTCTTGTGTTGTCATTTTGGTTGTTGAAGGGAGCGAAAAACTCTCGGTTATTTATCTATTTTTGTTTATTCTCAAAAGAAAAATATATGTTTTGTTCTATATTTCCTTCTAGTAATTTATTTTTCTTATCTTTCTTTTCCATTTTCCTTGGCAAATCTGATGTGTCCAAATTTGTCTTTACATTATTATTTGAGTGCATTGAACAATGCACTCATTTACTTTTTTAGAGGGTGCGAATTTTGTTTATTCATGATTATTTTAATTATATTTTTCTTTAACTATATTTTGGAATTACTAATTCTTAATTGTAAGAGTATTAGTTAAATCCCAGTCAAATCTAGGCCGCCTGATTCATGCGAGGTGATTGTTGGATTGTGTAATTTGTTATTTTGCTTTGTACCGACTATGGTTTTTGGTTTTAGCGATGCAATTACATGAATTTACTATGTGTCTGGGTTTTTTTTTGGTTGCAAGTCGGGTTGTAACTGAGATTTTATCAGTCGATAGTTCGTTTGCAACTGTGATCATTTTCAGTTGCAAGTGGGGCTGCAATTAAGATTATTCCAGCTGCTAGTCGGGGTTGCAACTGACTTAGCTTTAAGTCAGGGCGCAACTGATTTTTTCCAGTTGCAAGTGGAGTTGTAACTGAGTTATTTTTTCTAGTTTCAAATGCGGTTGCAACTGAGATTTTTTAACTCAGATATTTTTTCCAGTTGCAGGTGCAGTTGCAACTAAAGATATGTTTTGCAGTTGCAAGTGTGGTTGCAACTGAGATATTTTTTTCCAGTTGCAAGTGGAGGTGTAACTGAGATTTGTTTTACAGTTACAAGTGCGGTTGCAACTGAGATATTTATTCGAGTTGCAACTGGAGTTCTATCTGAAATATTTATATTAGTTGCAAGTGTAGTTGCAACTGAGATATTGTTTTCTAGTTGCAACTGGAGTTGTAACTGAGATATTTTTTCGGAGTCAGGTCCATGGCCGTCCGATCATTGTTTGCATCGCGATTCGTGCGTGTGGAGATTCGGCCCGGTTTGTGTAGCTGGTTGGTTGTTGGGCTTTGGCCTGTCTTTTTTTTCGCGTCGCGCGTGTTGGTGGGCAGCTAGCAGAGGGTGCGGGTGGGCTTGGGCTGCATAGAGAGGTCATTTGGGTGGGATAGGCTGGGAGAGAGAGCTCGTTGTGGGCACGGTTCTTTTTTTTTGGCGGTTTTATTGTCTAGGCTTGTTCTGTTATTATGTAGTTTGCGGTCCAATTTTTTTTCCTGTACGTTTTTCTTTTTAGTATATGTACTAGTGGATATAATTATTATTCTTTTTATTTTAATGTGCCGAAGTTATTTTTCTGTGAAGGCATGTGCTCTTTTTTTGTTGTAGATTTTTTTTGTTATTTTTGAATTGGATGATATAATATTTTTGCGGACTTTTTATTTTTTGTGTTTGGCGATCTGACTTTTTTTGTCCTTTTTTATTGTGTTGTATGAAATTCAATTGATTCAACTCGATTGAGATCAATTGACAATAATTAGTCGATAGCAAAATGAAAATCGACAAACTCGTCGGTCAAATGAAGAAATTAGCAAACCAAAATTTAATTGTTTTTTGTTTTGTCTTTTTGGATGCCACTTAGAACTGCGATTGCAACTGAGTTTTTCTCGATGATATAAGACAGTTGCAACTGAATTTGAACCTGAGTTCTTTCCTAAGATAGGCCAGTTACAACTACGCTTGCAACTGAGTTTTCTCCTGAGACAGGCCAGTTGCAACTGCGCTTCCAACTGAGTTTTAGTTACTATTTTTTTTTGTTAAATTTCATTTATTTAATTTTTATTTAATATTTTTGTGTTTTTTGTTGTTTTTGTTAAATTTCTTTTATTTAATTTTTATTTAATGTTTTTGTGTTTTTTGTTTGTTTTTGGAAGGCAGTTGCAACTATTATTGCAAATGAGTTTTTTTTTCTAAGATATGTCAGTTGCGACTTGCAACTGAGTTTTTTTTTCCTGAGAGAGGCTAGTTGCAACTGCACTTGCAACTGAGAGTTTTCCTGAGAGAGGCCAGTTGCAACAGCACTTGCAAATGAGTTTTTCCCTGAGATATGCCAGTTGCAACTGCGCTTGCAACCGAGTTTTTCCCTGAGACAGGCCAGTTGCAACTGTGTTTTACTTACTAATTTTTGTTATTTTATTTAATGTTTTGTGTTTTTTATTTGTTTTCGGAAGCCAGTTGTAACTGTGATTGCAAATGAGTTTTTCCCTGAGACGTATCAGTTGCAACTTCACTTGCAACTGAGTTATTAATTATTATTATTACTATTTTACTTTTACTTTTTTTATTTTAAGTTTTTTTTTGTTGGAAGCCAGTTGCAACTGAGTTTTTTTCCTGAAAGAGGCTAGTTGCAACTTCACTTGCAACTGAGAGTTTTCCTGAGAGAGGTCAGTTGCAACTACACTTGCAAATGAGTTTTTTCCTGAGATATGCCAGTTGCAACTGCGCTTGCAACCGAGTTTTTCCCTGAGACAGGCCAGTTGTAACTGCGCTTCCAACTGAGTTTTAGTTACTATTTTTTTGTTAAATTTCTTTTATTTAATTTTTGTTTAATGTTTTTGTGTTTTTTTGTTTGTTTTTTGGAAGGCAGTTGCAACTTTGATTGCAAATGAGTTTTTTTTCCTGAGATAGGCCAGTTGCAACTGCGCTTGCAACTGAGTTTTTCCCTGAGACAGGCCAGTTGCAACTGCGCTTGCAAATGAGTTTTAATTACTATTTTTTTGTTAAATTTTTTTATTTTTTATTTTCATTTAATGTTTTTGTGGTTTTTGTTTGTTTTGGAAGCCAGTTGCAACTGTGATTGCAAATTAGTTTTTTCCTGCGATAAGCCAGTTGCAACTGCGCTTGCAACCGAGTTTTTTCCTCAGACATGCCAATTGCAACTGCGCTTACAACTGAGTTTTAATTACTATTTTTTGTTAAATTCTTTTATTTAATTTTTATTTAATGTTTTTGTGTTTTTTGTTTGTTTTGGAAGCCAGTTGCAACTGTGATTGCAAATGAGTTTTTTCCTGAGATATGCCAGTTGCAACTGCGCTTGCAACTGAGTTTTTCCCCGAGACAGGCCAGTTGCAATTGCGCTTGCAACTGAGTTTTAATTACTATTTTTTTGTTAAATTTCTTTTATTTTATTTTTATTTAATGTTTTTGTGTTTTTTTGTTTGTTTTGTAAGCCAGTTGCAACTTTGATTGCAAATGAGTTTTTTTTTCCTGAGATAGGCCAGTTGCAACTGCGCTTGCAACTGAGTTTTTCCCTGAGACAGACCAGTTGCAACTGCGCGTGCAACTGAGTTTTAATTACTATTTTTTGTGAAATTTCTTTTATTTTATTTTTATTTAGTGTTTTAGTGTTTTTTGTTTGTTTTGGAAGCCAGTTGCAACTTTGATTGCAAATGAGTTTTTTTCCTGAGATAGGCCAGTTGCAACTGCGCTTGCAACTGAGTTTTTCTCTGAGACAGGCCAGTTGCAACTTCGCGTGCAACTGAGTTTTAATTACTATTTTTTGTCAAATTTCTTTTATTTTATTTTATTTTATTTTATTTTTATTGAATGTTTTTGTGTTTTTTGTTTGTTTTGGAAGCCAGTTGCAACTGTGATTGCAAATGAGTTTCTTCCTAAGATAGGCCAGTTGCAACTGCGCTTGCAACCGAGTTTTTCCCTGAGACAGTCCAGTTGCAACTGCGCTTGCAACTGAGTTTTAATTACTACTTGTTTGTTAAATTTATTTTATTTTTATTTAATGTTTTTCTGTTTTTTGTCTGTTTTTGGAAGGCAGTTGCAACTGTGATTGCAAATGAGTTTTTTCCAGAGATATGTCAGTTGCAACTGCACTTGCAACCGAGTTTTTATCTGAGACATGCCAGTTGCAACTAAGTTTTAATTACTATTTTTTGTTATTTTATTTAAAGTTTTTGTGTTTTTTGTTTGTTTTTGGAAGGCAGTTGCAAGTGTTATTGCAAATGAGTTTTTTCCTGAGATAGGCCAGTTGTAACTGCGCTTGTAACCGAGTTTTTCCCTGAGACAGGCCAGTTGCAACTGAGTTTTAATTACTATTTTTTGTTATTTTATTTTATTTTTATTTAATGTTTTTGTGTTTTCTGTTTGTTTTTTGAAGCCAGTTGCAACTGTGATTGCAAATGAGTTTTTTCATGAGATAGGCTAGTTGCAACTGCGCTTGCAACCGGGTTTTTCCCTGAGACAGGCCAGTTGCAACTGAGTTTTAATTACCATTTTTTGTTATTTTATTTAATTTTTATTTAATGTTTTTATGTTTTTTGTTTGTTTTTGGAAGCCAGTTGCAACTGTGATTGCAAATGAGTTTTTTCCTGAGATAGGTCAGTTGCAACTGCGCATTCAACCGAGTTTTTCCGTGAGACTGACGCAACTGGAGTGTTTTCCTCAGACGTGACAGTTGCAACTTCACTTGCTACTGAGTTCTTAATTATTATTATTTTGTTTTTCTTTTTTCTTTTTTGATTTTAAGTTTTTTTGTTGGAAGCCAGTTGCAACTACACTTGCAATTGAGTTTTTTCCTGAGAGAGGCTAATTGCAACTGCACTTGCAACTGAGAGTTTTCTTGAGAGAGGCCAGTTGCAACTGCACTTGCAAATGAGTATTTTTAGCCAGTTGCAACAGTACTTTCAACTGAGGTTTTTCTCACATGCGGAAGCTAGTTGCAACTGAACCTCCAACTCGATTTTATTTGTATTATTATTTTAATTGTTTTTGTTTTAGTTTGGAAGGCAGTTGCCACTGCACTTATAACTGAGATTTTCTCTAACCTATAAGCCAGCTGCAACTACACACGCAAATAATTGTTTTTTTGAGCCAGTTACAACTACACTTGCAAGTGAGTTTTTTCTCATGTGTGGAAGCCAGTTGCAACTGAACCTGCAAACTACCGTTCTTTTCCAGTTGAGGTTTTTTGAGTTTCAAGTGAGGGCGCAACTAATTTCTATTCAATTGCAAATCAGGTAGCAATTTAGTTTTTATTTCTAGCTGCAGGTCATGATGCAAGTTTTTCTCATGGCAAGTGAGAGTGCAACAAAGTTTTTTTCTGCTGCAAGTCAAGTTGCAATTGAATTATTTCTAGTGCAAGTCAGCCTATAAGTAACTAAGACTCGACAATGGGCGACGGCTAGTCTCGATGTAGAACCTAGTAGATTAGTGTTGCTGAGGACTCCCGTCGAGTGCTGAGGTGGCCCGCTGAGGCTTACCAAAAACTCAAATCACGAGGCTTGTGGAGGGTCAGTGATACTTGTCGAGTATGGTTGAAATTGTCAAGGGTCGGCGATGCTTGTTGATGGTCGGGGATGCTTGTCTAGGGTCGACGGTGCTTGTCGAGGGTCGGGGATGGCTGATGACGGTCTGAGTGGCCCCGATGATGTCTCGGATGGGCAACATCATGGTTCCGAGAGCCGGTGAGGGGCACGTCGGAGTGGTCGTAGAGATCTTGGCGTGATCGCAGGGTTGGGCAATGAACAACGCCCCCGAGGAGAGCTCGTCGTAATAGCCACCTGACTTGAGGTGGCCGCCAACCCGGCGACGCGAGAGGTGGTCTTCGTCCCGGTTATTGACATATTCGTACAACCGGACATCGTCTTGGCGAGGCAACACATATGTGGTCGGGTAAGACGGCGGCGTGGTCGACATATTTGAACCATTGTGGCACTTTTTTTCTTTTTTTCTTTGTGGGTTGCTAGTTTTTATGAGATGGACAATAAAGAGGTTTACAGTTTTTAGAATGATAAAAGGAGTGTGAAAGTTTGAGGCGACTCGATCAACGGAGAGCGGCATAATACCTGCATGCGTGCACTGCTTTTCTGATTCTAAAAACTGCATTATTTCCCTCTTGATCGACTCTCACGTGCATGCGTGCTGCAATTTTTTTTTTGAGGTATGTATGTACCTGCGATGACTAATGGGCCTTCAGAACTCCACTTTGCTTCCTGGCCCATTTGCATGCGTGTGCGTACGGTCTGTGCCGCTGTGCGTCCCTGGAATATTTCGATCACGACAAAGCAGACGAACGAGGCCAGCACGTACGTGACGTCAGCTGACTGAGAATTAGCTTAATTCTCAGTCAGCTGAGCCTTAGACAGACCCTTAGTTTTACTGGCGCACGATTTACGACCTGATGTTTTGACGGTGTGGTGTTGTGACCAAGGATACAGACACGCGAAAGGATTTACCGAGATCCTTGCAGAAAACTCACTATTGCTTTGTACCAACAAACACCAGAGTACAAGGTCCTCCATTCGTACCAAACAATATCCTCCCCATGTCTCCAACTGGCACTGTATTTTCTAGATTCTGTGGATGTATGGCGACTTGGCGAGGTTGCGAGAGTCCACACAGTAAAGATCATTATATCTCAAGTCTATTCCGTTACCCAGGCCCAGATCTAAGAACTGTGAATCAGCGCGAACCTGGCCAAGGTAAACAAGTTCCAAACAACGTAAGCATGGATGTCAGAAAAAACATTGGAGCTCATTCTGTTCTCTTTCTCGCCCGTTGAGATAATAGAGCTCCACCTTTAGCTATCTCTATGCCTCCTATTCCCACATGTTTATTGGCATCATCGTCTAGTTTTGTATCATCTCCCCATGCTAACATCGATACAGCTACCTAACTATATATTCGGCCAGAGATACTGCTTGTCTCATCAATGAATTTACCAATTCATCTAGTATCAGCAGTTACTTCACCATAAGCAGTACCTATCTACCTTGCAGACCATGGAGTACTCTCTAGCACCATTTGCTGGTCAGGTCAAGAAATGAATGATTGCCAATAGACTATGTTGATATAATAGGTCTCGTGTTCTTCGACTGGTGACTTTGCAACAATTGGGTATGACTAGGTCACATCGGATTGTCCAATCCTGTCCCAGACTCCCAGTATGAAATTTTTGGTCAAAAAAGACATGTGATTAAACATATAGCAGTATAGAACAACGGAGGGCCGCTACCTTTATATTTGTTGCGGACCAGGCACAGTTTTGGCTACTTTTAAAACATGCAAGAGCTCAAGATCAACCTCAGGTGCTGCTTGTGCCATTTATGCATGAATTATTTCGAACGAGCATATTTTCCCACTGCGTATAATGTTACATGTTCGCATGGAAACTCTCATGTAGGTTGCAACATCTCAAGATTCTTCAGGTTGTTCTCAGTTTATTTATGATTTTCGGGAGTAGTAAAAATTGACAACGTGATCTTATCGGTGGATCCAACTCCTCTAGTTCACCAACAGTACTAGATGGAGACATGGGCCTATTTCAACGCAACATGAGGCCCAAGAGGTTGGTGCAGTCTACAGGCAAATACATGGGCCCAAACCGGGTCAAACCGACCGCCACCGCTAGCACAACAGACACTACCTGAGGAGCAAATCACCTTGCTATCAGAACCTCGCGGTGGCGGCGAATGTTCTTATATTCTCGTATATCTTAGCTACCTTACTCTGTAATTCGTTCTAATTCGTTCGTGTGAACGATGAATCAGATTATCACATATTTAGGAGAAAGACCGCCACGACCCCCACCCTCCCGACCCCGTGCGGCGCCGCCGGCCGCACCGGGCGGCTCCCCTCCCTCCCGGCCAGCCTTCCCCCACCTCGCGCCACTCCCTCCCGCCGCCGCCGCCGGCACCGTCGCTGGGCAAAGTCCCAGCGGCGCGGCGGCGGCGGGATCTCGTCCTCGCGTCTCCTCTTATGGCGGCGGTGGCTGGGGTGTTCGGGCGGCGGCGGCGACCTGCCTACTGACCTCCGGCGGTGTTGGTGCTGTGGCGGCGGCCGGGGAACTCCAGTGATGGATCTGCGGGCGGCGGGGCGGCTAGAGACGTTACGATCTAGGGTTTCCCGGATCGGCGGCGTTTGCCCTCCTCGTCGTCAGCCGGGAGGTCACGCGGAGATCATCCGGGTTCTACTTCACATCACGAGGACGCCTGGGGTGGAGGCCCTGGGTACAGTGGTGGTGGGCATCTTCTCCGTCGAAGGTGCTCGGCTAGGCTGGATGTTTTGGATCTTGGATCCTACATCTAGTACCGGCGGCGAGTTCGGAGGCGCGGCTGCCGGTGAAAGCTGGCCTTTTGGCGGGCGATGGCGACGTCTCGACGTCGTTACCTTGGTGAAGGCATCGTCCTAGCAGTCCACGTCTTCTCGCTCGCAATGCTCCGGGGGAAACCCTAAGATCTACGGATCGGACGATGGCGGCGCTGTGATGTCGTGTTCCCTCTTGGGGGCATCGTCTGTGGAGCGGCGCCGGATGTCGATGTCGGTGTGTCTCGGCGGCGTGGCGCTGCGGGGTCTCGACTTCGGGTTGTTGGACTCGCGCATGGTGGCGCTGTCTGGCATCGTGGCGATGCCGACGGCAGACCGGTTTTGCAAGGTCATGGTGTTGATCCTTTCTGAAGATGGGTTCGTGGAAGACGGCGGCAGCGACTAAAGCGTACATGTCGGTGTGCGTTGAGTGTTTAGCTGAACTGGGTTTTAGATGATGTGCGTTGGTGTTAGTCACCCCCATCATAGTGGTAGCGACCCTTGTTATTAACAGGTTGATTTCAGTTTTGTGCTCAACATTGTACTCTGTAACTCTGGTTGGAATTAATAAATGCGTATGGCTGTGTGCATCACTAGATGCAGAGGCCGGGGAATCGCACCCTCCTTTTCTAAAAAAACATATTTAGGAGAAATTGAAACAATCCAAGGATATAAATGAAACAAAAAGAGGATGATGCTTTCAGACTCTCAAGATTAAGGTGCATTGTGACACGATATCATGGTCGCAGCACACCAGGTAATAGTGGTTACATATACACTGGCGCACTCTTGCCTATGACGAAGTAGGCAGCACGACGGATAGTAAAGTTGCATGATGCTAGGGAGGGCGCCATAAGAAGTGAGTTGGAGCTTGGAGGAGACATGGACAGACTAAGAGCTATATATGGCCGATCGACTGAGACAAAAAGGTTCAGCAAGGAAAGAAACATATATGGTAACTAACATCTTTTCAGTCAAGGAACTAAAATGTGTGGCTAATTTAAAGAGTAAATGGACAATGCAAACTAAAAAGTTCGGGCAATGGCAAGAACATATGGAATATTCTCGGCATAATAGTGGCAGAATCTTATTTAAGCAAAAAAGAGCAAAGGATGAGTTCAACAAGAAACCATGGGATACAATACACAACTGAATCAGTTGCTTTTTTTGTAATAAGAGTTAGTTGCTTTAGGTCCGTGCTTTCTCTCCTCATCCAACAGTTTGGAAAAAACATGCAAGAAAATTTTAGGGAGGCTAAATAGCTTGAGAATATGATAAACTGGGAAAGGGACCCTTAGTGCAAAGAAACTTCCTTTTTCCAGTGGTACGCCTTTTATTCTAGCGCGTGTTGTATTGCTTAATGCTTCTGGAGTAATTTTCTTGCACAAATGGTGCTGGATTTGTGCGTCATGAAGCTTATGGTCTTGTGCATCTACTGCGCTGTACGCAATGAGCTACCATTGAGGATTTCAGCGTCCTTTTTCGACATCGATTTTCATAGGATTTCCCAACTGTGTATATCCTATATCACCTTCATCAGTCTAGAGGGTCACTAGACGGTGGCAGCCAGTGCGGCACCATGCGTCCTCTACTATTTTATTATTATACTTTAGAAATAGGTAATATACGGAATTGTCTATGTGTACTATGCTTTGGAAACTTATGTTGATTAACCAGAGAGAATAGATGAGTTGGCTCTTGAATTTTGAAATGACCGGGATAATTCTGGACAAAGTAAAGAAGGAGAGGGTTTATGAAGACGTTCGGCGCAAATAAACATCCCGTAAAATTAATACAAGATAAATACTGCCACCAACTTGACACCATGAAGGAGTATGCACATGTATATATACATATGACCATCGATCAAGTTGCCCCTATCTTTTCTTCCCAAGTCATTATCCTCTCATACACCAAACATTAGCTCATTAGCACAACAACATGCAAGAAACATAAGGCAATTGCTAGGCTAGCGAGAATAGGAGACACCGGGAATAGAATACATGGTATGAAGGCAAAGAGATGTACGCTCAGATGTGTTTTGCTTCGGTGCAACACCATTTCCTACAGTCTAAAAGAAAGATTGTCGCACAATCAGGCATAGCGCCGCTGACAACCACAGGCGTCGTAGCTACAGGGAGGGAACCGTGGAAGGTCGCAGCCTTCCTCCTAATTGTGCCATTTGAGGACTGGCCCGACATCCCCAATCACCATCCGGCCATCTACAATATCGTGCATTCCCGGCCAACTCGACGTGTGGACGCTCACCAACTTGTACCTCGCGTTCTGCCGCCTCGTCGACTACAAAAACTGGGTATTCGACCATACGTGATACGCCCATATGAGAACCAAAACGCGCGAGTTGTCGTAGTCGTGAAGATGCTTGGTTGTTCATTAATTTCACGCCTGGACACTCTAGACTAGCCACAATCCTCTATGAACGTCGGTGCGTTGAGAACAAGGTACGGAGTAGAAAAGAGCCTTAGACCGGACACGGCGATTTGGGTAGTGGGTGCCGATGCACCCACTACCCAATTTTTTTTTTTCAAATGTCAAAAAATTCAAAAAAAAAAATTTGCATGTAGTCCAACACATTTCAAGTCAGCACAAAAATTGGCATGGTGAAAAAACTTTTTTTGCAACCTGTGCAAAAAGACAAATTCGGACATGCTGAAATGTACATATACATGTCAGAATTTTGTCTTTTTATACAGGTTGCTAAAAAAGTTTTTTCACCATGCCAATTTTTGTGCTAACACATCACGCTGTAAGGTATATCCGGATTTTTTTATGGAATTTTTTGACATTCTGAAAAAAAACCAAAAATAAAATACGTAATGGGTGCATCTAGACCCGCAAGCCGTTGTGAATATCCGCCTTAGACCGAGCAATTTTACATACTCCATGCATCGAATCGCGAGGGTATAACTCGAAATTTATCAAAAAAAAATTGGATTCGTCTATGATTTTTTTTCTTTTCATTTTTGCGTTTTACGTAATTTATAGATCGTAGATATCTATGGTGTGATGAGTAGAACTGAAGAATATATATATATCGCCGGCAAATATCGATGCTCTCTACACTATAGGAGTCTGTCGGTACAGACGTGACTCGATGGTTACAGTACCGCCACGCGGCACATGCTATGCGACGCGTCGTTGATGTTCCGGATGCAAACAACGAAATTTGACCTCCCTGGCAATGGTCGTCGGTGTCGCCGTGTGTACTGCCGCCGAAGTTGGGCCATTACGGTCGCACCGCGTCCAACCACGGAACTCTAACGTTGTCCCCTGCCTGCTAGGACACAGGGTGGTGGGTCCGCCACTGGGCGCAATTGGGCTATTGCGGCCCATGCTCAATCAGATGTCGTGTGCTGGGCTTTATCCTGTTTTTGGTCCGTTTTCGGACTTTTGCCGATACGGACCGGACCAAATGCGGGTCTGCGAGTGAATTTTACATTTTAGCACTTGTGTTTTCCACCTATTTGTATAATTTTATTCCTATGAATAATTTATTTGTATGTCTCTGCAATAGTCTGTTTTGCTGAAATAGAATATCTGCACATAAAATCGGAAAGTCAATTTTAGGTCCAATTTTTCACGTTTAGAACGTACCTAGCATAATATATCTACGTACATGTTTTTATATGATGTTGTACTACAATAAATAATTGTTTTAATATTTAGTGGAGCATTTTTAGCATGTATTTTAAATTTTGGAACGCTGTCTTATTGAAATTTTTGTATCGACATCGTGTCTATGCAACCGATTACCTGCTATAATCTGATACATTTTGCATAAATTGCAGATGTCCAGAATCATGAACCGAGGATTCGAGGCTCAGAACGGTCTGAACGGCTCAGAACGGTCAGAACGGTCTTTTAAATTTTGGAACGCTGTCTTATTGAAATTTTTGTATCGACATCTCATCTATGCAACCGATTACCTATTATAATCTGATACATTTTGAATAAATTGCAGATATCCAGAACCATGAACCGAGGATTCGAGGCTCAGAACGGTTTGAACTACCTGACCTAAGCCTCGGACTTGGTCATCGTCCTCGAGGGACGGAAGATTAATGGAGCATTGGTTGCGGGGACCCGACGGCCCCTAGCTAGCACCACACTCTGGCGGTAAAAATGTCCAAGCACTACATTTCTTCCGCCACCACATGTGTACTACAATGAAACACGAATACATGGCAGAACAGAGTGCTTCAGACCTGTAGACCGCCCTTGACGCGCGGTTCACTAGGTTGAAGTACACTATTCAGCTACAGGAGGAGGTGGAATGGAACCGTCTGAGATTCGTGGATTTTAAGACGGTGGGAGATTACAATTCGGCTTGACACCAGATCTGTACCTTTTGCTTCAGATCTGTGGTACCATTATCACGGAGAGTCAGAAGAACGATAAGACTCTCTCCATGTTCCATCCATCAGCACCTCTCTAGAGTGGGCGGAACTACCCAGAAGAAATTCAAACTATATGCTACGCTTATCAAGTCCTCCAAGTGGCTGAGGCGCATGATATATAAAGTTCTCAAAAAGAACTCTAGGGAGAAAAAGGCAAACCAGCAAGACAAGTGACCACCATATGCTTCTTGAACATACTCGTGGTGAGGAGACGACATCACTCTCTTATTTACTATACCTTGTTACCTGGATAATCACCAAAGAAACTATGGTTGGTCAGATATTTTCTTTGAATAAAATAGCTGATAGGATTGAAGCACACTCTAACAAAAACACGTAGGCACAACTTAAAGCGGGTAACTAGCACTTCGTATCTTCAAATAATTAACTAGGTAATAGGTAAACAGATAGTGCTCGAGTGATAGAGGCCCAAAGAGTTGTCTTCGATGAATTGTCTTCAAATAATTATGTCTATAAGAATATGTAGAAAACGGAAATGGCAAGCAATTCAAAATTTAGTTTCAAACATAAAAATGGTAAAACATAAAAATGGAATCGTCTGGCGCGCCCCAAGTTTCTTCAAATAACTACTACAACTCTAACTCTAGTTGGAAGACCAATGAGCTAGCCATTGGGGCCGCTCACCGGGTACTAGGACCTTTTTGGTTGCCTAGTGAAAGGCCATGGCGCCCCCATGTGTGGTTTTGGTAATTAATGACAATCCCTATGGACTAATGGTTGCATTGAGTTATACTTGTAAGATTTGTCCATAGACCATGTTTGTACTCCATATGTTGGATTCAAGGTTGATGCCATGAATATATTGATATAATGAAGTATTTGGCATCAAGATCATCGAGTTGAGCATATTGCTAGCATGCCTTGAAGAAAAGGATTATGTGGTCATTCATGGTTTTCTTCAAGACATCATATAATAAATAGAGAAGAAAAGATATAAGGTTGATCAAGCTTTTGATCAACACACAAAGTTACAAGATGTACCAAGTTGGATCATGTATCTCTTGGTATGGTAAGCAATTGTCCATGTAGCTTTGTGTTCTAACTCATGATATGTGTGTGGCATTTATATGTGTGGTTAGGTATCTTTCTATGGGCTTGCATCAAATGAAGATTTCATATAGCCCATGGGTTGACGTCAAGTGGTGATCGTCATCAAGCTTGTGTTGTGCAAGTTCAAGAGAAGTATCTCGAAGATATCATATGCTTGAAGCTTACCTCTCATTTGGAGATAATGGTCAAGTGAAGATGTGCCGATGAGAGGCTCTCCCATAGTGGAGTATGAGGGAGAAATATGTGGATCTTCACCAAGCAAGGGCAATCAAGAAAGGTGGTCCACTTGAGAAGATCAAGATCGCCATCATCTAGTCAAGTGGAATGCATAAGGCATATGTATGATCTTGATAGGGTTTCTATTTTACCGGTCTCATGTTGTTAGTCGGGAGACCGGGTTATTGGATAGACACCGTACTATCAAGAGGGGCTCTCGATTGAGCTTTAGCTTATCAGTTGGAGAGAGCTCAAACCTGTGCATACTTAGCATCATCATTTTTCTTGATTCTTATTTGGCTTATCTCTTTAGGAGGTTTTGGAACTTGTTGTGACCTACATAACAAGCTCAAGTTCACCGAAAACGGATTTCCTATGAAAAACTTGTTGCGTTTTCGGTTTTGGAGTTTCTCGCGGTTCATCTTCTATTGAGAGGTTTTACCTTTCTACATTTGGTTTTATACTCCCTTGTTTGACTATGATGTTTTCTTGCATCATCTTGTCGTGCTCGTTGTGGTGATTCCAACGAGCCCAAGAACATCGAAAACGGAGTTCGGATACTCAAGTTATGCTCGTTTTAATATCGGTGTTTTCTGCAGTTTTACATGGTCGGTAGTACCGGAAATAACCCCCGGTACTACCGGCAAAACGCGTTTTGGTACTGGTTTTGAGTGTTTTCTATGCGGTAGTACCGGCGAGATTTCCGGTAGTACCGGTCCTGCGCTCTCCGGTAGTACCAGTCAGCGCGCTCCGGTAGTACCGGGCGCTCGTGTCGCCTGGGCCTTCTGTCGTTCGGTAGTACCGGTCCTTTTGGTCCGGTAGTACCGCGCGTACGCAGAAAACTGGCCAACGGGCAGATTTTGACCCACCTATTTAAGGGGTCTTCTTCTCCAAAGAGACCCCAACTCTTGAGCTCGAAAATTGCCCCATTGTTGACCTTGTTGAGCTTTGCTATCTCTCTATTCCTCCATGATTCTTGCCTCCAATTAGAGGGAAAAGAGAGAGGAGATCTAGATCTATCATTCGACCAATCAATTTCTTCTCTAAGTGAGGGGAAGCTTTTTGATCTAGATCTTGGAGGGATTTGGTGTTCCTCTTTGTTCTTCCTCTCTTCTCCCCCAATAGCATTAGTTGCTTTGGTGGGATTTGAGAGTGAAGGATTTTGAGCACTTCTTGTGTTCTTGCCCATTGCATCGGTTGCATCAGTTTGAATTCTCCACGGTGATACATGGAAATCGAAGTTGAGGATGTTGATGAATGGCTCACCAACCATGGTTGATAATGCTTTCTATTTCCTCTTACATATACTTCCCAATTCATCTTCACTCAATGCAGCAGCAAACTCTCACTCATCTCATTCACCCTCTCTTACTTCATAGACGATGTCACGATCGAGGCAGGCGAGGCTGAAACAAACGGCTCCAACTACGAAAAGACTAAACAGGTAGGCGACCATGGAGGCGACGGTTGCGCGCCGGGCGCTGCCGCCCTGATCTCCTTGCTCCGGCCGCTGCTGCTGCCTCCAAGACCGGATCCGGAATTGGCTGAGCATCCTCTTCCTGTCCAGCCCAGGGTTCGTTGCTGAGTCACCGAAGGACGTCGTCCTCGCCCGGAACACCGGCCGCCAACGCTGCTGCTTCCGCCGCGCTCTGGCTCCTCCAAGGCCAACCAGAAGCTTCACCGACCTAGCTGGCCATCCGCGTCCCTGCTCCCCGTCCTCGCTGGCCGTCGTGTGAGGGGGATGGGGCTCTCGCAGCCCCGCCCGCGGCTGGTGCGGGCGCGCCGCCGCCGCCAAGATCTCCTGCGTTCAAGCTCGCCTGCTGTCGCCGCCACTGGATCCTCCGCTGCAACCTCTGCCTGCTCCTGCTGCCTGGGCGCCGGAGGCCCTTCATCAACCCCTGCATCCGGCGCCTCACTCGCTGCTGCTGCCATGCTCGACCGCCGGAGGTCCGACCCCGCCATTGGCGGACGGGTGCGGCACTCTCCTCTCCCCAAGCCTGCTGCCACGGTGCCTCATGCCCTCCCCACGAAGACCGTTGTTCCCGCTCCGCCGCTGCGGCTCCTCTTGCCGGCGCCTCCTCTGACCTGAAGTCAACGCCCCTGACCACGAATCCGGCCTCCTCCGCCTCCACTGAAGAGGTGACACCTTTGCAACTGCTGCTGGCTGTTCTCAGGGACTGCCTGTTTCATGGGCCTCCCTTGCCGACTGGGACGACGATGATGCCAGTGAGGAGGAGTTGGCCCCGTGGACGCCGCCAGCTTTTGGGGGGCTTGGGTCTGACCCTGCCGTGATGATTGAAGGCCTCGGGTTCTTGTCGCTGCCGCCGGCTGTCTCGGGCAGCCCGGTCTCTGAGGTGAGCTTCGTCAAAGTTGTTGATGGTGATGAAGAGTTGGCTCTTCAGATGTCGATGGCCTCCACAAATGGCGTTGTCTCCGGCCCGAAGGAAGCATTTGCGGAGCACTGCGCCGGCCTCTCTGCTGATGCTGCTCTGGATCTTGGTACATCTTCAGCTCCGGCTTGTGGAATCCTCTCTGCGGCATCTGCCGCTCTTGAAGCCCATGAAGGCTGGGTGCATGTGGGTGCGCGGCGCCGCTACAACCGAGGCCCTCCCCCTGAATCGTCAAAGGAGGGTCTCGAGCGTCGCCTCGCGTTCAAGCGTTGGGCTCGTGGAAGGTGCTTTCGTTGCTTGGAGTATGGCCACCAAGTCGGAGCATGTCGCGGGGCATTCAGATGCATTCGTTGTCGTGGCGCTGGCCATCGGGAGAGGTTTTGTCGTGCTCCCCCTCTAGTTGCTCATGATTGCTCTCCAGCCGCTCATGCTTGCTCTCCGGTCACTCGCGCTCCTGGCCAGCATCACCGCTCCCCGTTCGACCAGCATTGTCCTCCACCGGAGGTCGTTGGCCACTCGTCGTCGCCACCGAGGTACCCATCTGCGTGTTACAAAGATTCTTTGGTCTCAACATTTGAGTCACAGGTTGCTCTGCTGCGCTTGGAGCTGCTTCAGAAGGTTGAGCTGCTTCGTTTTGAGATTCGAGATGCTCTTGCTGAGCTTCAGGTTGCGTTGCGTGTCTCTTCGCCGCCTCAGCTCCAGATTGTTTCCGCTGATGAGGGGGCTAAATGCTTCTTTGGGGATTTTTCTCCTCGTGGTCTGCATGAGACGTCGCCTGTCATCGCCGAGTTTGTGGCTCCGGTGGTGCAGGTTATGCCTGAGCGGCAGGAGCCTAGTGGGGAACCATCGAGCCCTGTGGAGTTGGGCTCATTGGAGTCCATGGAGGGAGTTGTTGATGAGGAAGCTCCTGATCCTTTGGTGATGAAGTCCACCCAGTTTGTGTCGCCGTCTGTCCTTGAGAGTGTTGTCATCACCGAGATGCCTGAGGTTTCTGAGACTCGTGTGTTGGCGCCTAGCTCCAAGGTACTGTTGGGCAAAGAGGTTCCTGCTTTGCTTCTCGATTTGGAGGCGGCTCGCCCTGGATATGGCAAGGAGATTATTCGTGTCTTGATGGGGATAGCTTCAGATGCTGAAATCACGAAGGTGGAGAAGTCTCTCAGGAAGATGGGTAAGAAGCTTCGCGTTGCAAGGAAATGTTCCACTTCTTCATGATTGTTGAGATCTTTTGAGGTAGTCATGTTGTCGGTTCGTGGTTGGGATAGTTTGGCGAGTTTGTGAGGTCGTGGTTGCTTCTGGATGTTGCCTGCCGTAGGTGTTGGCCTTTGCGTTTGTGTGGGTACCTTCTTTTTAATAAATCTAAGGCAAATCTTTTGCCTTCGTTTAAAAAAAAAAATAGACGATGTCACAAATCTTTTCTTCAAACACAATCTAGTGATTTCTCTTCATGGTGCGTGAGTTATTGGAGTTATACACCACCTTAATTAACTAGCACTCCCGTAAATCAACCATTTACACTAGAATAATGAAAGAAAACGAAAGGATAGCAAAATGTAGCTAGGCTTGAGATTGGGAGACACCGGGATCGGAACACTCTGATTCTCTGAATCAACCCAGAGAAACTCGTGAAACCATCTGGTGCTTCAGCGTCACACAATTGAATGCTCTCTTGGATGAAGCGTTGAAGTTCCTAGAGGAACTAATATTGGTGATTTGGAGACCCAAGGTTTACTCATTTTTGAAAAAAAAATACTGTCGACATTCGTGAGAGTGCTTATTTGGTGGGATTGCCTTGCGACTGATGGAATAACTCGGAGACAAAAAAGGAAACACAAGACAAGAGGTGTGCTCAGCCGGCCGGGGTCTCCCCGCTGGCGGGCCACCCCTGGCCACCAAACCGGCTTGAGGTCCACGGCCGCGCGGTATGATGTGCCAGACGCACTTGCCACATTCGCGGCAATGTCCACCTCCATTTTTACAAATCTTCAAACTCCCTAAAACTGAACGTATATATGTTTTATAATCTTTTGTGTTGATTAAGCTGTACGAAATACCCCTACATCGCAGGCCTAACCTTGTTGAGTGCGTGAGAGCAATTTTTGGGTTCCGATTGTTTAGTTCTATATTTCAGTGGCAACGGACATGATCTGAAGTTTATTTTATTTTTCAAATCCAGCCTAACCTTCTATATCTAAATAGCTGATCCCCACAAAATGAATTCTCTCAACATGCAGCATGTCCACCTCAGCGGCCTGCCACATCAGCAAAGCACGCTTCCGTTACTGTTTGTGTTCCCTACGTTCCAACCAGAGAAAAGACCAACCGTGCAGCCCACCAAATCAGCCCACATGGAGCCCATACCTGGATGCTAAGCTGATAATAAGCTGGCCCAAGGACTGTTTTTCTTCTCCACAGATCACCTTTGAATCCTCCTACGGTCCTACCAGCAGCGATGACGCTTCGTCCTCTCGGTCAATCTCCAAGGGGACGCTCTCTCTTCCTCTCCCCCGTGATTCTCCACTAACTCTATTTTTCCTGCAATTTATTTGGGCCATTTTCCCAGTGGCGACTCGGTTCCTCTTCCTTTCTACTCCGTACTTCACTATGTGTTGCATCGTATATATATTGATGGGCTCCATGTGGGTTCCAGCACCCTCTCCTCATCCTGCATATGATCTCTCCATGTGCCCTGTACGCTGCAAGCTCACAAGGTCGGCGGATTACACGGCAACCTCTGTCCCAGGATGAGTTTCTTCCGCATTGACTCGATTTGTACCCTTGTGGTTGTGCAGGAAAAGATGGACTGCACTGCACCCTGGAGAAGGTCGATCTGGACGTGGACAGTCCTCTCCCCCTTTACTTCAAGAAGAATGAATCCGCTGACAAGGTATTTCAGTCATCCGTCCGTACTTTTTTGTTAGTATTTCTGATATTCATGGTAGTGTTTTCATGATTGGTTTTAGTGGTGAGGAACTGCTGGCACTGTACAATGACAGAATATGTATTCAGTTCTGTATGTTGTATTCCGTTTTAGACTAGATACTAACCGTACTTGTGTCAAACTCATGTAACGTCATTAACGTCAATATATACCGGACGCCCCCCTTGTTGGGGTTGTGTGCGTTTCACCCCAAATCATTGTGTAGCCTTTTGCTTTACATGGTATCAGCCTAAATCGATCTAGGGTTATGACTTCCGCCTCCGCCACTTCGGCGATCTCCTCCGCCTCCTCGGCATCCTCCTCTGCCCCGTCTGCCGCCGACCTTGCGGGTCTTCGTCCTCCGGCGATCACGCCCACCATGTCTGCCGGTGTGCACAGTTCGGGGCCGGTCCACTTCGGCCATCTAATCACCACCAAGCTCGCCGCCGAGACTCATCTTCTCTGGCGCACTCAGGTTGTCTCCTTGCTGCGGAGCAACCTTCTCCACGGGTATGTTGAGGGCACCCATCCGTGCCCCTCCTCCACCGTCTCTGTCCCCAAGGAAGGCGGTGCCCCGGAGATCATCCCCAACGCCGCCTTTGCGGCCTGGGTGCAACAGGATCAGGCCATCCTATCGGCCTTCCACTCGTCGTCGACTCCGGCTGTTGGAGCCATGATCATGTTTGCCGCCACGTCCGCCGAGGCTTGGTCCATCATTGGCCGCACGTTTGGTGCTCAGTCCTCGGCTCGCTCGTCCCAGATACGTTCTCAACTGGGCAAGACAAAGAAACTTGACTCTTCGATCGCTGTATACTACAACACGATCAAGACCCTGGCGGACACCTTGGCTTCCATTGGTAAGCCGCTCAGTCCCGAGGAGTTCAATGACTTCGTTCTTGATGGTCTGGATGAGGAATACGACTCCATTGTTGAGCTGGTGCGCGATCGTGACATCCCTATGCCAGCGCACGACCTCTATGCGCGTCTCCTGTCGACGGAACATCGTGTGGATGGCCGCCGGTCCACCACTCATCAGGCCCATGCCGCTCGGTTCGGTGGCAAGCCCTTCCGGCCTGCTAATTCCGGGGCACCTGCATCACCATATCGCCCCGGCCCGTCAGCTTCGAAGCCTGGCTATGCTCCAAGGACCGCTCCAGCTGGCGGTGGCTCTACTTCTCCTGGCGCTCGTACTGATCATCGGTTCGATGGACGCACTGGTGGACGTACTGATGGTCGTGCTGGTGGCTCTCGTGCGGCTACCATATGCCAGCTCTGTGATGAGCCTGGTCACGTTGCTGCTCGTTGCTTTAAAAGGTTAAACAAGTCTTATCTAGGCATGTACAACGATGGTCGCTTTCTCGATCGTCAGTTGTCGATGGCCAATCATGTGTACGGCCCGCAGGGATAGACTCCTTCCTTTCCTGTAGATCCTGCGTGGTACATGGATACTGGCGTGACAGATCACTTTACTTCGGAGATGGAGAAGCTGCACATGAGGGAGCCCTATCAGGGCAAGGAGCATGTTCATACGGCCGACGGTTCAGGTATGCGTATACTTCATGTTGGTCAAGCAATCCTTCCCACTTCCTCATCTAGGCCTCTTTATCTCCGTAATATACTTCATGTCCCTGCCATCACAAAAAATTTGTTGTCTGTCCATAAACTTTCACATGATAATAATGTTCTTGTTGAGTTCCATCCTAACAGTGTTTTTGTTAAGGACCTGGACACGCGGGCAATAATTCTTATAGGTCGCTGGCGTGGTGGTCTGTATGCGCTTGATGCTCCTGCTGTCAAACAAGTTCTCAGTGCTCTTAAAGCTTCGTCCGCGCAATGGCATGCTCGTCTAGGCCACCCTTCATCCCAGATTGTTCAGCATGTTCTTAGTCGTAATGAGCTTCCCTCGGTGTCCACTAAAAATAGTCTCGTGTGTGATGCCTGTCAGCAAGGTAAGAGTCATCAGTTACCATTTTCGCTTTCTCAACATGTAACAACTGCTCCTTTAGAACTTATTTATTCAGATGTGTGGGGCCCTGCCCAAACCTCAGTCAGTGGTCATAATTATTATGTCAGCTTTGTGGATGCTTATAGTCGTTTCACGTGGTTATATCTCATTAAGCGTAAGAGTGATGTCTTTGATGTATTCTTACAGTTTCAGTCTCATGTTGAACGACTCCTTAACCACAAAATTGTGCATGTTCAGTCTGACTGGGGTGGTGAGTACATTAAACTTGATGTTTTTTCCAAAAGATAGGCATCTCTCATCGTGTCTCGTGTCCTCACACTCATCAACAAAACGGTAGTGCTGGACGAAAACACCGTCATATAGTTGAGATGGGCCTCACCTTGCTTGCCCATGCATCCGTCCCTTTTTGATTCTGGAGTGATGCTTTCATTACTGCTTGTTTTCTCATTAATCGCATGCCTACCCGTGTCATTAATATGCAGACTACTCTTGAGCGCTTACTTGGTGAAACACCTGACTACACTTTTTTCAAGATTTTTGGGTGTGCATGTTGGCCTAATCTTCGTCCTTACAATCGTCATAAATTTGAGTTTCGTTCCAAAAAATGTGTCTTTCTAGGGTATAGTCCTCTTCATAAAGGCTACAAATGTCTCCATGTTCCTTCTAACCGTGTCTACATTAGTCGCGATGTCGTTTTTGATGAAAATTTGTTTCCCTTCTCTAATCTACCATCCACCGAGTCCTTGGCATCCTCTCAATTTCTCCTGTTTTGCTTGATCAATTTGAAGATTATGTGCATGCACCGTCGTTGCTCCCTAATCATGGTGCAGGTACTGGACGTGGTGCGCGGCTTGAGCTCCTTGACGACGTGCCGTCTCTGTCTGCTCACGACGATGCTGGCGCTCCTTCCATGCAGCTGCATGGCTCACCCACTCCATTGGGTGAACCTGGTTCACCACGGATCCACCAGCCCTCCCCGTTGCATGGCTCTGCATGTGAATCCTCGCTGCATGTGATTCTCCCGTGTCACCATCTCAGCTGACTGCTTCAACTGGATCATCAGGGAGCACACGATGCTCCGCGGTCCCGTGTGACCTTGCACTGTCCCCGTCACCTGCATGCTCGACTGCATCTTCTGCTGCTCCCGTGTCTGTCTCGGCTGTGGAGCCCACGCCCCTTTCGCCTCAACTTGGTGCAGTACAGGAACCATCAGTTCAGCTCCCGCCGAACACTCTTCGTCCGGATACTCGTAGCCTTCGGGGAATTCATCAACCACTCAAGCGCAAAGACAGTACTGTTGCTTGGTTGGCTACGTGTATGGCTCAAGCTAGTGCTGATCCGACTTCCGAGCCCCGTCACTTTCGCGCTGCTCTGGGAATTCCTCACTGGTGTGAAGCAATGGAAACTGAATTTGATGCTTTGATCAAGAATGGCACATGGCAGCTCACACCTCCTCGTTCTGGTATTAATGTTATTGATTCAAAATGGGTGTTCAAGGTCAAGCGACATGCTAATGGAACAATTGAGAGGTATAAAGCTCGCCTAGTTGCTAAAGGGTTTAAACAGCGCTATGGTTTGGACTATGAGGACACATTTAGTCCTGTGGTGAAGCCTACGACTATTCGTTTGCTTCTCTCTCTTGCTGTTACTCGTGGGTGGTTCCTACGTCAGCTTGACATTCAGAATGCTTTTCTTAATGGTGTTCTTGAGGAGGAGGTTTTTATGCGTCAGCCCCCTGGTTTTGAAGATGCAGAACGGCCTCATCATCTTTGTCGCCTGGTTAAGGATATTTATGGCCTCAAACAGGCTCCTCGAGCGTGGCATGCCCGACTTGCCTCATTGTTACGGCAGCATGGTTTTCTGGCCTCCACCGCTGATACGTCTCTGTTTATTTTTCAGCGGCCTGACGTCACAGTATATCTTCTTGTTTATGTTGATGATATCATTGTTCTCAGCTCGTCTTCACAGGCTATTGATCGCCTAATTCTTGGACTTCGTCAGGATTTTGCGGTTAAGGATCTTGGACCGCTTCATTATTTTCTTGGTATCGAGGTTGCTCGGCGTTCTGGAGGCCTAACACTCACTCAGCGCAAGTATGCTCTTGATCTTCTTCGGCGCGCTAGTATGTTGAAGTGCAAGGCTGCTGATACTCCTATGTCTGCCACTACCAAGTTGTTTCCTGCTGATAGTCCTTCCCTGACTGAAGATGATGCCACCACTTATCGGAGTATTGTTGGAGGTTTGCAGTACCTCACGCTTACCCGACCTGATTTGTCCTTTGCGGTTAATCGTGTTTGTCAGTTTCTCCACTCACTGACTGAAGACCATTGGTCTACTGTCAAGAGGATACTTCGCTTTGTTACTGGTACTCTTGATCATGGTCTTCTTCTTCGACCCTCAGCATCTGACTCTATTGCTATGTATTCTGATGCTGATTGGGCTGGTGATGTTAGTGATAGGCGATCAACGAGGGGATATGCCCTTTTTCATGGTGACAACTTGATTGCCTGGAGTGCTCGGAAACAAGCTACTGTATCTCGTTCAAGCATGGAATCTGAGTATAAGTCTGTTGCTAATGCTACTGCCGAACTTATTTGGGTGGAAGCGTTGCTCAAAGAACTTGGTGTTCGTCAAGGCTCCCCACCGGTTCTATGGTGCGACAACATTGGTGCCACATATCTTTCTTCCAACCCAGTCTTTCATGCACGGACAAAACATATTGAGGTTGATTTTCATTTTGTGCATGAACGAGTTGCTCAGAAATTGTTGCAAGTCCGGTTTGTTTCCTCCAAAGATCAGCCCGCAGATATATTCACAAAACCATTGCCACTTCCATTGTTCCAGGAGTGTAAGCGCAATCTCCACAAGTTTCCCATAGTTGAGATTGAGGGAGGCTGACAGAATATGTATTCAGTTCTGTATGTTGTATTCCGTTTTAGACTAGATACTAACCGTACTTGTATCAAACTCATGTAACGTCATTAACGTCAATATATACCGGACGCCCCCCTTGTTGGGGTTGTGTGCACCCCAAATCATTGTGTAGCCTTTTGCTTTACATACAACAACTCACTTATCTGTTGAATCGATATTAGGATTGAAATTCATGCAGCGATTTGAATCATACAATTATTTATCTATATGTATTTTTGTACAGCAATTATTTTAGATTTGAGTCATACACATGCAAGTTATCACCTTTTTACATGTTGCTTTAGATGATTCATTGTTCACCCTGGGAAAGCAACCGTTGCTTATATATTATATTTTGTTTTCCCCTCAATCAAACATGTGTTGTCTCAATTTACGGATTTCATAGTCAGACACATGATTCTCCATGCCTTAAATTTTAGACACATGTATAGTTAAATAAAAAAGGGTGCACACATCATGTCTATGAGATATTAGTGTAGAACGTCATCTGTTTCACATTATTTTTCCTTAATAGTTCATCTATCTTATGTACACAAATATCTCGCAGCAACGCGCGGGGTGTCATCTAGTTAAAATGAATGGACGGTGTTTTTTAATGGCTTACCAACCAATGTAGATAATGCTTCCCCTTTCCCATATATATTGCCAATGCGTCTTCACCGGATGCTCGACAAGCTATCCGTCATCTCATTGACCCACTCTTGCTTTATACACGAGATAGCTCACAATTCCCCTACTTTTCTTCAACAAAGTCAAGTGTGTTTTACTATTCAAATCATCCTCCGCGAGTTTCCCAGTCTCAGCATGAAAGGAAAAAAAACAAAAGATGGAAATAGTAGGGTTGCAGCTTGAGAATACGATACATGGGGAACGGAATACTTTGCATCCAACCAACACGCGGTACAGGAACGTCGGATGAGCCGGTGCGACAACATGCTCTGCTCTCCGTCAAGAAAATCTCATGTTCCTCCAACAACAATGGACGTAGCTATCCCGATCGATGGTTCTAGCAAAAAACCCACTTTGAGATGTAGCTTCTCTCGCGGCACTTGCAAAACATCAGTACTTCATTTGAGATTAGTTCGATTGCTTACTTTCTGCGAGTACGGTACGTTGTGAGTTGTGACGGGATAACCATAAAAAAGATGTTCTTAGCTGGAACAAGGCCAGTGTTGCAGAGTACTCACTCCAGCAATTTATAGATCAGCTATAGCAAACGGATAAGGCACTACCTTACTCACATAGTAAGCTAACAGTACAAATCCGTGAAGAGGCAAAGCAATCAACAGAGCAACGAGACACTACCAAACATGTAGACAAACAATCAGTACCAAACATATAGACGATCAATCATTACCAAACATATAGACAATCAATCAAAAGATTCACGTGCCACTACCAAACATATACACAATCAACACACCACTTTGTATTCCAATAAGTGCACACCAGTGCACATACTCACGAACGCATCAGTGCACACCAGACATAATGTCTTGCTTTCGGCACCTAAATATATTAGGGAAGTGGAACCGACGATGAAGATTAGGGAAGTGGTTCAAATAATAACATCACTTATCGGTTTCCTTTTCTATCAAATAATTATATAGAATAAAAATTTCTCGTGGACTATAGCTTCAATATCCATATGTGTAAGATGGAGTACATAACTTGGATCTTGGGGGTGAATTGAATCATCTCGACTTGTTGGAATATGCAAGGGGTATGCTAAATATATTTCTAATAATTTTTCGATCAATATATTTGATTTCCACAACAATTCTCACAACATGCCTACCCATACCATGTTTTAGAGGGTACAGTGTGCAGTGAGGAGATATCGTCCATTCTAAAGTTAGGCTCTTGCCTTGGCGAGTGCTACTTCAAGACATAAATTATTTTAGATGCTTCCACTATTACAGATGTTCACTTTGTAATCAGTATGAAATATAGTTAATTACTCCCTTTGAAATGGAATAACCGTCGTGAGCTGAATATAAATTTTGTACTAAGACAGTACACTCTCCCCGACAGTTATATCAGACCGGAAGTAGTAGTTTTCTTTTTTCGATCTTCCCTTTAGCCAGCTACAAAGTCATTAAGGGATGTGTAGCCCATGAGTTGTACAATGCTTTCTATAAACTTCAAATGATTAATTGTAAAGTTCCATATATACATATATATTATTTCATTTTAAAGGGCCCAGATCAAACAAGGATAAGATTGCTTGATTCTTCCATTGCCCAAAATAAGAAAAAAGCAACAATTTAGTTCACGGATGACACGGGTATACATCTCGGGTACCCTACCATGAGGGTACCTGGTGCACGTAATGACTAAAATCTAATAGCGAAAAGACTACTCGAAGCCCAAGACAAGAGGACCAAGAAGATGGAGTACCCTCCAAGATTAGACATAGGCATAGTCGGTTTAGAACTTTCCATATGTGTAAACTAGGTCGGTTAAGAACTCCCGAGACCCAGCTTATTTAAAGACTAGGAGGGGCGCCGATCTTGACCAAGCCATACTCGAACCACCAAATCTCTTGCGAGATAGACATCTCGCCGGAGCCTCCTTGTAATCGCATAATCTCCCACGATCAATAACAGACAGGCAGGAAGTAGGGTCTTTACCTCCACCCGAGGGGCCTGAACCTGGGTAAATCTTTGCCTCTGCTTGTCAGCCGACGAAACTACCAGCACTACCACGTTCTCTTCCCATAATCTCAACCTAGGTCCTTAACCATTGGATTTGATGAGTGTACCCCTCGTCAATTGGCGCCGTCTGTGGGAAAGAATAGTGTGGACTCACGGTCTCTTCTTCGTTCCATCAGAAAACGGCGACTCGCCGATCGGATCTACAAACGGCAACTTGCCGGCTGCATCGACAAACCAGAACTTGCCGACTCAGACGGCACACGGCAACTCGCCGGCTCACTCGACAAACGGCAACATGCCAGCTTCACCCGCAAAAAGCGCATCGGATCCTCTGATGGATTTCGAGCCACACTCGCCAGGATTCCAGGAAGCCTTCTCCGATCTCGAATCAGGTTTGGGTTTAACCGTTGGTTCGTTCAATTTTTTGTCAACAAGCTTGGTGTGCAGGACTTGACGGATCCACACCAACTCGCGACTTCCGCACCCGAGGCTCCGTTGGTTGTGGCTCCTTCGACTGCGGATCCATCAACTACGTCCATACCATCGTCAACTCTCCAAGCTTGTTCGTCTGCAACAACCATGTCGACTCGAGAGATGAACGAGCTCATCGACGAACTCCAAGGCGAGGAGGCCGAATCAGCATACCCATAAGATCCCGAGCTCGATCTCCCACTCGAGGATACTTTCGACTGCGGGATCTCCCTCAGCGACTTCGATGAACTCGACACTCATATCGATAGCTACGTCGACTCCGAGATCTGCACCAGCAACAACAACCTCGACTCCGAGATCCATAACAACGTCGACGCCGATATGAGCATAGGCGATGAGGGCATCGACAGCGAGATCCGTCCAGAGGGACCACTCGATGTGCATATCGACTCCGACATGAGCCTTGATGATGATGTCGAGTCCATGACGGGACTCGAAGACACACATACATACCCTCGGGTGATACCCCAGCAGGTCTACGTCGCCATCGCCGCAGAATCATCAGATGTTGCGGCCAGCCGCAGGCCTACAGAATTCCCGTGCACAGTTACCATGCCGGACGGAGTCACAACTCTCACAATCACTGCTGAGATGGCAGCAAAAGCAGATAAAGTCATCAAGGAGTGCACAATGATGCCAGCAGACGCAACACAAGAGGAGATGTTGACCTTCCAGTACTTCAACTGGCAGGAATCACTTCGACTGCGGCAGGTCAGAGCAACACTCGAAGAACGCAAAAAGCAAGCTAGCTTGTCGAGTGCGCGAAGAAGACAGCTCTCCCTGAGCTCCACCGGGCGAGCAGACACAAGACCCAGATCAAGGTTGTCACACCTCTCGCCAGACGAAAGGGCGGCACTCACCCGCAACTTAGGCAACTCTTTCATGACATACGACGAAGAAGGAGTGCCAGTACCCAAAACAGCTGCGGTGCCCTCTTCACCGCTGCAGCATATAGAGGCAATCAAGCCTCCAGCTGATGACCCCAATGCAAAACTGCATCGCCAGCAGATCAAATCACTCGCCTTAGCAGCAAAGGCCATACGCCAAATCCCAGCACTCCAGGAGGGAGTCGAGATCGTGCCATAGTCGACACACGTCGAGAAGAGCATAACCGCAGTGGCCGCCGCCACCACTCGAAGGAAAGAAGCAGCTCACGCAGGCGCAGATCCAGGAGCAGATCACGCAGATCTTACAGTAGCGACTCATACTCTGATCAGAGCCTCAGTCATGCGAGCTCCGTGCTTCACTCGACGCGTCCGCGAGACGCGGATGCCCAAAGGGTTCAAACTCACATCTGAACAACCCAAATACACGGGTACAGGAACCTTCAGGTGGCTGGAAGACTACAGGCTGGCTGTCTCGTGCCAGCGAGGCACAAACACCACAGCCATGCAATACATACGACTCATGCTCGAAGGCACAGCCCGCGACTGGCTCAAGGCCCTACCTCCATCAAAGTACGACTCGTGGGACACTTCCGTGATGACTTCATCAAAAACTTCGAGCCTCTATGTGAGCGCCCAAAAACATTTGAGGAGCTTCGAGCTTGTGTTCAACGATCAGACGAAACGTTGAGGTCATACATCAGACGATGGACTGAGATACGCAACTCAGTCGGAGTAATTTCAGAAGATATGGCCATGGACGCTTTCATAATGGGACTCGCCAGGCGGGACCTCAAAGAAGCACTTGGTCGCAAAAAGCCAACCTCTGTGGCTAACCTCTTGATGACCGCGACTGAGTGGGCAGACGAGAAGACATGGCGCGCACCACACGCGGGTCCTCACCCCGTGACAATCATGAAAGCGGCAGTCGAAGCCGCAGAGACTCGTACAGAGACGACCGAAGGCGCAAACGTTCAAAACGTCACTACGACGATGACAGACCCGAGTTCATGGCGGCTGGGTTCTCCACACCCCGCAACGACCAGGACAGAAGCGACCGACGGTCAGAAGATCGGCGGGACAGTCGAGATGATCGGAGACAGTCGAGATCGCGGCCAACATAGTGACAGCTACAAGAGGAAGGACTGGCGCAAGTCAGATCCGGAGCACAATCCGAGCGATCATTCGAAGAAAAGATGGATGCTGATTGCAGATTACACCTGTACAAGGGGAAGACGGAAAACTGCGCTCCAATCACTCGATGAGAAACTGCAGGGAGTTCGACAAATGGCGACTGATTACATAAATCTCAGAAAGGCAACAGCGCAAACGCACCTGCACCCGTGCCCGTGCCTCAGCCAAACATTGTGCCTGTTCTGATGGCACCACCACCTCCACCACCGCCTCATGCAGGCGGAAACATCGCGGGTGCCATACAACCTGTACCTCGGGTGGACGAACCTCAGTACCCTCCACCCCAAGGGCAGATGTACATGATACAGAAAGGTCGCCCTTCCAACAGGGAGCAAAAACTTCGCACTCGACAAGTAAACATGGCGGTCATGTCACCTCCTGCTGTAACTGAATTCTTGAAGGGATCGAACTGCAATCAGTTTCAGCAGAGAGGATCACCCACCATCGGTGTTCGTCCAGGGCACTCCGCTCTGGTACTCGACGCCCAAATTGGAGGCTACGCCATGTCCAAGGTCTTCATGGATGGTGGCAGCGGCATAAACATAATCTTCGCAGATACGCTCCGCAAAATGAACAGGTCAGTCGAAAACCTGCCAAGTCCTCAAATACCTTTCACGGTATCGTCCCAGGCAAAGCAATAAGCCCAGAAGGCACCATACAACTCGACGTAACGTTCGGGGACAAGAACCACTTCAGGACAGAGTCGATTGAGTTCGAGGTCGTCGACTGGAAGTCACAATACCATGCTATACTTGGACGCCCGACGTTCGCTCGATTCATGGCGGTGCCACACTACGCATACCTCCAGCTAAAGATGCCTGGACCAAAAGGAGTAATCACAGTCAAGGGAAACTTCAAAAGTCTGACTCTTGCGACCGAGAGTTTAGCAAAATCTCTGAGATGTTCGGCATGGAAGCAACACTCGCTGAGCTCGCGGTCTCCAACGATCGAACACTTATGCCAGAACACAAAAGGTGGCAGTCGACAGATCATTCAATGCCACCAATGACACAAGTCGCATCAGGTGCACCCGACTGACCCGACCAAGACAGTCAATGTCTCGTCGAGTCTGCCTATCGCATAGGAAAGCGCGCTCGTCGAATTCCTCCGTGAGAACTGGGATATATTTGCGTGGTGTCCAGCCGACATGCCAGGTATTCCCAGGGAATTCGCCGAGCACTCTCTCCAATTATTTCCAGATGCTAAACCAGTCAAGCAAACAATGCGCCGCATATCCGGCCCAAAAAGAACCGCAGTCGAAGCCGAAGTCGACAGACTACTCGCAGCAGGTTTCATCAGAGAAATCAAAAATCACAATGGGTGGCCAACCCCGTACTCGTGAGAAGAAGCACAGATATCCTTCGGATGTGCGTAGATTTCACGCACTCAATAAGTGCTGTCCAAAGGATCACTTTCCACTACCTCGAATCGACCAGATCGTCGACTCCACCCCGGGTGCGCTCGCTTGTCCTTCCTGGATGCTTACTCGGGTTACCACCAGATAAGGATGAAGGAAGAGACGAAGAAAAACGGCGTTCATAACCCCACTCGGGGTCTACTGCTACACCACAATGCCTTTCGGGCTCAAGAACGCAGGCGCAACCTACAGCGCATGATGCAAGACTGCCTCAAGAAGCAAATTGGGCGAAACGTCCAGGTCTATGTAGATGACATAGTCATCACAACAAGGGAGGAAAACACACTACTCGATGATTTGCGAGAGACGTTCGCAAACCTCAAACGCTTCCACATCAAGCTCAACCCGAAGAAGTGCACGTTCGGCGTGCCAGCCGGACAACTCCTCGGGTATCTCGTATCGGCGCGAGGAATCGAAGCAGACCCGGAGAAAATACAGGCCATCTGACGATGCAAAGGCCTTCAAAGCTCCACGACGTGCAGAAGTTGGCGGGTCGAGTAGCAGCACTCAGTCGATTCATCAGCAAGTGGGTGAAAAAGCACTCCTGTTCTATCGACTGATGAAGAAGGCAGACAAATTCGAGTGGACGCCCGAAGCCGAAGCAGTCCTTCACGGACCTCAAGCGAGTCCTCACAAGCCCTCCAATCCTCGTCGCACAAAGGGAACGCGAGCCACTATACCTATATGTCTCAGCAACTAACAGGGTGGTGAGCACCGTACTAGTAGTCGAACGCAGGGAGGAGGGACGCGCTGATGATCCCGAAGAGCAAGTCTTGATGCCTGCACAAATAACGGGATTTAGGTTGTGACTCCAAGTGCAGAGTGTATAGTATAGTGGAAGACAGTTTTCCCCACGAGGGGTGACTCGAGGGTTTAATATCGAACTCTCGGGGAATCTGCAGTGGCTCGTGACTCGAGGGTTTAATATCGAACTCTCGGGGAATCTGCAGTGGTAGATTTATCTTCTTATCCTTCTTTTGGTTACCTACAAAAAAAGTTAGATATTTTGGTCCTCAACCTCACCTGTGGTTGTCAAGCACAAGGTGTAAGAATGATATTAGGATAGTTATGCAATGCAAACAAGAAATAAATATGCAATGGTGGTGGATGCAATGATAAATGATATTTTTGGGTTTTGAATGATGTATGCAAGATGAAAAGCATTTTTGTATTTTCGGATTTAATGATGGCTGAAAATAGAAAAGTGGTATATGGTGTTGGAAAGGTGTTTCTTATGATTAAAAATGGACTGGGGTTCATGGTTTCACAAATGCACTCTCTCTTTATTAAGTGGTAGACAATGGAACACACAAAGTTAACATATGAGATTGCAACACAGGGTTTGATAACAAGTTACTTAGATATATGGGCATCACGTCCTAATATAGAGATCTTTTGGTTATTAACCTCTCTTATACTCAACCAAGATGCGAACTAAATCATAACACCTCAGTAATTAAGATAACTCAGAGTATAGCATTAAGTATCATGACATGAAGTGAAAATAAGAACATACTAGATCTAGTCATGGAGTAGTGGCAATGGTCACGCCCACATCCCCGGTAGCATGGTATTTTAGTTTATCCCTAGTGAGGTAACAAAGTAAGGTAAAGATATCAAATTGGATCGCAGAACTTTCTCTCACGTTCACTGCACTAGCCACCCCCCGTTACTCCAACTAATGCACACGTTCCCCATCACACGCTCTCATAAATATGCTTGATCAAAACAAGTAGACAAGAACGGGGTACATAATATGCATCTATACTCATAACTGAAACAAACATTGTAATCTCAAACATATATTAACTCATAAAGATCCACCACAAAGGTATTACAACGGTGACCGTAATCATGTTCAGCAGCTCATACGGTGCTAATTAGTGAAGCTCAAGAGAGGAGATACATAAGTTACTTCCACAAACCCATAGTCCAGAGGTGGACTACTCCCTCTTCATCATGGAGACGGTGGAGAAGTCGATGGAGAAGATGGGGACCACGCCGGCAGCGCCCCGCCGGAGTTTCCCCCCTCCAATCTGCAGCTCCTGATCTCCGTTTCGGTGTTTCTGTGTTTGTGCGGCGCTCCTTCCAGAGAACGACGGGGGACCTTTTTTATAGGCGTTTTTAGGTCAAGACGAAGGCGGTGGAGCGAAGATCGACGGCAACGGAGCCACGAGGCCCGAATGGGTGGGTCCCACACGGCCTGGTACTGTGGCCGCGTGGGCCATGCCCGTTTGGCCCTCAGGTCTCCGTTTGCTTGCTTCCCTTTTCCGTAGTCCTTCTTCCTTCCAAATATTGACGCCCGTAAATTTCCAGGTGATTTCGTTGATGTTTGAGTCCCTGAAACATTAAAATACAAAACTAGGGTTTTCTGCCTGTGCAGGGTTAATTCCAAATAAATGGGAAAACTATGAAGTATTCCCAAAATCATGATAAAATATTGATATAACCCTTATATGATGCAAATATGGTTGGAATATAAGCAATTAAAGTGCAAAGTTCATGTATGCATTTTACATGCATCACACGCCCAAAGCATACAACGTCCAGTCTACTACTTGAGTGAAGTGCTCTCCATATCAAAACAGCGGTACCCGCACTATCAAAAGCTGGCCTACGTCGTGTTCATGTCCTCAAGAAAGCTGACGCATTACTTCTCCGAGCACCCGGTCACTGTAATCAGCACCTCAGGGATCGGGGACATCCTCACAAACCCCAACGCAACTGGGCGAGTAGCAAAATGGCTCATCGAGCTAGCACCAAGAGACATCAAGTATGATTACCTGAAGGCCATCAAAGCACAAGTTTTACCTGATTTCCACACCGAGTGGATCGAAGCTCAGCTCCCAGGAGCGCCAGATGTGTCCAACTCATGGACTATGTACTTTGACGGTTCGAAGAAAAACGAAGGCGTAGGTGTCATCCTCATATCACCAAAAGGCGATAAGCTCCGCTACATCCTGCAAATGGGGTTCGAGTTCCCATCAAACAACGAAGCGGAGTATGAGGCCCTGATCCACGGCATGAGGATGGCCAAAGCCCTCGGGCACTCGACTGATGATCTATGATGACTCGAATCTTGTGGTGCAGCAAACAATGAAGGCCTGCGATGCAATCGCCGACAACATGATCGCCTACGAGACCTGTATAACCTCATGGAGGGCAGCTTCGAAGGCTGCGAGTTGCGGCACATAGGACGTGAGAGCAATGAAAAGCAGATAAGCTAGCCAGCATTGGCGACTAAGGCACCAGTTCCACCTGGTGTATTCTTCGAGCGCATCGAGCACAGATCCATCAAAAAGATGCGAGCACCTCCTACATCAGCCGCACCAGCCAGAGCAAAGCACCTAGCACAGAGGACCCGCAGTCGAGGTACTCCTCATCGAGCCAACATGGACTCAGCCTTTTCTCGAATACATACTCCGTGGCGAGATACCCGAAGACATAACAGAGTCAAGACGCGTCACTCGAAGATCCAAAGCATACACCGTCATCAACGGCGAACTATACAAGCGCAGCGTATCAGGTATGTTCCAACGTTGCATAGCATTTGAAGATGGCCAAGCCATCCTTCGTGATATTCATGCAGGTACTGCGGGCATCATGCCAGCAGTCGATCACTCGTAGCCAAAGCCTTTCGCGCAGGCTTCTACTGGCCCACATCACTCAAAGACGCGAGGACATAGTCAAAAGGTGCATCGGCTGTAAAAAATTCGCCACAAAGCCGCACGCACCCGCATCGGCATTGAAGACAATACCATTGGCCTGGCCCTTCGCCCAGTGGGGGCTCGACATGGTTGGGCCACTCAAAAAATCCTCCCATGGAGGGCATACTCACCTTCTGGTGGCAGTCGACAAGTTCACCAAGTGGATTGAAGCAGTCCCTATCACAAGTTCGACTGCCACTACAACAGTCAATTTCATAAAATCCATCCTATACCGCTTTGGTGTGCCAAGTAGCATCATCACTATAACGGTACAAACTTCACGGCTGAGAATTCCGATCCTTCTACAAAGAGCAAGATATCACGCTCAATTATGCATATGTGGCACAGCCGCAATCTAATGGCCAAGTCGAAAAGGCCAATGGACTTGTGACGAGCGGAATCAAGAAACGCCTCCTAGTGCCACTCAAAAGGGCCGCGGGTGCTTGGGTCGAGTAGCTCCCGTCTGTGCTATGGAGCCTACGCACAACACCCAACGCCTCAACGCAATTTACCCCATTCTTCTGGTCTACGGAGCAGAGGCAATCCTGCCATCAGACGTAAGGTTCAATGCACCAAGAGTCGAAGCGTACAACGAAGACGATGCAGATGAAGCACTCGAAGATGCAGTCGATTGCTCGAAGAATCACGCGACACGGCGCTAGCACGCACAGCTGTCTACCAGCAAGACCTCCGTAACTTCACAGCCGTCGACTGCGTACCAGATCCTTCGAGGTTGGTGACTTGGTACTTCGACTGAAGCAAAAGAAGGTGCACAAGCTCGCTTCTCCATGGGAAGGACCCTTCATCATCACCGAGGTCATTGGCGGTGGAGCATACAGACTAAGCACGCGAAGACAGGCGAACTCTCGCATAATCCTTGGAACGTTGCGCAACTGCGCCGTTTCTATGTTTAGAATGCTAAGTCGCATAATGTAATAGGCACATATGTCGGATGGCTGCAGGTTTCAGACGCGCTCTTTTCCTTACCAGGGTACCTAAGGGGACTGGAAGATTTTTAGTGAGGCGGCCTGCAGCCTAACATTCAAAAATGGAATACAGTCAATGATTCCTCAAATTTCTCCATGTTTAATGCTCGCATAAACTAGTCGCACAACCTTAGCCTCACCCGAAGGCTCGGGGGCTGTGCTATTACAAAACGTGAGCTCTCGCTCCGTCTTCAAAACATGACACCCCAACCTCACTCGAACACTCGGGGCTGGGTCGTCAAAATCATACATAAACAAAAAGTTGCTCAATAACATGAGTTGAATCTTCAAACATCGCAAAAATTCACAGCCTCACTCGATACACTCGGGGGCTGTAGAATTCATGTCCTATATAAAGTGTTTCTCATAAACCCCACTCGGTACGCTCGGGGGCTGCATACATACAAGTAAACAAATGTGTACTAAGTACAAGTGGCAAAATTTACACTCGGGGCTGTTCCCTATACATAAATACTCTAATCTTCTGGTTCATCCTTGACCGGGAGAACGGGGCCCATAAGTTGAGCGTTATAACACTCAACCAACACCCTCGCATGATCGACTGTATCGTCCAGATGCGATTGGGACAAGGACGATCCAGGCACGGGTGGGCACAGCTGCAAATTCGGACGCTGCTTCGGAGATACGCCATCGTTGCGTTGGCCCCATCCACAAACTTCTGGGTGATGAAGCCTCGGATGGCCCCGGCACTTCGGAAAAGCCCGAGCAACGCGTGGATGCCTTGAGGTTGCGGCCCTGTCGGATAAAGAATTTGGTTGATACGACTGAAGGCCGACCTGCATAACTCGAGTAGCATAGTGCTCCACCACACTCGATCCTGCAGGGTCAAGAGTGTGCGTGCTCGGTGCCTATCCAAGCGAAAGTGCTGACGACCAGTCGTGGGTTCGTCAGTCGCATTGTCCAATTGCTCCTCTACACGAGTCTGCTCCGCCTGGAAATCTGGAACAAAACCTGCAACAACACAAGTTAGGTGAACAAAAAGAACAAATTATGAACACACAAGATCAACGCAGTCATGCTTACCTTCGAGCTGTCTGTTCACGATCTCCATCTCGCCAAGCACATACTCCTCCCGTTGAGTGGGTAAAGCAGGCTTCGCCCTCATCCTATCCAGCTCGCCGCGGGTATTCCCCAGCTCTTGCTCCAATTTGGCGACTCGAGCCTTCATATAACGCATTACTGCGGCATCGTTTGCCGCTTGAGCTCGGGATCGAGTAGGGGCACGATGCCGTGACGAGCTGGATGACATGGCGGCTGGTTGTTTCTATTCCAAACATCATAAAAGTTTCATAAGAAACTCATCACAAAGCTTAGACGAATAGCCTTATAGGCAGTGGCATAACAAAAGGAACTTAAAGTCAGACAAAGGTAGCAAAGGCACATGCATACTCGCATGGTAATAAGTTTAATTACAAGACATAAAAGGCGCGGCCACCCTACTTTTCAGACATCAACTCTGACCTAGCCCTACTCGGACGGGCGGCGACCTCTGCTTCCCGGCGTTCCATGGTGTTCATAAAAATTTCGGCCAACTTTGCAGCTGGCTCGTTCACATGCTTTAGGGACACCAGCTTCCTGTCCGGCTTGCGAGGAAAGTCAGATAGAGCAGCTTCGAAGTCACCCTCTATCCCATGACCTAAAAGGATCTTGAGGGTGGTCTCTGAGCCGCGTACCGTTAAAGTGCGTGCAAAACTCGCCATGGTCGAAGTTCCCGGGCCTAGCATGTCGGCAAATCCATCCACAGTCGACGGAAGTTGGCCAGAGGGGAATACGCCCTTGAACACGGCGCCGAGTGTGCTCGTAGACTTGGCGAGTGCATCCTTGGCTTGGGCGGAGACGACGTCCAAGTCACCAATAGCACGCTCGAGGGACAAATTGCCACTCGCCTGGTCTACAGGTGCAGGTGCGCCAAGAGAACCATTATGAATCAGAAGAAAGAGAAACTCTTAAACAACATTCAGAGGCAAAGGAAGTTGACATAAAATGGCGAATTCGACTCACCGCCTACGTCTCGGGTGAGGCTAGCCGAGCGCTCAGCATATTCTTTCTCGTGCAAGGCAGCGGAGCTCTTGGCATCATCCAAAGCCTTCTTCGACTCATCGCGCTGCTTCGCGAGGGCATCCTCTAGCTCTTTCGCTCTAGACTCAGCCGATGCCTTGTCGCCTGAGATAGATGGCAGATGTCATTCACAATCGACAAAGCAAGGACATACAGAAGTCAAACACACTTACGGCTGAGTTGCTCTATGATAGCACGCAGATTGTCCCTCTCCTGTTCAACCTGGACAAATGCCTTGCCTGATTCCACCAGGTTGAGGTAGAAGGGCTGCATGCACATGAACCTAGCATAAGCTACACGCAAACAGTCCAAGTATGATGACTCGACAAACGACACTTACGTGATCAACCCAAGGTGCAGGCTTGGAAGCAGAAGTCCCAATTTGCAGTAGACGCACTCGCGATCTTGGAGGCCTCAAGGGTAGTAGTCGTGACTATTGTTCTCACAACCTCAGCCGCAACAGGGAAGCTTCTAGCTGATCTGGAGTCGAAGCTCTCTCGGTTGGAGAGGTTGAAGGTCGTACAGTCTCAGCACTGCGAGTGACAGAGGAAGAACAACATAAGCAAGACTATGAACAAGCAGAAACTTAAGTACAAAACATTCAGACGCAAACCTGTGCTCTTCTTCCTCCTCGCTGTCGAGGTCGTCAAACATTGGGCCTCCAAACTGCAGCTCCCCACTCGACTTGGGAGGAGGAGCTGAACACAACGGGCTCACATTCAGCGGAGCGGCCTTGGCAGAATGTGAGGAGATCGAGTCTCTGTCATCCCTCAACTCCTCCTCCGTCGCGGGTGAGCTCATAGAGGAAGACACAATTTGGGCCGCCCGACGGCGCTTGCGAGTAGGAACCTCGCTCACATCATCCGTCGCGACACGCTCCTTGTCCTGTGCTTCTCCAGCCTCTTCCTCTTCGACCTCTTCTGTCGGAGATGTGGTAGCCGAAGGTAGAGGCGATTCATCTCCTCCCTTTGCTTCGGGAAGAGGAGGAAGGGTTGAGGTAGTCGAGTGGCCCTACACACAAAATACAGCAGTCGACGTCACAAAGATGCATAGCAGAATAACAAACAAGAGATCATAAAACTTGATAGATTCACTAACATCTAGCAAAGGCTTTTCAGCCGTATAAGGAGCGACGGGGCAGTCGACATTGCAGGGCTCGCTGGATTTTGTGCTGGTGATGGACCGCACATGTGCCACCAGCTCGCTCCTAGACAGCTCCTCCTTGCTCATCCGAGTGGAGTCGACAGGTCCATCATATTGCCACATAGGGTGAGCGCGAGCGCGGAGCGGCCATACCCGCATCTTCACAAAGGTGGCAATTAAATGCACACCAGTGACGCTGTTAAGCAGTCCTCCAATAGTCTCCAGCAGAGGCGCCGCTTCCGCCACTTCTTCAGTCGAAAGCTCATGGTCCCAGGCCTTCGTCCTAGCGGCTATACCAGCAGTCGAAAATGCTGGGGCCCATTCCTGGTCGACTAGCACATAGAACCACCTTTTCCTCCACCCTTGCGCCGAGTCGACTGGCTTCAGAGCGAAGTATCGGGTGTCGCTGCGTACTTGGATCTGCAGACCTCCAACTGGATAGGTTCGGCCGCCTCGGTTGTTGGGCCGAACCATGAAGATAGACTTCCAAAGTGCCCAGCTGGGAGCAACTCCCAGGAAGCACTCGCACAACACCATAAAACAGGCTATGTGCATAATGCCGTTAGGGGTGAGATCATGGATCTGCACCCCATAGGCGTACAGCAAGCCACGAACGAAATCGTGGAGGGGAAAAGATAGACCCCTAGGCAAGAACTCCGCAAAGCATACGCGCTCGTTCGCGTGAGGTTCGGGGAGTACCTCTTTTGATGGCGCGCGGACGGTAAGTTGGTCCGCCGGCGGCAGCAGTCCGTCCTCACGGAACTTCTTGAGGTGCGTGGCCTTGATCGTGGACTTCATCCAATCGCCGTCGCTCTTCTTGAGGTCGACGGTGGAGGCAGATGCGCCAGCCGCAGCTTTCTTTCCCTTCAGAGTGGCCGCGTCCATCGCGGGCGCGTCAGTGGCAGAGACTTTCCTCTTTGGCGCCATGGCGGTGGTGGCTAGGGAGAGCAGCACGAGCTTGGGCGCACGAAACAATGGAGCAGGAGCGCGAGGAAGAAGATGGAACAGGGGCGGCGCGCAGTGCAAATGGCTGGTAAAAAACAATGCCAGCGCCGTTTCCCCTATTTACCTCAAATCAAAGGCAATCACAGCCATTCAGATCCCAACCGTGTGCTCTGCTCGCAATCTCACCGTACACGTGGCAAAAGCGGAGGGCAACCGTCGCCGGCCACTCCGCCCACTACGCACGCAAAAAGAGGAGCCATAATCATCTCTCCAGAAAAAGTGGGCCCGAGTGGTCAAATCAAGTCCAAACTGCACTGTTGTTCGGTCAGCTCTGACAAGTGGGCCACCTATGTGTCACGTCCCATCCATCGCAGCATAACGCACACCACGTGTGTCAGGCAGCGCAGTCGCCAAAGAACGTCATCCCTGACGTCATCTCAAGAGCTTTGATCAAAAATACATTCGAATCCGCTCAAACATATTGGTCACTCGACTGCCCTGTTTGGTTTGGATGTGCAAAAGCAACGTCAAGACAAAAATTGGGTCACTCGACCATTCCTTCGACTGATGCATATTACTCCCATCGGGAGCATATCAAAAAAAAAATCGACTGAAGATGCTCAAAGAAAAAATGATTTTGAGATTATCCTCCATTACAAGCAATACAGCATAATCTCAGGGGCTACTCCCATCGGAGCACTGTCGCGCACCCGATAGAATTACGGCAAAAAGATTTCTTCGACTAACATATGCAGGATAAGAATATTTTGAGATTATCCTCCATTGCAAGCAATAAAACACAATCTCGGGGGCTACTCCCATCGGGAGCGCTATCGCGCACCCGATAGAATAATGTCAAAAGGTCAGTCAACAAATATATCGACTCCGTTCATATACAAAATCATACTCGAAACATTTCCGAGTTACGTCCGTCGCAAATACCTCGGATGCTGCACGCATAGTGCAAAGGTAAAGACCCGCTGAACTTTCGAGCTGGGCTAGGGACCGTTCTAGCAACGTCAATCCTTATACTTTTCGTGTCAGCAGACATGATGAAAAATCCCGACGGACGCGTTGGGTAAAATTCAAAGTTATACTGCAGATCGACTCAGTAAGACCTCATCGGCCTAGTCGAATCTGACCAGTCTGTTCCAAATTCGAGTCCGGGGACTCGAGTTTGATTGAAAGCTAGTAAGGTTTTACCCGAATGTGTAGTTAACCAGTCCCGATCCGTCGAGTGTACTGGGCCTACTAAGCTATTATCTCTTGATTTTCATAAGCAAAAACCACAGTCGATGAAATACTCGACATAGCCAACATGTGCTATTCATACATGAATTCTAATTATGATATACAGAATGCAAAGCATATGACGTGCACTTACGAAAGAGTCCATGCCCGATTCTTCGAGTCAGACAAGTACTCGGGGGCTACTGACATGGGTATACATCTCGGGTACCCTACCATGAGGGTACCTGGTGCACGTAATGACTAAGTCCCAATAGCGAAGGGACTACTCGAAGCCCAAGACAAGAGGCCCAAGAAGATGGAGTAACCTCCAAGATTAGACATAGTAATAGTCGGTTTAGAACTTTCCATATGTGTAAACTAGGTCGGTTAAGAACTCCCGAGACCCAACCTATTTAAAGGCTGGGAGGGACGCCGATCTAGACCAAGCCATACTCGAACCACCAAAACTCTTGCGAGATAGACATCTCGCCAGAGCCTCTTTGTAATCGCATAATCTCCCACGATCAATAACAGACACGCAGGAAGTAGGGTCTTTACCTCCACCCGAGGGGCCTGAACCTGGGTAAATCTTTGCCTCTGCTTGTCAGCCGACGAAACTACCAGCACTACCACGTTCTCTCCCCATAATCTCAACCCTAGGTCCATAACCATGGGATTTGATGAGTGTACCCCTCGTCAACGGACATCCTCTGCACATCTCGCCTTGATGAATGCCATCGTTGTTGTTAAATCATCACTATTAATGGTATCAAATAGCCACGCCATCTAAAATTTATTTAGCAGTAAAAAACAACAGAATGCATTGAATCACATAGATATTTATCGGCTATTTAAGTTCATATCTATAAAGTATTTATATAATAATGTGTCTAAATGCATTATAAATATTAAGTTGTAAAACTTATTATATATCAGGATTATTTATTACAATTCTAATAAATATGTTAAGGGCTCCTCAAATATCAGAACCGGCCCTGCTTGACCGTGCATCTTCTAGGTGGCTGCCATGACATCCATGTTATGAGCTCGTTTCAATGAGAAATTTCATGTCTCGCAACTCACTGACAGGATTGTGGCGTGTATTTTCAGATTTTACCAATATAAAACTTTTGAAATCGAGGCTGAAACTACGACATTTGCATTAATCGATGCAAACACCAATTTATTGCATAGTATGTCACTACCAATGCAAAGTTTACAAATTATGGTCACAAAGGGTGTAAACAAAAATAGCCAGTGGAAAGTCAAGAACATAGAGCATATATTCGTCATGTAATTTACTGATATGCTGCCAGCCACCCAATACTAACAATTTTAAATAATTAAATGGATAAAATTTTAGAACCCTCTGACGACTGAACCGGTCGGACCGGATGGCCGATTGGGCACGAAAACCGCAGTCAGACCGCTTACAGAACCCGGCAGAGTGTTGAACCGACAGTCCGGTTTACAAAACTAGGTTCAAATGGATAAATAATGATTTCTCTTCAATATACACTGCATATTACAAGCACACCTTCACCCAAACGTTCTATTCAAGGAGAGCTTTGAAATTGATTCTAGACAAATGCTTCCAGCCATAGTACGGTGCATTAATGTTAACGTTTATATAGTGTCATCGACCTAGTATGTTCTTCCCGTAGTACTTCAAAGTCATTTCAACACCTTCCTATCATACACCAACCTTGTAGGAAGCATAATGCGAAACAAAAATAAGAGAAAGATTTGGTTGAGAATAGAAGGCATCAGGATGAGAATACATAGATTCGGATACGGATGTGGTACTGAATATTGCCTTCTACTAGCTCGTGATGGCACCACAACTTGTGCAGTGTACCCCACGGAGAGACGCTCAAACCCTGAAGAGATGAGGTACAGACCTCCACCGTCAAGCCGTCTTACATTATCTCTCCCCTTTGAGTGCAACCTTCAAGTGCGAGCATCGTTTCGAGCAGCGGAGTAAACTGTAGGATTTTTATTTTGTTGAAGAACCTTTTCGTCGAGATAAATTAGAAAGAGAAACATTTGTCCACTCGCTATGACAGGGGATGTGAGAGCATGCGTGAGAAATGTTTTGCTCGCAGCAAGCTCGTGGCTAATGTCACACGGTTCTCGGCGAGTTACAATTGTGACATGATCAAGGCTCGATGGGTTGTATACGTCTAGTATTCTGTGATAAATAGATGTGTAAAGAATGGAGGATGATACGACATAAAATCAAGGAAAAAATGGAATATTCCAAGCAATGTGAATTTAGTTTTAAGATTCATGATGGTAAAAAAAATTTGACATATAGTTTTGGTGTGTGACTATCCTTTCATCTAGATGCTGAGCAAAAATAAAATTTAGCTTCCATAGATTTTTCTTAGAATAAAAAATCAGAAAATTTGACAGTTCTTTTTTTTGTCTCTAACTTTTTCAAATTTCAGAGTACTTCTGATTGTATTTGGAGTACTTCTGATTTTTTTTCCTTAGGTCTCTAACTTTTTGCAAATTATAGGACTGCAAATTTTTATACTAAATTTTACAAGTTGCTTAAGATTTAGCAAACTTTCTCCAATATTGATATATTAGTCAAAACTTGGCAATGAACAAGAATTACATATTTGTTCAAAACTTGCTGAGTGGGGAAAGAGAAAACCATTATTCAGTTCCCTTAAATTAAAGCGTTAAGCTTATTCAGTTTAGGTTTCCGTGGCAATGAACAAGAATTACATATTTGTTCAAATCCCGCATGAATTTATTCGTAGGAATGTATCTCACCAGCCATGCATTTAGATAATGTTGTCTCTTCTTATCGAAAAATCTCATTCCTCATATATATTTGTCTGTGCATGACTCTCCTTGTCTCACTTACCCACTCTTGCTTCATACAGGATGCGTCACAAACTCGCAATCCTTTTCTTCGAACAGGATCATGGTGTTTTACTGTTCCCTTCATGCTCCGTAAGCTGGTGAGTTGCACTATCTACTATGCTGACAAACTATGTCATATACACCAACGGCTAAAACAAGACGAAAAATAAGGAGTAGCTCTCATCTTGAGAATAGGAGACTCCGGGAATGGAACACTTTCTACCCATCAGAGATACAGTACTCATCTATCGGATCCTCCATTCCTCCGGCGTCGCATCATTCTTTTCTCTCGATCAAGAAACATTGTGGATCATTTACGGAAAAACTACTTCGATACACGTGTGATTGGTACTTGGTGTGAGTGCCTTGTGGGGTTAGTGAAGGGGGATAACCTGATGAAATAAAGAAAAAATCATAGGAAGACCGAGTGAGCGGTGATGTTGTGCTTGGCCTCGCCGGCGGCAGGCAGGCTGATGGGGCAATCATAACCTGGTATGCCCATGAAGAGCGAAGCGTAACCCGTCAGGCAGGAGGCCTTGCTAGGTTACCTCACACCGCACATGGGCTGGGTTACACTTGGTCCAGCAGACTCATTCAGACCCGGCCAAGGAGAAGACCCGGCCAGGAGATGACCCGGCCAGAGGCAGACCCGGCCAGGAGGCAGACCCGGTTTCAGGAGGCAGACTGTCACATCCCAAATTTGGAAACTAAGAAAAACTTAGTTTTACCAGACCCAAAATTCAGAACCAGCAAAAACTTTTTGAAATATTTTACTGATGATTGTGTTTTCCATCCCATTGCTATGTGTGACCTTGTGTGACTTGTTGTTTAAGTTGTTTGACTAGTAAATATTAACCCGAAACTCAACCAAGATGAAAATATTATTAACTTGGTGATCATGTCATGACAAGAAAAATATTCCATGTATCTTTTCCATTCTTATTTTGGCCAACTCCATTTCAATGATATCTGGTTTAGCAACAACCAAAACTAATACCCACTATTTGAGAAAGTAAAGGTATTTCCAAAGCTATGTGTTCCCAAAAATATGGAGATCTATATGCTATCTCCTATCTATCTTTTAAACTTGATATTTTGCATTTGTATGCAACTCCCATTTTATAAACTTTGATTATCACTTCCCTTTTTAAAAGAACACAAGTGGGAAATATATTACCCCACATATTTTGCCCTGCTCAAAACCCTTTTCAAAAGTATCAAGGTGGAGTTGAGATAGTTTTAAACATCATCTTGTCATAATTAAGTGTGATCATATTTATAGGATAGTATTGTTGACTATGGAAATGGTGGTGTGATTTATTCTTGTGGTTTGAATTGTGTGGTCTTGATTGTGTTGTTGATCTTTTGTGTATGCCACTGTTGATCTTGTTGTGTTTGTTGCTTGTGAGGGTAATTCCTCAGTTGTGCTTAATACTAGAATAAGACACACTTGACAACAAATTTGGTATGTGACTTGAATAAAAACAAACCCTCTAGAAGTATTCACCCCTAATTGAAATCCTAAATTAAGGGAAATGATCTTATTTAATTTCCCTCTCTACCTATTTCTCTATTTTGTTACAACAATTATTTTATCTTACAAAATTCAGAAATGAGATGATAACCATTTCATTATCATATTACCCTCTCCTCAAAATATTACTCTTCAATTACAAAGGTATTTCAATTTGTCAAATTGATTTTTTTTCCAAAAATACCATATTTAAACTCTATGAACAAATTATGTTCAAAACCTTTTATTCTGAAAAACCAATTTTTGTGGAGGCTCTACTTGGCAAGGGAGCCTACCCAAATATTTTCAAATTTTTCTAAAAAGTTTTAGTACATCAAATAAATCCCTAAAACCCTACTGGTTTTAAAAAGAAATAAAAGAAACAGCAAAAAGGACCTAAATGTAAATAGGAACAGAAATCAGCCAGGGGGTTATCTGCAAAATCCTGATGTCTTCTATGTAGCTCCCGTGCTCGACGTCGCCGTGTCGATCGTCCGGGCGTCGCCCGCCCAGGCCCCCCCCCTCCCGCTCTCCTCTCCGCTGCCCTGCGTGGAGATAAGAACGCCACGAAGCCGCACCTCCCCCCCTCATCCACTCGTCCACCCCCTGCTCCCTCCCTCTCTTTTCTCTCCACTACGGCCGAGCTCGAGCTCGCCGTTGCCGCACGCATCGCCGGTGATTGGCCCCTCCCCGAGCTAGTCCAAGACCGCAGAAAGCACCGCCTCGTCGTACTCTCCAACCCCGCCCAAGGAATCGATGCGGGAGGCCGTAAATCGAGCAGCCCGAGCTCATCCTCTTCCGCTCCGGTCACCGCCTTTCCATGAAGTTTGCAACCAATCCCGTCCACCGTTCTCCGCCATTTTCATTGCTCTGAGCTCCCCTCTTCCATACCTACCTCTGAGACATCTTCGTTTGCTTTTAGGACCTCCGGAACCGTCGCCGCCGTCCCATGGCCGTCACGGACGTCTTCGACGCCGCCGCAGTTTGGGAGTTCTTCGGCAAGAACTGCTGCTGCCCCTGCCCTTCCCGTGACCTCCGCACCTCGAGCCCGTCCTCGCCGTCGTCAGGCAGCAGCCTAGGTGAGCTACTCGTGCTCAGGCGCCAAGGCCGAGCTTCTGCTCTTGCTCTCCCGAAGCAGAGGAAGACGATGACCTGCGTACCGCTTCGCCTCGCACCCTGGGCCGCTGGCTGGGCCATGATCCGCGCTGCACGGACCGATCTGGGCCGGATCGAGCCCAGTGACGTTTTTATTTCTGTGGATCTATTTCCTGTTTTATTTCCTATTTAATTTATAGTGCAGCTTTAATTCATTTGTGACAGATCTGTGGTAGATAATTAAGTGATTCAAATTTTGTGAAGTTCATATGTGTTTTCTTAAACATGCAGAACTGGTAGCTTGCCAAAATATATTTTTAACTGTGGTCTAGATTTAATCTTGTAAAAAGCATCTTTTTCACTAAATATTAAATATCTAGAGTTTTAGAACTCCAAAATTTGCAAACTAAAATTCTATGGAAAGCCTGAAGTGACACCTTTCTAGATCTGTTGGTCTCATATGCAAATGAAGTCCAAAACAAAAATTCTATTCATTCTTAAAAACCCACCAGTGGCACTTTGGTGATTTTTGTAGATTTTTGTGAAATGAATTTTGGAGTAAATCCAATTGGGTTGTCTTCTATATGTGTAGGAGAACATCTCCCTAAATTGGTTTGAATTTAGGAGTCACTGTTTGACTGTGGTGCTAATTATAAGTTTAGGCATTTTCTGCCTATTGTTATTAGGCTTTTATTTAATTGTTGTGTTATAATTTTAGTATTACAAATGTGTTTCCTAGCATATGTAGGGTGGTAACCCACTGTTGTGGTGTGCTTCCTTATTTTGCTAGCATGTTAGGAGAGCTACTTGGGAGTTATGTGTTTGTTAGGGTTTTATTCCCTATGTAGCCTTCTCCTAGTAATTAGGAATTGCTATGCTCGTTTGTTTTAAAGTTAGATTATTTTGTGTGATTAGTATGTTGCCTTGCTTGTTAAGCTTGGTTGCATTTAAGTTGAATTACCAAGATTAATTGGTGGTTTAGCTTTGATCTGAAGTATTTCCTGATTAGAGAAAGTACCTCTAATTGGGGAGGTCTTGGTGCCCTCTATGTTTTGGCATGTGTTTGGTGTTATACTCCTGTGGGTATAATGCCCTGGTAAATATAGATTTAGTTCGTTGCTTGATTAAACTAGTGCTATGTTTGTGGCTTGAGTGATTAGTTTGATACTTGTGGTTTGTTCCTTGTTTGTATACCACTTGTGGTTTGGTTTGCTTATTGAGTGTTGTTCTATTTTCATGTTGCGACGCTAGAGATAAACGTTACCGGGGTGGTATTTGGAAAGGATTATTCGGAGAAGGATGAGAGTTTATTTCTTTGATCAATGAGGAGAAGTCCAGGAACGTCATGCTGAAATCAGGCAAGCTATTCTCTGAGCTTGCATCTACATACATCTATTTTGGTTCACATGTTTTACTTATAAAGAGCAAAAGTTATTTATATGGTGTTTGCCACAAAAGCTATGATTTTGAAAACCCTTTTCCAAATTATAAGTATATTATTTTGACACCCTATATGGAGATATTAGGTGGAAATTCTTTTTCAAACTATAGGATGGGAAAAATATTGTTTACTCAAAATTCCTTTGGAAATACTTGTGTGGTTGTGGAATACCGAGATGTCGGTGTGGAAATGGAGAAATGGTGAATGGTGATGTTTATGAAAAATGCACATTGTGTCCTTGTACTTACAGAACAACCAATACCCTGTGCGACCACATTTACCCACCTATGGGAAATGGCGTAGTCATATAATTTGCTCATATTAGAATGGGATGCCTCATCGACGGAGATGACTCCGTTATGCATGAGGGGATGGTTTGGCACCTGATGGATTGGTGACCTACCCCTGACCCGGGTCCTCACACAAGTGGGTGGGGAGGATAGAAGGTTCCACCATAAACCGCCGGACAAAACTATGAGTCCTCACACTTAGGGTTTCTGACGGGAAACTGGACTGGGTGTCGATGGAAAGTGTCATATGGGAAGGATCCTATACTAGCATGAGCAAAGGACAGGCTATGGTCGGTGACTCAACTTCGCATACACCTTGTATGGCGGGACGTGGCTGACACGATGGGTTACCGGATGGGTGTGGGAAAAGCGTGCTACCTCTGCAGAGGGTTAAAACTATTCGAATAGCCGAGTCCTCAGATATGGACAGTTGGAAAGAACTGCTTTGACCATGTGCAAGTTTTGCAAAGTTTAGAGATTTGAAAATAAAATGGAGATATGTGGTATCTGCAACTCTACCGACGGGCTGGTATGAGGTTGCTGGAGAATGATTGACCATGACGGGCTATGGTCGGGAAGTGAAGAGTTTTGTGATTTGAAAGTGGAAAAATGTTTTATGCAACTATGCCAACGGGCCGGCATGAGGTTGTTGGGATTGAGTGACCATGAAGGGTTATGGTAGGAAAAGGAGGAGTTTTGGAGAAATAAACCAAATGGTGATTTTCCGGGAAAATGTTTATAAAAGAGACTTCTTACCTAGTTCAACAGAGATGTATTTTTTGGAAAAAGTTTTAAACGAGACTTCTTACAAAAACAAATTTATGGGAAAAGTTCTAAAAGCCTTCTTTCCTTTTTCAATAAGGATATAGAGTTTTCAAAGCAAACAAAGTTTTACTTAAACAATAAAAGAGTAGTGCATGCTCATTCCGGGGGTAGTTTGCGAGTACATTCAAATGTACTCATATTGGTTTCGTTCCTGGCTATTGTCTTAGCCAGATTCTGAAGAGGAGCAGTTTGAAGAGAAAAGGGCATTCGTGAACGTCAATGCGAACTAGGGCGCTTCCAAGTCAGCTGCCTGTAGGGTTGGCAAATGGCTTGGGCTCCACGTTGTTTGGTGATATCCGCTGCAAGTACCTGATGGAGTTATGGCTTCAGTCAAGTAAGTAATTTCATTCGGTATTTATGGGTGTTCTTTTGATACCAGTTTGATTGTGCTCAGCGACAGACTGATCATGGGATCGCTGATGTTGTAGGCACAAGGGTACTTCGGACAGCTAATCCGGGGTCACCACAGACTTGGTATCAGAGCCATCCTGACTGTAACAGACCTTAGTTAGCATGGACGTTAGTTAGGAAAGAAATATTTTGTTAAAAATATATTGTTACCAAAAACATATTTTTATCCAAGGAAGTCCAAAAATAACTTCCACTCTTCTCACCATCTCAAATATTTCCGGGTCTCGTCCCTCTATTTAAGATTTTTCAAGGATTTCTCTAATCCCTCTTACCCGTTCAAAATATTTGACGATGAGCCCAAGTGAGACCAAATTAGCTAGCACCTACAAGAAGATTCCATCACAAGTACTCAACATTCCACATCGAGGTGATTGATCTGCAAATACCAATATTATCAATATCAACAAAGCAAGGAACCTCGAAGACCTCAACTCAATATCGACAATTCCACTCAGTTACTACCTCGACAATCCCAAGTATTCTAGCTGAAGACTAAGGCGATAAAATGAAGACTTCAACAACCCTGTTTCACCAAGGCCCATACGAGAGAATCATTTTGGAAAGAAAAATATTACTACCTAAAATTACTTGTATCTAAGGAAGCCTAAGTGTAGCTTCCACTCTTTTCACCTTCTCGAATTATTCTAAACCTTACCTCTTGTCTAAAGGATTATCAAAAGTTTCCATCTGTTGTCTTACCTCCATTCAAACTTACATACTTGACGACACCCTAAACCAGACCTAGGTACTTAGCAACCCGAAGACTTCAACAGCAAGGCGATTTATATGCGAAGACCGATGATCCGTGCAACCTTCCGAAATCGCAGTAATTTCACCGCCAAAGTTTCCCACTTGGACAAGGTGAAGAAAATCCTCGAGATACAAAGACCCATAGGATCACTAGGATAAGCTCGTTTTACTTGAGCAAAACCCATCTTCCACGGTATTAAACGCCTGTTGGTGCTAAAAGTGTCTTGATTGATCTTGCTTGTGTGTGGCATTCATGTGTGTTGTTTTTCTTGTGTGTTTCACAAAACCCGTCTTGTCGGGAACCCAAAGTAACCACACTTTTATCTGTTGCTTTATTTTAGACTGTTTGCAAAAACCTTTTTGCCGTGTTGGCCATATATGTACTTTTTGTATCCTTTCAAAAGTCCGACTTAGAAAACCCTTCAGAAAATTTTCCCCTAGTAAGAGAAGCAAGGTATGGAATACTCTCTACCCCAAGACTTTGCGATCTTCTGCAAGACGGATACCTGCCTACATACGTCGTTTTGTACAACCACAGCAAGCCATCGAGAAAGATGAAGATTCAAGACCCGACGTTAGATGACACAAGTCGTGTCCCGTCGGACTAACAAAACAATATGAAAAACTAACATAACTAACATAATTTATCTAACTTTAGTTTCTCATCTAACCAATTTTTGCAAAATTACTAACTGCTTTTTTTTCTAGACAAAGGAAAGGGTGCCATAGGACGACTCAAAACTAGTTGGTAGAAAAGAGACTTTAGGAGGATATAAGAGTGTTGAACTATGAGTTTATTACTCAAAAGGATCAAGATGAAATCAAAAATTGTTGGATAATGTTGGTAATGTCAAACATTTGAGGTTTAGAATAGGAGTGAAAACTTGGAGTGGATCGATAAATTAATTGGGTTTGGACAGATGATATATTTGATTAATACTCTGGGGCTAACCAGTTGTGGACCCCAACCATTGGTGGTTATCTGGAACTAGAAGACGTGACCCTTGATTTAAGATTTAGAAATAAAGGCGAAAGTTATTGGATTTTTAGGAAGCACTTGCTGATAAAATGATGTTTGGATTGGTTAGAAGCAAGTAAATCAAGAAGAATACTTCGGTGTTGGAACGTTTAGGGTGATTCCTAGCGCAAGTGACCATTGTGCTAAATTCTTATGGAATTATAGGAAGTGGTCAAAGATGAGTTAGCAAATGAGTAGATTGTTGGATGCAAGAAATAATTGGTGAAGGATAAGTGAATGTTTATCGGATTCTAGGAATCAATATGACTTGGTCTAGTAGCCAGACATTCTAGGTGACAGTAGTTTCAGAGCTTGTCACGCTCTATTTGGATTATTCCTACAAAGATCATTTATCTGTGATTATGAGATCAAGGTCCAAAGGTGTTGAGATAAAATCTGAATTTGGTTAGAAAGAGGGTCAATTCTTGATGATATGATTGTGGGAAAATAACCACCTGAAGGAGTAAGATAATATGAGATGTGCCTATCTATGGGGAAAAATCAATCAAGAAATAATTGGTGGATCACTACGATTTTTGTGACAGGAGGTAATGGGAGGACTGAGCCTGAAAGGTTCGATGGGTATCCGATAGATTGAACTATAATATGATAAAGAGTTTATGCCCAAAGAAGATGATGGTGGATTAATAATTTTAGCTTGGGCGAAAGTCATGATTCAGTTAACTAGTTGATATTAGTGACCTTACCAGAGATGTTGCAATGGTATTTTGAAGACTCGAGAATTAGAGGCCTATGTAAATTTGGTTGTTTTGGATCTTAGGTACAATAAGCCTGATGTTCAGAGTATAGCACCTAATTCCCTTGAAAGCTAACTTAAGCCCCTCAACCAGAAAGTTTTCCCGGAAACCCTAACTATTCTGGTGAACTCTAACTTACTTGTGAAGACCCCTGCGAAGCTTCGTGAAGACCATACCCAAAGGAGTCTTTCAGGACCAGCCTTTTTCCCGCCAAGCCGAAGTAAGAAAAGCGTGAAGAAGATCCACCGGAAGTTACTAAGAAGAATCAAACAACGGAAGCACCTGCTGTTGACAACAACAACCACCAAGCAAGTCCAGACGCCCTTAGAAGTTTATAACATCCCTCTACTAACTAGAAACCGGAGAGAGTCGAGTGCTCAGACTTGACGCATCCTGAGAACAACGCGTCCCCACCTGTGACCCTCGTAAGGAGAAAATATCTAGAAGTGATATCTGCACCAACCCCAAGCACCAAGGCGCGACAACCAAGACGAAGAATGTCAAGCTACCTAAGAAGAACAATGCCTCCAAGTCAACTCCAGCCGCAACCTTCAGGGTGACCCTCTAACACCCCAGGTAGAAACCCTACCTGAGATGCTATCGCAGTACAACTAGATCTACCAAAATACGGAACGTATTTGAAAATCTGATAGAGTTTTCCCTATAAGTAAGGGTATCCTGGACAAGAACTGATACGACTCTGATGACTAAACACATGTCACGGCTTGAAAGAAACATCCACACAACTCATAAAAGTTGTGGAAGTCTGGAGCTGTACAAAAACAGCTCAACCAAGTACTGTAGAAAGCCACTGATTAGTATTTGAAGTTATGTGACGTGCTTAAATATGTAGAGATGCTACACCCATATCCCATATTTGTCGCTTAATAGTACCTGAAACCAAATGAAACACAAGAATGAGTATAAAAATACTCAGCAAGTACAGTGTGCAACCATAAATATATTAGAACATGAACATCATTGGAACTTCACTCGGGATCACACAAGTTTTACTGAAAACTGCACTGCGGGTTTTAGCACATGTGACGGAGAATTAATCATCATGTGAAGGCAGTGTTGGCTCGGAATTTACCAACGTGTCGGCTCGGAATTTACCGACCTGCCGCAGTATTGGCTCGGAATTTACCAATCTGCCACAGTATTGGCTCGGAGTTTACCAATCTGTGAACCCGTGGAGTTTAGAAGTAGAATATTGATTCGAAGAAACATCACATAAGAACAAGCACACTGGAAGCACAACAGCACAACCAAAGTACAAGGAGTTGAGGTTCGTCATGCACTTGCCTTAACCTCGACGTTCAATAGAAGAATTAAGATCGGCACTGGAAATCCTCACACCTGAGTTTGAAACCACACTCAGAAATACTATACCACGATAAGGTAACTGTATAATTCTAAATCCTGACTAGCTCTTGCTGTTCTACTGAGTTAAGAAAACATGACACATGCACACATGACACATGCACATATCGCTATGTATAAACAGAACAGGCTACAAATATAAATACTCTGCTACCGATTCTGCCTTCTCCAAGGCTTGCACGTGTATACCAAATTTCTAGATGAAGCAAACCATCGGTAGCCAAAGCCTTGAGGTGCACAAACACTAGAATTGACTAGAGACAATGTATACTGGAACTTGGTACCATCAATTAGTACTCTGATTTGAAAAACAAGAGCATCCATCGAACAGGACTTGATAAAGCTACAGGTACATATTTGATAGGCAGCAGACTGCTTTGATCGGATTACACCATCCGAATGAGCTACAGCTAGATCAAGCCATGCTAGGTAAATCTGAAACAGAAGTGACACCAGACCAGGTGCTAACTACGGCCGGACCAACTCAATAGCTCGCCGGAAAACAAATAAACTGCTGGACTAGAAGGACGGAAGGAAGCAAGCAAACCAGTCAAAGTACGAGCAGCACCTATAGCTTGGGGTGACCTTCGGTACAGCGGAGCTGTGCTCCGGCAAGGCTCCGGCCGGCCACCGGCAGATTCTGCACAAGCTTGATGTTGCGGCGGTGAGGGCGGCAGATGGACCAGGGAAGAGGGTCGGATGAGGATAGGGATCCGCCGGCCATGGCTTCCCTTTTGTCATGGAGGAGAGCACACGAGGGGAGATGAATGAATGGATCAGGTTTTGCCTCCCCTGATCGCACCCCCGTTCCAGGATAAGTACATGCCTTTTTCTTTATCAACTAAATAGGAATTTCGTAGTATCTCAACCCTTCAAATTGAGTAAACCGTAGACGATACATTCGGAGTTCGATTTGGGAAAATGAGTAGTCAATTTCGACTAGCTCGACGAGTCCAACTCAATCGTGGACTCTGATCTTTAAGAAGAGACTTGTTTTGAGAGATCACATGAAGATGGCCATGGAGGAGATAATTTCACGATAATATCTTAGAATAAAGAGTACTCGGGGAGATGCCCTCGACTGTCGTCTATGATTTGAAATTCAAGAATAACAGATAAAATGGTCTTCAACGGTGATGACAAGAACCTCGATGAAAATATCCAATAAAATACGGGGTATTACAGTCTACCCACCTTAAAAGGAACTCGCCCTCGAGTTCTTCATTCATTATAACTGGTAGAATTCAAGAACATCCAATTTACTAGGGAACAACTATAGAACACTCATGAAAATCAAGGTTCATCTCAAATCAGGAACTGATGCAAAACCCATCCTATTGTGCACCAGTGTGTCAAGTTTTAAGTTAATAGCATACTAATTAACGAGAGGGCAACACCAGAGATCTAAAGCCGGGCTCTGATACCAACTCTAACACCCCAGGTAGAAACCCTACCTGAGATGCTATCGCAGTACAACTAGATCTACCAAAATACGGAACGTATTTGAAAATCTGATAGAGTTTTCCCTATAAGTAAGGGTATCCTGGACAAGAACTGATACGCCTCTGATGACTAAACACATGTCACGGCTTGAAAGAAACATCCACACAACTCATAAAAGTTGTGGAAGTCTGGAGCTGTACAAAAACGGCTCAACCAAGTACTGTAGAAAGCCACTGATTAGTATTTGAAGTTATGTGACGTGCTTAAATATGTAGAGATGCTACACCCATATCCCATATTTGTCGCTTAATAGTACCTGAAACCAAATGAAACACAAGAATGAGTATAAAAATACTCAGCAAGTACAGTGTGCAACCATAAATATATTAGAACATGAACATCATTGGAACTTCACTCGGGATCACACAAGTTTTACTGAAAACTGCACTGCGGGTTTTAGCACATGTGACGGGGAATTAATCATCATGTGAAGGCAGTGTTGGCTCGGAATTTACCAACGTGTCGGCTCGGAATTTACCGACCTGCCGCAGTATTGGCTCGGAATTTACCAATCTGCCACAGTATTGGCTCGGAGTTTACCAATCTGCGAACCCGTGGAGTTTAGAAGTAGAATATTGATTCGAAGAAACAGCACATAAGAACAAGCACACTGGAAGCACAACAGCACAACCAAAGTACAAGGAGTTGAAGTTCGTCATGCACTTGCCTTAACCTCGACGTTCAATAGAAGAATTAAGATCGGCACTGGAAATCCTCACACCTGAGTTTGAAACCACACTCAGAAATACTATACCACGATAAGGTAACTGTATAATTCTAAATCCTGACTAGCTCTTGCTGTTCTACTGAGTTAAGAAAACATGACACATGCACATATCGCTATGTATAAACAGAACAGGCTACAAATATAAATACTCTGCTACCGATTCTGCCTTCTCCAAGGCTTGCACGTGTATACCAAATTTCTAGATGAAGCAAACCATCGGTAGCCAAAGCCTTGAGGTGCACAAACACTAGAATCGACTAGAGACAATGTATACTGGAACTTGGTACCATCAATTAGTACTCTGATTTGAAAAACAAGAGCATCCATCGATCAGGACTTGATAAAGCTACATGTACATATTTGATAGGCAGTAGACTGCTTTGATCGGATTACACCATCCGAATGAGCTACAGCTAGATCAAGCCATGCTAGGTAAATCTGAAACAGAAGTGACACCAGACCAGGTGCTAACTACGGCCGGACCAACTCAATAGCTCGCCGGAAAACAAATAAACTGCTGGACTAGAAGGACGGAAGGAAGCAAGCAAACCAGTCAAAGTACGAGCAGCACCTATAGCTTGGGGTGACCTTCGGTACAGCGGAGCTGTGCTCCGGCAAGGCTCCGGCCGGCCACCGGCAGATTCTGCACAAGCTTGATGTTGCGGCGGTGAGGGCGGCAGATGGACCAGGGAAGAGGGTCGGATGAGGATAGGGATCCGCCGGCCATGGCTTCCCTTTTGTCATGGAGGAGAGCACACGAGGGGAGATGAATGAATGGATCAGGTTTTGCCTCCCCTGATCGCACCCCCTGTCCAGGATAAGTACATGCCTTTTTCTTTATCAACTAAATAGGAATTTCGTAGTATCTCAACCCTTCAAATTGAGTAAACCGTAGACGATACATTCGGAGTTCGATTTGGGAAAATGAGTAGTCAATTTCGACTAGCTCGACGAGTCCAACTCAATCGTGGACTCTGATCTTTAAGAAGAGACTTGTTTTGAGAGATCACATGAAGATGGCCATGGAGGAGATAATTTCACGATAATATCTTAGAATAAAGAGTACTCGGGGAGATGCCCTCGACTGTCGTCTATGATTTGAAATTCAAGAATAACAGATAAAATGGTCTTCAACGGTGATGACAAGAACCTCGATGAAAATATCCAATAAAATACGGGGTATTACAGACCCTTCAACACCCCTTTTTAAGGGGGGAAGACCTGCGATACGTATACCCGAAGGTGTTAATAATTAGTTCCTTGCACCTTAGCCTTGTGGTATCTGGAAGCAGCCAACCACGACTGGCCATCCGCCTCGATCATCAAGTCAACCACCTCGCCAAGAATCTGAACTCAACACAGAAGATTATCAACAGAGAAAGCCTCACAACATCAATTAGTCAAGATCTCACATGGCGACCTCACTGAAGAAGCAACAACCTCGGAAGTATAGTCAGCCCAAAACCCGTGCCCTCGTACTCCCCTGTTACCACCGAGCAAATCTCGAGGACGAGATTTATTTTTAAGGGGGGAAGAGCTGTCACATCCCAAATTTGGAAACTAAGAAAAACTTAGTTTTACCAGACCCAAAATTCAGAACCAGCAAAAACTTTTTGAAATATTTTACTGATGATTGTGTTTTCCATCCCATTGCTATGTGTGACCTTGTGTGACTTGTTGTTTAAGTTGTTTGACTAGTAAATATTAACCCGAAACTCAACCAAGATGAAACTATTATTAACTTGGTGATCATGTCATGACAAGAAAAATATTCCATGTATCTTTTCCATTCTTATTTTGGCCAACTCCATTTCAATGATATCTGGTTTAGCAACAACCAAAACTAATACCCACTATTTGAGAAAGTAAAGGTATTTCCAAAGCTATGTGTTCCCAAAAATATGGAGATCTATATGCTATCTCCTATCTATCTTTTAAACTTGATATTTTGCATTGGTATGCAACTCCCATTTTATAAACTTTGATTATCACTTCCCTTTTTAAAAGAACACAAGTGGGAAATATATTACCCCACATATTTTGCCCTGCTCAAAACCCTTTTCAAAAGTATCAAGGTGGAGTTGAGATAGTTTTAAACATCATCTTGTCATAATTAAGTGTGATCATATTTATAGGATAGAATTGTTGACTATGGAAATGGTGGTGTGATTTATTCTTGTGGTTTGAATTGTGTGGTCTTGATTGTGTTGTTGATCTTTTGTGTATGCCACTGTTGATCTTGTTGTGTTTGTTGCTTGTGACGGTAATTCCTCAGTTGTGCTTAATACTAGAATAAGACACACTTGACAACAAATTTGGTATGTGACTTGAATAAAAACAAACCCTCTAGAAGTATTCACCCCTAATTGAAATCCTAAATTAAGGGAAATGATCTTATTTAATTTCCCTCTCTACCTATTTCTCTATTTTGTTACAACAATTATTTTATCTTACAAAATTCAGAAATGAGATGATAACCATTTCATTATCATATTGCCCTCTCCTCAAAATATTACTCTTCAATTACAAAGGTATTTCAATTTGTCAAATTGATTTTTTTTTTCAAAAAATACCATATTTAAACTCTATGAACAAATTATGTTCAAAACCTTTTATTCTGAAAAACCAATTTTTGTGGAGGCTCTACTTGGCAAGGGGAGCCTACCCAAATATTTTCAAATTTTTCTAAAAAGTTTTAGTACCTCAAATAAATCCCTAAAACCGTACTGGTTTTAAAAAGAAATAAAAGAAACAGCAAAAAGGACCTAAATGTAAATAGGAACAGAAATCAGCCAGGGGGTTATCTGCAAAATCCTGATCTCTTCTATGTAGCTCCCGTGCTCGACGTCGCCGTGTCGATCGTCCGGGCGTCGCCCGCCCAGGCCCCCCCCTCCCGCTCTCCTCTCCGCTGCCCTGCGTGGAGATAAGAACGCCACGAAGCCGCACCTCCCCTCCCTCATCCACTCGTCCACCCCTGCTCCCTCCCTCTCTCTTTTCTCTCCACTACGGCCGAGCTCGAGCTCGCCGTTGCCGCACGCATCGCCGGTGATTGGCCCCTCCCCGAGCTAGTCCAAGACCGCAGAAAGCACCGCCTCGTCGTACTCTCCAACCCCGCCCAAGGAATCGATGCGGGAGGCCGTAAATCGAGCAGCCCGAGCTCATCCTCTTCCGCTCCGGTCGGCGCCTTTCCATGAAGTTTGCGACCAATCCCGTCCACCGTTCTCCGCCATTTTCATTGCTCTGAGCTCCCCTCTTCCATACCTACCTCTGAGACATCTTCGTTTGCTTTTAGGACCTCCGGAACCGTCGCCGCCGTCCCATGGCTGTCACGGACGTCTTCGATGCCGCCGCAGTTTGGGAGTTCTTCGGCAAGAACTGCTGCTGCCCCTGCCCTTCCCGTGACCTCCGCACCTTGAGCCCGTCCTCGCCGTCCTCAGGCAGCAGCCTAGGTGAGCTACTCGTGCTCAGGCGCCAAGGCCGAGCTTCTGCTCTTGCTCTCCCAAAGCAGAGGAAGACGATGACCTGCGTACCGCTTCGCCTCGCACCCTGGGCCGTTGGCTGGGCCGTGATCCGCGCTGCACAGACCGATCTGGGCCGGATCGAGCCCAGTGACGTTTTTATTTCTGTGGATCTATTTCCTGTTTTATTTCCTGTTTAATTTACAGTGCAGCTTTAATTCATTTGTGACAGATCTGTGGTAGATAATTAAGTGATTCAAATTTTGTGAAGTTCATATGTGTTTTCTTAAACATGCAGAACTGGTTGCTTGCCAAAATATATTTTTAACTGTGGTCTAGATTTAATCTTGTAAAAAGCATCTTTTTCACTAAATATTAAATATCTAGAGTTTTAGAACTCCAAAATTTGCAAACTAAAATTCTATGGAAAGCCTGAAGTGACACCTTTCTAGATCTGTTGGTCTCATATGCAAATGAAGTCCAAAACAAAAATTCTATTCATTCTTAAAAACCCACCAGTGGCACTTTGGTGATTTTTGTAGATTTTTGTGAAATGAGTTTTGGAGTAAATCCAATTGGGTTGTCTTCTATATGTGTATGAGAACATCTCCCTAAATTGGTTTGAATTTAGGAGTCACTGTTTGACTGTGGTGCTAATTATAAGGTTTAGGCATTTTCTGCCTATTGTTATTAGGCTTTTATTTAATGGTTGTGTTATAATTTTAGTATTACAAATGTGTTTCCTAGCATATGTAGGGTGGTAACCCACTGTTGTGGTGTGCTTCCTTATTTTGCTAGCATGTTAGGAGAGCTACTTGGGAGTTATGTGTTTGTTAGGGTTTTATTCCCTATGTAGCCTTCTCCTAGTAATTAGGAATTGCTATGCTCGTTTGTTTTAAAGTTAGATTATTTTGTGTGATTAGTATGTTGCCTTGCTTGTTAAGATTGGTTGCATTTAAGTTGAATTACCAAGATTAATTGGTGGTTTAGCTTTGATCTGAAGTATTTCCTGATTAGAGAAAGTACCTCTAATTGGGGAGGTCTTGGTGCCCTCTATGTTTTGGCATGTGTTTGGTGTTATACTCCTGTGGGTATAATGCCCTGGTAAATATAGATTTAGTTCGTTGCTTGATTAAACTAGTGCTATGTTTGTGGCTTGAGTGATTAGTTTGATACTTGTGGTTTGTTCCTTGTTTGTATACCACTTGTGGTTTGGTTTGCTTATTGAGTGTTGTTCTATTTTCATGTTGCGACGCTAGAGATAAACGCTACCGGGGTGGTATTTGGAAAGGATTATTCGGAGAAGGATGAGAGTTTATTTCTTTGATCAATGAGGAGAAGTCCAGGAACGTCATGCTGAAATCAGGCAAGCTATTCTCTGAGCTTGCATCTACATACATCTATTTTGGTTCACATGTTTTACTTATAAAGAGCAAAAGTTATTTATATGGTGTTTGCCACAAAAGCAATGATTTTGAAAACCCTTTTCCAAATTATAAGCATATTATTTTGACACCCTATATGGAGATATTAGGTGGAAATTCTTTTTCAAACTATAGGATGGAAAAATATTGTTTACTCAAAATTCCTTTGGAAATACTTGTGTGGTTGTGGAATACCGAGATGTCGGTGTGGAAATGGAGAAATGGTGAATGGTGATGTTTATGAAAAATGCACATTGTGTCCTTGTACTTACAGAACAACCAATACCCTGTGCGACCACATTTACCCACCTATGGGAAAGGGCGTAGTCATATAATTTGCTCATATTAGAATGGGATGCCTCATCGACGGAGATGACTCCGTTATGCATGAGGGGATGGTTTGGCACCTGATGGATTGGTGACCTACCCCTGACCCGGGTCCTCACATAAGTGGGTGGGGAGGATAGAAGGTTCCACCATAAACCGCCGGACAAAACTATGAGTCCTCACACTTAGGGTTTCTGACGGGAAACTGGACTGGGTGTCGATGGAAAGTGTCATATGGGAAGGATCCTATACTAGCATGAGCGAAGGATAGGCTATGGTCGGTGACTCAACTTCTCATACACCTTGTATGGCGGGACGTGGCTGACACGATGGGTTACCGGATGGGTGTGGGAAAAGCGTGCTACCTCTGCAGAGGGTTAAAACTATTCGAATAGCCGAGTCCTCGGATATGGACAGTTGGAAAGAACTGCTTTGACCATGTGCAAGTTTTGCAAAGTTTAGAGATTTGAAAATAAAATGGAGATATGTGGTATCTGCAACTCTACCGACGGGCTGGTATGAGGTTGCTGGAGAATGATTGACCATGACGGGCTATGGTCGGGAAGTGAAGAGTTTTGTGATTTGAAAGTGGAAAAATGTTTTATGCAACTATGCCAACGGGCCGGCATGAGGTTGTTGGGATTGAGTGACCATGAAGGGTTATGGTCGGAAAAGGAGGAGTTTTGGAGAAATAAACCAAATGGTGATTTTCCGGGAAAATGTTTATAAAAGAGACTTCTTACCTAGTTCAACAGAGATGTATTTTTTGGAAAAAGTTTTAAACGAGACTTCTTACAAAAACAAATTTATGGGAAAAGTTCTAAAAGCCTTCTTTCCTTTTTCAATAAGGATATAGAGTTTTCAAAGCAAACAAAGTTTTACTTAAACAATAAAAGAGTAGTGCATGCTCATTCCGGGGGTAGTTTGCGAGTACATTCAAATGTATTCATATTGGTTTCGTTCCTGGCTATTGTCTTAGCCAGATTCTGAAGAGGAGCAGTTTGAAGAGAAAAGGGCATTCGTGAACGTCAATGCGAACTAGGGCGCTTCCAAGTCAGCTGCCTGTAGGGTTGGCAAATGGCTTGGGCTCCACGTTGTTTGGTGATATCCGCTGCAAGTACCTGATGGAGTTATGGCTTCAGTCAAGTAAGTAATTTCATTCGGTATTTATGGGTGTTCTTTTGATACCAGTTTGATTGTGCTCAGCGACAGACTGATCATGGGATCGCTGATGTTGTAGGCACAAGGGTACTTCGGACAGCTAATCCGGGGTCACCACAGACTTGGTATCAGAGCCATCCTGACTGTAACAGACCTTAGTTAGCATGGACGTTAGTTAGGAAAGAAATATTTTGTTAAAAATATATTGTTACCAAAAACATATTTTTATCCAAGGAAGTCCAAAAATAACTTCCACTCTTCTCACCATCTCAAATATTTCCGGGTCTCGTCCCTCTATTTAAGATTTTTCAAGGATTTCTCTAATCCCTCTTACCCGTTCAAAATATTTGACGATGAGCCCAAGTGAGACCAAATTAGCTAGCACCTACAAGAAGATTCCATCACAAGTACTCAACATTCCACATCGAGGTGATTGATCTGCAAATACCAATATTATCAATATCAACAAAGCAAGGAACCTCGAAGACCTCAACTCAATATCGACAATTCCACTCAGTTACTACCTCGACAATCCCAAGTATTCTAGCTGAAGACTAAGGCGATAAAATGAAGACTTCAACAACCCTGTTTCACCAAGGCCCATACGAGAGAATCATTTTGGAAAGAAAAATATTACTACCTAAAATTACTTGTATCTAAGGAAGCCTAAGTGTAGCTTCCACTCTTTTCACCTTCTCGAATTATTCTAAACCTTACCTCTTGTCTAAAGGATTATCAAAAGTTTCCATCTGTTGTCTTACCTCCATTCAAACTTACATACTTGACGACACCCTAAACCAGACCTAGGTACTTAGCAACCCGAAGACTTCAACAGCAAGGCGATTTATATGCGAAGACCGATGATCCGTGCAACCTTCCGAAATCGCAGTAATTTCACCGCCAAAGTTTCCCACTTGGACAAGGTGAAGAAAATCCTCGAGATACAAAGACCCATAGGATCACTAGGATAAGCTCGTTTTACTTGAGCAAAACCCATCTTCCACGGTATTAAACGCCTGTTGGTGCTAAAAGTGTCTTGATTGATCTTGCTTGTGTGTGGCATTCATGTGTGTTGTTTTTCTTGTGTGTTTCACAAAACCCGTCTTGTCGGGAACCCAAAGTAACCACACTTTTATCTGTTGCTTTATTTTAGACTGTTTGCAAAAACCTTTTTGCCGTGTTGGCCATATATGTACTTTTTGTATCCTTTCAAAAGTCCGACTTAGAAAACCCTTCAGAAAATTTTCCCCTAGTAAGAGAAGCAAGGTATGGAATACTCTCTACCCCAAGACTTTGCGATCTTCTGCAAGACGGATACCTGCCTACATACGTCGTTTTGTACAACCACAGCAAGCCATCGAGAAAGATGAAGATTCAAGACCCGACGTTAGATGACACAAGTCGTGTCCCGTCGGACTAACAAAACAATATGAAAAACTAACATAACTAACATAATTTATCTAACTTTAGTTTCTCATCTAACCAATTTTTGCAAAATTACTAACTGCTTTTTTTTCTAGACAAAGGAAAGGGGTGCCATAGGACGACTCAAAACTAGTTGGTAGAAAAGAGACTTTAGGAGGATATAAGAGTGTTGAACTATGAGTTTATTACTCAAAAGGATCAAGATGAAATCAAAAATTGTTGGATAATGTTGGTAATGTCAAACATTTGAGGTTTAGAATAGGAGTGAAAACTTGGAGTGGATCGATAAATTAATTGGGTTTGGACAGATGATATATTTGATTAATACTCTGGGGCTAACCAGTTGTGGACCCCAACCATTGGTGGTTATCTGGAACTAGAAGACGTGACCCTTGATTTAAGATTTAGAAATAAAGGCGAAAGTTATTGGATTTTTAGGAAGCACTTGCTGATAAAATGATGTTTGGATTGGTTAGAAGCAAGTAAATCAAGAAGAATACTTCGGTGTTGGAACGTTTAGGGTGATTCCTAGCGCAAGTGACCGTTGTGCTAAATTCTTATGGAATTATAGGAAGTGGTCAAAGATGAGTTAGCAAATGAGTAGATTGTTGGATGCAAGAAATAATTGGTGAAGGATAAGTGAATGTTTATCGGATTCTAGGAATCAATATGACTTGGTCTAGTAGCAAGACATTCTAGGTGACAGTAGTTTCAGAGCTTGTCACACTCTGTTTGGATTATTCCTACAAAGATCATTTATCTGTGATTATGAGATCAAGGCCCAAATGTGTTGAGATAAAATCTGAATTTGGTTAGAAAGAGGGTCAATTCTTGATGATATGATTGTGGGATCGCTGATGTTGTAGGCACAAGGGTACTTCGGACAGCTAATCCGGGGTCACCACACAGACCCAGTTTCAGGACAACATGGCACCAAGAGGGGTCTCGAAATATGTCATAGAAGGAAGACTCTGGAAGATCCGGAATCCTTGTACAAGTTGGAGACTCAAGAGTTGGAGATCACGAAGGACCTAGACTAGGACTCTTATTTCGGGTATAACCCAGTTTTTACCTTGTACGACTAGCAGGGACGAAGCTGAGAAAAAATGGCACTGGGGTCATCACTATAATCTCTCAATTTCATTGGGGTCATTCTCTATAAATTTACACTAGCTAATGAAGATTAGTGAAGGATTTTGCTTTTTCCATTGGTGTCAGCTGACACCACTGGCCTAAAGGCAGCTCCGTCCCTGACGACTAGGAGACCTGGCCATCTATATAAGCAGGCTCATAGGTCATAGATAGACAGATTCGAGAGAGAGCTCCCACGCCGGAATCATCCAAACCTGGCGATCGCCATTGGCGCACCATGTAATCTGTTATCATATAGTGAGTTATAGCAGGACGTAGGGATCCTCCACCGAGGGGACCTGAACCTGGGTAAAAAACATCTTCTCCCTCGTAGAGCTAGACCAACTCCTGGACACCAGTTTCGCCTTGCCCCCAATCTCAAGTTACCTCGTGTAACATCTGCCGTGTTATCTACCCCACGACAGTTGGCACCCACCGTGGGGCCTGCGTCCAAGTGTGTCCTCATCAAGGGAGAAGCGTTGCGAGGGATGGAGAAAATCCGTCGGCGAGATCATCAACAACCAGCAAGAAGATCGCATCTTCCATAATTTCAAGCCAAACCCGGAAGCAAAATTCAATGGAAGAGAGAAAAAGCTGACTACGAAGAAAGCCGGCCATCGAGAAGCCAGATTTGGAAGAGCCGGTAATAGCAGAAATCTCAACATCGGTCATCGTCAAAATCACGTCAAGCGTCGCCGGCGCCCGGATCCTGCATAGCTCGCGAGTTTTGCACGAGACACGCCCGAGTCACACGCGGCCACGTTTAGCTGGGCCTGGTATACCAAGGTGTTACGAGATCGTACGGAGCTGGCCAGATCGGGATTCTCCTCTAGCAGTCCGCAGAAGGAAAGTTACGCCAGGATTGCCCAACATGAGCAGTATACGGTAGAAGCAGTAAAGACAAGCTTGCATCAGCGGATCGCGACAAGGGAATCCAAGTCCCAATCAATACTGGAGTACTTGATTTACACACGGATCGTTCGAGCAAGTAGCAAGGAGAAAAAAAAAATCTGGAGCAGCTAGCTCGTGTGGACTTCACATACGAAAGCTAGAGAAGAATCGTGTTCCACTCCAACAACAAAGCAGTAAAAAAACAGAGACTCGGATTCCAAGAGAAATAATGAAGGAAAAGAGGAGTAATCACGTGGTCTAGTATCCAGAGCTTAAAGGTAAAAGAAAAGCCTAGACGTATTGAGGAGAAAAGCAAGTTGATTCACCTCACGTGGAAAGATAGCGTAAAAATCAGCTGTTTAACCGGGTCAGTCGGCGAGCTGGTATCGGTGCATCGCCAGTACAAGGAAATCGATCACAATTCCAGTCTTCTATTTTTACTAGCACATGCATCGTTGGGTCAAGTACCGAGAAAGAAAATTTGAAGCAGCCAGTTTTTGCTATCTTGTTCCATGAATTTCACGTACGTGAACTGAAAAAAGATAGAAAGAAAGAAAAAAAGGCTAGTAGCCTTGTGCGTACAGCAGCAGGGAAATCGTGTGGTGGATGATTTTGGCTGGAAGCCGGAGTCAGATTCGCTAGAAACCGGTGACGTTATCCCGGTCAGGCGGATCAACATCTTCGTCGGCATGGTGCGGGTTACGACCCCCATCGTCGATGAAGCTGAGTATAATTCTGTGTCTGGAGACGCCACCATCGTTCACTCGACATCTTCATCGGCATGGTGCGGGTTACGACCCCCATCGTCGATGAAGCTGAGTATGATTCTGTGTCTGGAGATGCCGCCATCGTTCACTCGTCAGCATCCCCATCAGATAAGCGTATAAGTGAAGCCGGCAAGAGCCGGCCAACGAAGGAAGAAAAAGACTGGCGTCATGATGCGCGTAGTATTTCAAGCAAAAAAGATGCAAGTCAAGTGCAGCTAGTGCTCACGTCATGGCCAAGTTCTATACAGAATCGTATATTAAGTCCTGATGAGAAAAGCATGCAAGCGTCATTGAGACTGGCTCGAGGCGTTCCAATAAAGAAAAAGAAAAAAAAAGAGCGGGTGAAAAACATCAATAACCCGGCTGCGGGTCCGGCTTCAATTTTTTCAGACCATCATATGACTGCCGTGCTTCGCTCGGTTGAGAAAAAAAGTTCAATATCACACCAGTTGTCTAAAATAGACAGATGAGAGTGCTAAAATAGCTCGGAGGGGTGAGTCCGGGACGTCGGGTTTACCTATTTCGAGCTATAGATTGTTGGGTTGAAGACATGGACCCTACCGGGGGGAAATCCATGAAACATCTCCCAGTTTCGACTATTTGCAAATTGTTAGCGTGCCCAGGAGTGTTTCGCAACTTCGGTTAGCGTACCCAGGAGTGCTACGCAACAAAATATTGAGCTTAGCCCATGAGTGCTTTGCAACTTCGGTTAGCATGCCGAAGAGTGCATCACGTCAGTGTATGGATCAATGGGGTAATGTGCACAGTTAAGTCTTTACTTTATAAACAGCGATCCAGGTCTTGGGGGCTCTTACTTAAATAGTCTGTAGCTGCAATCTCAAGACCCGGCTTTTATGCCACCAGTTTTATTCTTGATTATCTTACTGTTGAGTTGATGTGACTCGCAATTATATGGCCTGATTGCTTGCCTGAAAATTCAATCAACCATGAGGCCCAAACGGACTTGGTTCGACCCTGTTTTTATCAGAGAGGTTGCAACAGACAGACAAATATACATATCACGTTCAGTGAAAAAAGCAAATCCTTAGGGTGTGCATACACCATCAAGATATTTATTTTTATGTTATTAATTCATTACCAGTCTATCATGATGTATAATGTTATTTTGTGCATAAGGGAAACTTTTGCAGGATCAATTTATAACCCAGTATTGGAAGCCGGGTCATCAAGTCGAGGCATTTTTTGAGTTTGGAAAGTCACATACAAAGGATTAGAGTCAAGCCGGATCAAGACCAAAGGATAAGGTCAATAGCCTCAAGTTTGTATAATGCCGGCTCAAGGTCCCAGGAAAAAGGGCTGGTCTTACTAATGTTCGTACAAGTCAATTGAAGCTGAAGAAATAGAAAAGCCAAACAGATCGATGCATGCAAGTTCCTTTGAAGATGGCTCAAGAGTCAGAGAAAAGAAAATTTACCGGGTCACGTAAACAGGCCTGCAGGCATGTCAGCCATGAGAAACAAGAGATATAAGCCGGTTGATCAATCGGTGATTACGTTTCAGTGCAAATCAAGGACGTCGTCATCAACGAATTCAAGCTAGTGCCGCTGGGGCGTCGCTGGTAAGCAGATCGGTGGCCAGATTCACCGCCAGCAGATTCGCCCAAGCAAAGAAAAGGCGAGTTAACTCGACGCGTATAACTGGGATGATAAGTTGTTACGATAAGATATCCCGGGAAGCTAACAAGTCGATGATAAGTTGGTAACTGGGATGATAACTTGCAAAGAAAAGGCGAGTTAACAAGTCAACAATCAAGAAAAGTAACCCGGGAAGCTACTAGAACTAGTGTGAGTCGATCAAAGCTGCGACAGAAAAGAAAAAAAAATAGTCAAGTAGAAGCTGCAATCAAGCATGAACTGATCGTGAAGGCAAGGAAAAGAGTGCGGCCGGCTTATCGGCTTCATGCACCAACCGACGACCCGGCCGTGGCCGGCTTCAGTTTTTCACCACCACCGATGAGCTCCTACGCCTAGCTTTGGGAAAATATTACAACCATTCCAGTGGAAGTAATTCTTAGTCAAAATAAGAGAGATGATAAGTTGTTACGATAAGATATCCCGGTACTCCAGAGCTACAGTATTTGAAGTTGAAAGACAAGTTTATACAAAATAAATCTCAGGTTGTTACAGGTGAACGAACTGACATTGCGGTTATAAGAGTTGAAATATTTCTAAGTGATACAAATATTGAAGAACGAGCTCCGAGCTGCTGCAGGCGTACACCTCGGCACTTGGGGGCTACAGTGTTTCAAATTTTACGAGAGTACAAGAAGGAAGCGTGAGTCCCAGGTCACTGCAGGCACGCAACCCGGCACTTGGTGGCTACAGTATTTGAAGTTCAAAATTTCTCCAAGAGATACAGGAAGCAAAAGTCCCAGGTCGCTGTGGGCATGCAACCCGGCACTTGGGGGGCTACACGGTTCGAAGTTTTATATTCATTCATCAAGCACCAAGTTATCGCGAGGTGATAAACTCCGAGCTTGGGGGCTACAGGTTATATACACGAGAAAAATCAAGGTTAATATTCTTGAGAAACCGGTAAAGCTGGAGGTATTCACGCTGGGTCTTCAAAATCCGGGTCTTGAAAGACAGCCTCCATGTGAGTAGGCTCCATCAAGTCCGGACCGTAGGAATCTGGAGCATCCTTCAGCACAGCCTCCGTATGAGTAGGCTCTATAAAAACCGGGTCAGAAGACCCACAAAAGAAAATGTGGGAATATTCCTGGCAGGATTTGCTGGATGTTCTTGAGATAAACCTGGAGGCATATGAATCCAGGAAGAAAAAATATGGTGATAAAATGGACCGCCAAAATGAGCTGGCCTAGCAAGTATAACCCGGGTTTTATCCCTTTATATAGTTATTTGTTTTATTTCAGGAGTTTAACCTGGATGATCGAGCTGGCGAGTTCACTTCAAACATGATGCTTAAGATCAAGGTTACAAAGGAGAGCAAGCCAAGCCCATATCCAGATTAAACTTGGGGGCTACTGATGGGGGAATCATAACCCGGTATGCCCATGAAGAGCGAAGCGTAACCCGTCAGGCAGGAGGCCTGGCTAGGTTACCTCACACCCCACATGGGCTGGGTTACACTTGGGCCAGCAGGCTCATTCAGACCCGGCCAAGGAGAAGACCCGGCCAGAGGCAGACCTGGCCAGGAGGCAGACCCGGTTTCAGGAGGAAGACCCGGTTTCAGGACAACCTGGCACCAAGAGGGGTCTCGAAATATTTCATAGAAGGAAGACTCTAGAAGACCTGGAATCCTTGTACAAGTTGGAGACTCAAGATTTGGAGATCACGAAGGACCTAGACTAGGACTCTTATTTCGGGTATAACCCAGTTTTTACCTTGTACGACTAGGAGACCTGGCCATCTATATAAGCAGGCTCCTATGTCATAGATAGACAGATTCGAGAGTGAGCTCCCACGCCGGAATCATCCAAACCCGGCGATCGCCATTGGCGCACCATGTAATCTGTTATCATATAGTGAGTTATAGCAAGACGTAGGGATCCTCCACCGAGGGGACCTGAACCTGGGTAAAAAACATATTCGCCCTTGTAGTGCTAGACCAACTCTTGGACACCAGTTTCGCCTTGCCCCCAATCTCAAGTTACCTCATGTAACATCTGCCATGTTATCTACCCCACGACACAGGCCGCCTCTGACCATCACACGCACCTTAGGTCCGCGGCCGCACGCTCCGACCTGCCGGGCGCACTTGTCCCGTTGATACGTCTCAAACGTATCTATAATTTTTGATGTTCCATGCTGATATTATATCAATTGCTACATGTTTTGGTTACACTTCATATCATTTTTATGCATTTTCTGGGACTAACCTATTAACAAGATGCCACAGTGCCAGTTCCCTGTTTTCTGCTGTTTTTTGTTTCAGAAAATCTATTAAGGAAATATTCTCGGAATTGGACGAAACAAAAGACATCGTCAATAATATCACGAGGAGATCACGGAGTCCAAAGGGGAGTCGGAGCAGACCCACCAGGGAGCCACGCCACACTAGGGCGCGGCCCAGGGTGGGCCCGCGCCCCCCTATGGCGTGGTGGCCCCCTCGTCCACCGACACCGCCTCTTCGCCTATATATTCTCCGCGACGCGAAAACCCTATGACGGTCGATCATATTCCACGAAAAGTTCCGTTGCGGCCGTCATCGTCAATCTTAGATCGGAGGAGTTCTGAAGCTCTTCCCGGCACCCTGCCGGAGGGGAGATCATCACCGGAGGGCTCTACATCACCATGCCTGCTTCCGGAGTGATGCGTGAGTAGTCCACCGCTGGACTACGGGTCCATAGCAGTAGCTAGATGGTTGTCTCTCTACCTTGTGCTTCCATGTTTAGATCTTGTGAGCTGCCTAACATGATCAAGATCATCTTATTGTAATGCTAGATGTTGTGTTTGCTGGGATCCGATGAATATTGATACCATGTTTATTCAAGTTGTTTATCTATGTGCTCTTGATCTTGCATGCTCTCCGTTGCTAGTAGATGCTTTGGCCCAGTAGATGCTTGTGACTCCAAGAGGGGGTATTTATGCTCGATAGTGGGTTCAGTCTCAACATATCTGGATCAGTGACAGAAAGGTCTAAGATGGTAGATGTGTTGTTGCTACTAGGGATAAAACATTCGTGCAGTGTCCAAGGGCACTTGTATTGATTACATTACATACTTTACTTCATGCAATAATCTGTTGTTAGCAACTTAATACTGAATGGGATGCGGATGCTGCCTTGAAAGTGGATTATTTAGGCATATATGCGGTTGAAATAACGGTCTATGTACTTTGTTGTAATGCTCAACTAGAGTTCATAGTAGACATCTTGGCATGTATTGTATTGTTATGCCCTCTCTATTTGTCAATTGCCCAGTTGTAATTTGTTTACCCAACATGCTAGTTATCTGTTCTGAGAGAGACACCAGTAGTGAACTGTGGACCCTGGTCCAATTTCCTCATACTGTTTACGCAACCTGCTGCAATCATCTGTTTCCTGTTACTTGCTGTTTTCCTGCTATTTTCCACACCATACGTTTAACTCTTTGTTTCTGCAAGACCGGAGAGATTGACAACCTCTCTGTTTCGTGTTGGGCAAAGTTCTGGTTTGTGTCTGTGCAGATTCCATGTTGGTGCTGATACGTCCAAAACGTATCTATAATTTTTGATTGTTTCATGCCATTTTTATGCTTTTAGCACTTGTTTTATATTAAGTTTATTATTTATTTGGACTAACCTACTAATAGTTGCAAAAGTGCACAATGTTCTTGTTTTACTCTTTGATGTGTAGAAATTATCAAGAATACAAGAGGAAACCTTGTTGGAGTCGAATTGGGACTTTCCTGAAATCTGTCTGAGAACTTTTTACGAAGTTTGCCAGTTTGACCCTCGAAGATGACGTCAAATGGAGACCTGGCTGTTACGAAAGTTGTCACAATTTTCCATACGAAGATTTTAAGCCCGAGATCAGCCCAATCGGAGTTCGGACGCGGCCTGTAGGCCCGTTTTGGTGGAACCCTAAAAGGGGGTGACGGAAATCCGAGAAGATATATAAAGGGAGGAAACCTAATTCGTGGAGGACTCCTCCACCCACGAATTTCAGCCACCAAAAGCCACGTTTTTGCCTCCCCCATGGATCCCATCTCCATGGGGGAGGGCTCCCAAGAAGCCATGAAGGAGGGAGGCTAAGGGGCGGCGCTCCCCAAGCTTGCCGGCGGCGGGGAAAGGAGTTCCCCGCACCGCCGGCGCCGCCGCGCTGCCCCTCTCCGCCGTCTTCACCGCCATCTCCATCACCATCTCCTCCTTGTATTCAGTGGTTCATCCTCCCACAAACCTCTGTACCGTCCTATGTAAACATGGTGTTTGATGCTATAATATTTATCCTATGATTTACATCATGTTTCCGTAGTTTATTTGTCTTTTGATTGCTTAATTGAATGCATGAGGTTCATTAGAGTTGTATGTCTATATGGTGCTGTCCTTTGGTGTCCATTATATTTGTGCGCGCATGGATCAAACACCCTAGGGTTGGTAGTATTTGTAACGAAGCGGGGGAAGTTCTGCCGGAGTGACAGAAACCTGAGAACGCGAACCGATTAGTTGCACGTATGGGAGTAAGAGGACCTTGAACTTAAGGCTATGGTTGGGGAAACCTTAATGCATTGTTAGTATTTGCGGATGCTTGCTAACAATCCAATCATATAGTACTTGTAATCCCAAGTAGTGGAGTGCATGTATATTTAGCCTCTCCCACATAGAAAACTGCATCGAAGACAATGAACCAAGTACCTTCACTAATTAATCTTGGACAAAGCCACCACAATTACCACCACTTTTCCACACTCATGGTACTGTTAGTATATGGTTACTTAGTGTATTTTATTGCTGCAGCACTAACATTTACTTTCTTGTATTTATTATCTTGCAAAACTACCTCTCATACCCGTATTGCTACCGTAGTTTTATTTCTAGATAATGCAAACGTTTAGTGTGCGTAGAGTTGTATCAGTGGTTGATAGAACTTGAGAGAATACTTATCCTACCTTTAGCTCCTCGTTGGGTTCGACACTCTTACTTATCGAAAAGGCTACACGCGATCCCCTATACTTGTGGGTTATCAAGACCTTTTCTGGCGCCGTTGCCGGGGAGCCATAGCGTAGGTTAATGTTCTTGTGTGCACTTGTTTGCTTTATCTCTAAGTAGTTTTTATTTTCAGTATTAAGTTGTTCTTTATCTTACTATGGATAGGGAATGCGAATTACAAAAAAAATTAGGTGTAGTTGTTATCTAAAAACGTTTTCAAAAAGAAAAGTGATTGGAAAGATGAGTAATGGTTAAATGGGGGTCGACCTTGAACACTTGTGTTCATGCCTATGAAACCAAAACAAATCTTTCCATGGAAGCTTTTCATTAAAAACATGTAAATATTGTGTATATACCTCTGTACATAAAAATAAAATGCTAATTATAGTCTTTAGTTAATTGAAAGTTGATAGTTTTACTTTGCTGTCCAGAAACAGATTTTCTGTGCTCCACCGTATTAAATGTTTAAAATCACCAGAACGTGATCTTGATCTGAAATTTCTTGAGTGCAAAGTGATGCTTATTAGCTTTCTTTCATTAGACTAACTTTTTCTGATTTAAGGTACGTAGATAGGTCGAAAAATTCGATCTTTACTGACTGTTCTGTTTAGACAGATTTTGTGCTTCTCTGTAAATAAAATCGTGATAAATCTCAGAATAGTATTTTGACTTGAAAATTTTTGTGCATAAACCTGAGATTATTATCTTTCTTTCATTAGACTAAAGTTTTTCGATTTGAGCTACTTAACTATCTCGTTGAATGCCATCTTTACGGACTGTTCAGTTTTGACAGATTTCTTTGTTTATTCAATATTGTACTTGGTGTTGTTAGTTTCATTAGTTTTTCGACGGACAACGGAAATCATGAACACCTTAGTATATACAGTGGCTAATGTTGAGTAAAAATTATAAAACTTGTCAATGCTTGAACATGAGTGGATTTTATTTAATGAGTACTAACCCTACTAATGAGTTTTGTGAAGTTTTATGTGGATGTAGCTTATAAGATCTAATCAATATGGTGATATGAGATGAATAAGAAGACGCAAGAGCTCAAGCTTGGGGATGTGTAGGTGCATCCCAAGAACATATTCAAGAAGATACAATCATCTAAGCTTGGGGATGCCCGAGTCATCCCCCTATTCATCAACTAACATGAGGTTGTCTCGTTCATACTCTATATTACCCGTCCACATGATATGTATTGTCTTAACTTGTATTATAATTGCTTTTATATGTCTTGGTTTTACCTTCTTTAGTTTTATTAGGCTCCTTATTTGGTTTCGATTGCTTCTTTACTTTCACTTATAAATTCAAAATAACAAAAATATTTTCTTTTGTTTTGCTTCTTTGTTTGGTTCTTTATTTTAATTTTATTTGGGTTTTACTTTTGATTTTTATTTAGAGTTTTCCTTGCTGTAGCTAGCATGTTTAGGTCTTGCTTAGCCTCTGGTTTCTTAGTTTATCAAAAATAAAGTACCAAGTTTTATCCATTTAGCTTAGTTGATACATATGTAAAAAGTGATTTTCTGTTTTCGGTATCTACTGCTTATTGCGCGATTTTTCATATTTTACTGGAAGCTCTAAAAATCACGAAAAAATTACTGATGTTGTAGCACCTAATCCTCTGCATGTACAAAAATTGGCTAAAATTTCGGGCATGTTTAAGTGCACCTAAAAATTGCGTTTTCCAGCTGCTGTTTTTCTGGACAGATTCTGACTTTTGTTGCAAGAGTGGCCTCTTTTCGTTTTCATTTGATTTTTAATGGTTCTTACCTTTCATTTATAAGTTGGCCATTTAAGCAACCTTTCTGTAACTTAAAAACAAAATTTTATTTGGTTTAATAGTAGCACTTGGGAAATATTATCTATTGTACTAATGTCTAACCGCAGAAAAGAATGGGAAAGTTTTTGTGTTGAAGTTTTTTCACAGAGAATGAAGGAACACCAAACTATGGAATATTGAAGAATTACCAAAGTCATAAGCTTGGGGATGTCCCCGCATCCCTCTTCATCAATAACCCCACGGTTTGCAAACCTTTAAACTTTGTTTTTTGAGCAACATAGGAACTTAACTAAACTTGAAGCGGCTGTATTTTATTATCTATTTATCTTAGCATCAAACACCAGTTACATTAATAAGTGGATCGTCACATATTTTATTTATCCTCTGTTTTCAATGTTTACTTGGTTAATGGATTACTTGTTGAAACTTAAAAATGATGTGTGAATAATACTGTTTAGTAGTTTATGTTTTCTTATGGTTAGTCTCAACTAGCTAATAGTGCATATTATGTTATTTTGATATCAACATGCATTGTCCTGTTCATAAGATGGTATGGTATTGTGGTATCCTCCTCTGAATAATTCACTTGAATCGACTTGGCACATGCTCACACATGTTATGACTGAAAAATAAAAGTCAATTAAGCCTTGATGATCTATTTTGCCTCAGAGTTTTAGTATCGTTTTTATGCCTCCGTTAATTTTATTTTGTCGCAAGCATGATTATGACCGTTATCGCTCTCGTGGTTGTCGCTTCCCAGTCTATTGCTAGCCTTCACTTGTACTGAGCGGGAATGCTGCTCGTGCATCCAAATCCTTAAAACCAAGTTATCCCAAAGAGTCCACCAAAAAATTCCTATGCATGGTATTTCAAGCCATTCCAAGTAAATTTGCATGTGCTACCTTTAAAACCTTCAAAATATTTCTCTTTTTGTGTCAATGTTTACTAGCTCATGAGGAATTAGTGTGGTTATTCTTTATTCTATTTGTCAAATGGACTTTTACACCTGGACTAGTGGCATATACATCCGCTTATCCAATAACTTGCAAAAAGAGCTGGCAACGGGGTGCCCAGTCCCAATTAATTACAACTTTAACCAATTAATTCTCTTCACACTTTTGCCCTGATTCATCAGTAAGCAATGACAAACAGTGAAATACCTGAATGTGTGTAAACCAAAGAGAAAGAGGGATGATCTGCCTTGCTGGTAGAAATAACGTCCTTCATGGGAGCCGCTCTTAAAAGTCCGTTTGACAGGTAGAATACTGTTCTCACCCGCTACCATTCCATGTTGGTGTTGATACATCCAAAACGTATCTATAATTTTTGATTGTTTCATGTCATTTTTATGCTTTTAGCACTTGTTTTATATTAAGTTTATTATTTATTTGGACTAACCTACTAATTGTTGCAAAAGTGCACAATGTTCTTGTTTTACTCTTTGATGTGTAGAAATTATCAAGAATACAAGAGGAAACCTTGTTGGAGTCGAATTGGGACTTTCCTGAAATCTGTCTGAGAACTTTTTACGAAGTTTGCCAGTTTGACCCTCGAAGATGGCGTCAAATGGAGACCTGGCTGTTACGAAAGTTGTCACAATTTTCCATACGAAGATTTTAAGCCCGAGATCAGCCCAATCGGAGTTCGGACGCGGTCTGTAGGCCCGTTTTGGTGGAACCCTAAAAGGGGGTGACGGAAATCCAAGAAGATATATAAAGGGAGGAAACCTAATTCGTGTAGGATTCCTCCACCCACGAATTTCAGCCACCAAAAGCCACGTTTTTGCCTCCCCATGGATCCCATCTCCATGGGGGAGGGCTCCCAAGAAGCCATGAAGGAGGGAGGCTAAGGGGCGGCGCTCCCCAAGCTTGCCGGCGGCGGGGAAAGGAGTTCCCCGCACCGCCGGCGCCGCCGCGCTGCCCCTCTCCGCCGTCTTCACCGCCATCTCCATCACCATCTCCTCCTTGTATTTAGTGGTTCATCCTCCCACAAACCTCTGTACCGTCCTATGTAAACATGGTGTTTGATGCTATAATATTTATCCTATGATTTACATCATGTTTCCGTAGTTTATTTGTCTTTTGATTGGTTAATTGAATGCATGAGGTTCATTAGAGTTGTCTGTCTATATGGTGCTGTCCTTTGGTGTCCATTATATTTGTGCGCGCATGGATCAAACACCCTAGGGTTGGTAGTATTTGTAACGAAGCGGGGGAAGTTCTGCCGGAGTGACAGAAACATGAGAACGCGAACCGATTAGTTGCACGTATGGGAGTAAGAGGATCTTGAACTTAAGGATATGGTTGGGGAAACCTTAATGCATTGTTAGTATTTGCGGATGCTTGCTAAACAATCCAATCATATAGTACTTGTAATCCCAAGTAGTGGAGTGCATGTATATTTAGTCTCTCCCACATAGAAAACTGCATCGAAGACAATGAACCAAGTACCTTCACTAATTAATCTTGGACAAAGCCACCACAATTACCACCACTTTTCCACACTCATGGTACTGTTAGTATATGGTTACTTAGTGTATTTTATTGCTGCAGCACTAACATTTACTTTCTTGTATTTATTATCTTGCAAAACTACCTCTCATACCCGTATTGCTACCGTAGTTTTATTTTCTAGATAATGCAAACGTTTAGTGTGCGTAGAGTTGTATCAGTGGTTGATAGAACTTGAGAGAATACTTATCCTACATTTAGCTCCTCATTGGGTTCGACAATCTTACTTATCGAAAAGGCTACACGCGATCCCCTATACTTGTGGGTTATCAGTGCAAGCTCCCTAGCGCCAGGGGGAGTCAACATCAACAACCTTTCGATAGATCATCAAGTCCTACTGGATTGATAACCTTGGGTAGATTTCTCAAGGGAAAACTTCTGATGTCTACATCATAACCTTCCTCTTGGGGTTCACCAACACGTAGCCATCAAGCTGTTTTCTGGCGCCGTTGCCGGGGAAGTACTCATCATCACCATCATCATCATCCTCAAATACTCTCCCGTCAACCAGGCACCAGCTGTTTTCTGGCGCCGTTGCCGGGGACTTGGAGGCTATTGGAAAGGGTAGTCTCTCAGTTCCAATCTCTTTACTTTGTTTTTGTCTTGTTTTATTTTGTTTTGCTTGCTGTTAAAAATCAAAAACCCAAAAAAAATTAAATTCCTGCATCTAGTTTTTAATTTCGAGTTGCCCTGTTGCTTGTTTTAGTCTTGCTAAAATGAGTAATCCTGATAATACTGAGTGGTCTGACTTTAACAAATTCGAGTTCACAGCTTTACCTATCTTGAAACCTGAATTTTCCATGATAAACATACAAGTATGTAGTGGCTCTGTCATAGGGGAAAACAACATTGAGCAATTTCTGAACTTTGTGAGAAAGTCTGATGACTTTAAAAAGAAATCTATAGCTGAACTTGCTCCTAATTATGAAACTGCCATAGCTTCCCTTGTTCAAATGCTAGAAGCTAGGTTTGTTAATATGCATCCTATAATGCAACACATGTTTTTAGCACTTCATGATATGAAAAATGGTGAAAAGAAAGACTTTGTGTTAGAAACTTTGCATGAAGAATTGGGAGATGTTGCTAAGGAAGCTAGAATGATATTTGCTAAGTATAAAATGTTTGATTGCTACACTGATGTTATGAAAATTCTAAGAACAAGAAGGGAAAATAGAGCTAAATATTCTAATCAACATTTTGCTAAGAATGGTCTGAAAATTCCAATCCCCTATAAAATGATGGCATTGCATGACACCTTAGAAAATAATTTTGGATGGATTGTGCCTGAAAATCTTTTTGATGAAGAGAGTGTACCTAAGAGAAAAGAAAAAGAGAACTCTGAAACTAGCATAAGTAGCATACAATGCATTGTTGATAAGACTTTTAAGCTTTCATTGTATGATCTGTATCTTGACAATACTTGATGCATCTCTTCATGCCTAGCTCATATGCATTAAAGAAAAGCACTTCTGGGAGATAACTCATGTTTTTATTTGCTGTTTTATTTTTGTTTTCTTGAGTCAAGGATGCTTGTTTACCTCTGTAGCAACTCATTTGTATCTTTATTTTGCTGTTTTGTTGTGCCAAGGAGAGTTACTAATGCAAAGTTGGTTTTTATTTTCGGGACTGCATTGGAACAGATTGCTGTTCGTCACCGTTTAATTCAGTAGAAAATCAGAAAAAATCGAAAAATGCTGAAATTTTTGTGCATGTTCCTGATGATGTTACGCAACTTTCATTATTTCAAAAGTTTTCATCTGAGCATCGTAAGTGCCTCGAAAAAATTCGTCATTACAGACTGTTCTGGTTTGACAGATTCTGTCTTTTATTTTGCATTCTCTCTTTTACAAGTTTTTAAGTGGTTTCTTTTCGTGTAAAAGTGCCCACTTGAGCCTAGTAACAGTGGCTAATGTTTAAAATAGTTGGCTTGTGAAGTTTGTCTTTGCTAGAACTTTGAAGTATTATCTTTTAGTGCACTAACCTGCTAATGAGAAAAGCTGTTAAGTTTTGGTGTGAAGGAAGTTTTCAAGTGTTGATAGAGGAGAATGATATTACATGATCAAGAAGAGTGAAGAGCTTAAGCTTGGGGAGGCTTACCTCCCCAGCATATTTCAAGAAGACTCAAGCATCTAAGCTTGGGGATGCCCAAGGCATCCCCTTCTTCATCTACAAATTATCAGGTCATCTCTAATGGTGCTATATTTTTATTGCTTCATGCTAGTGTACTCTTCCTTGGAGCGTCAGTGTGTTTTTGTTTTCAGTTTGTTTTGTTTTGTTTGCTATGCTATACTTGTTGGATCCTAGCATTCATGTTTGGGAGAGAGACACGCTCCACTTTTTCATTAGAATACTCTTGTGCTTCACTTATACTTGTTGAGTATTCCTGTCTAGTTGCTGTTATTGCTGTTAGCTCTCAGTTTTTCATGTATCTCTTGTTAGAGCTTTCAGTTTCTTTTGAAGAAAGTACTCTCTTGCTTCACTTATATCTGTTTGGAGAGTTGTCAAATAAGTTGATTGGTGTTTGGTTGGACCAGAAAAATGCTATGCATGTGGTAGTGGTATAAAATGCTTACATGAATCTTTTTAGATCGTTGTCTTGAGTAATTTGATGCTTGCCAATTGTTTTGAGCTGTCAAGTAATTAATGTTTAAGCTTGTGCATCATGTAAGTAATGGCTATTAATGAAGAACTACTATAAGGATTTTCTGCTATAATAATCTGTTGCATAATTGGAAGTCCATAGTAGTCTAGATAATTTTTGGATGAAGGCTATGTGTTAACAAGGAAGACAGTGGGAGTCTATGGTTCGTCAAACCTTGTGTTTTATGTACACTCTTGCTATTCCAGTTGATAATGATGTTTGCTTATAATAACCTTGCTAGCCTAAACTCTGTACTAAGAGGGAATGCTTCTTGTACATCCAAAACCTTGAGCCAAATCCATGCCACCTGTGTCCACCATACCTACCTATTATGTGGTGTTTTCACCATTCCAAGTAAATTTCTTCATGTGCTATCTACTAACTACTCAAAACTGTTACATTTCCTTTTTGTGTCACTACTTGAAAAGCTCATAAGGACGTAGATAGGTGGTCTTTATTTCCTGGTTGATCAAATTTTACACACCTGGACTAGTGGCATATACATCCGCTTATCCAATAATTTTGCAAAAAGAGCTGGCAACGGGGTGCCCAGTCCCAATTAATTACAACTTTAACCAAACAATTCTCTTCACATCTTTTTGCCCCTGATTCGTCAGTCAAGCAATGTTCACAAGTGTGTAAACAAAAGAGAAGAGGATGATCTGCCCGCTGGTAGAAATAACGTCCTTCATGGGAGCCGCTCTTGTAAAGTTTGATCAACTAGTGAAGTAGAGTATTGCCTATTTGCTGATTTGTTGACACCTGTATACACCATTACCTTACAAAACAATATTTTATGCTCTCTATATGCCTTCGGGAACTACAGCTCTAGCACATGATGTTAATCCCTGCTTCCCTCTGCGAAGGGCCATTCTTTTACTTTTATGTTGAGTCAGTTTTCCCACTTCTTTCTGTCTACTTAAGCAAACATCATTGTCAACTCCAGTATAACAGTTTTTACATAACTTTGTGTTTGGTTGATCATATTCTTTGCATTGACATTATCTATATGATATACATGTTGAAAGTTGAAGCAAATGCTGAAGCTATTATCTTCCTTTGTGTTGATACAAACACTTTCATGTTGAGAATTATTGCTGCTGTGAGCTAACTATTATGTTAGACTATTATATCTCTAAATTTTTATAGTGTTATTCATGAAAGTTTGCACTTGTGTGATCACTTATGTTTACTCTTTATTTACTTGCTTGCAAACTATAGACCATTGGCTTGGATCACTTCATTCAGATCATGTGCATTACATTGTTATTTGATCAAAGATTGTGTTGGTAGCATGTCACTTCAAAAATTATCTGTTTTTATCGTTTACCTACTCGAGGACGAGCAGGAACTAAGCTTGGGGATGCTTGATACGTCTCAAACGTATCTATAATTTTTGATGTTCCATGCTGATATTATATCAATTGCTACATGTTTTGGTTACACTTCATATCATTTTTATGCATTTTCTGGGACTAACCTATTAACAAGATGCCACAGTGCCAGTTCCCTGTTTTCTGCTGTTTTTGGTTTCAGAAAATCTATTAAGGAAATATTCTCGGAATTGGACGAAACAAAAGACATCGTCAATAATATCACGAGGAGATCACGGAGTCCAAAGGGGAGTCGGAGCAGACCCACCAGGGGGCCACGCCACACTAGGGCGCGGCCCAGGGTGGGCCCGCGCCCCCCTATGGCCTTTTCGCCTATATATTCTCCGCGACGCGAAAACCCTATGACGGTCGATCATATTCCACGAAAAGTTCCGTCGCGGCCGTCATCGTCAATCTCAGATCGGAGGAGTTCTGAAGCTCTTCCCGGCACCCTGCCGGAGGGGAGATCATCACCGGAGGGCTCTACATCACCATGCCTGCCTCCGGAGTGATGCGTGAGTAGTCCACCCCTGGACACGGGTCCATAGCAGTAGCTAGATGGTTGTCTCTCTACCTTGTGCTCCATGTTTAGATCTTGTGAGCTGCCTAACATGATCAAGATCATCTTATTGTAATGCTAGATGTTGTGTTTGCTGGGATCCGATGAATATTGATACCATGTTTATTCAAGTTGTTTATCTATGTGCTCTTGATCTTGCATGCTCTCCGTTGCTAGTAGATGCTTTGGCCAAGTAGATGCTTGTGACTCCAAGAGGGGGTATTTATGCTCGATAGTGGGTTCAGTCTCTAGATATCTGGATCAGTGACAGAAAGGTCTAAGATGGTAGATGTGCTGTTGCTACTAGGGATAAAACATTGGTGCAGTGTCCAAGGGCACTTGTATTGATTACATTACACACTTTACTTCATGCAATAATCTGTTGTTAGCAACTTAATACTGAATGGATGCGGATACTGCCTTGAAGGTGGATTATTTAGGCATAGATGCGGTTGGAATAACGGTCTATGTACTTTGTTGTAATGCCCAACTAGATTTTATAGTAGACATCTTGGCATGTATTGCATTGTTATGCCCTCTCTATTTGTCAATTGCCCAGCTGTAATTTGTTTACCCAACATGCTAGTTATCTGTTCTGAGAGAGACACCACTAGTGAACTGTGGACCCTGGTCCAATTTCCTCATACTGTTTACGCAACCTGCTGCAATCATCTGTTTCCTGTTACTTGCTATTTTTCCTGCTGTTTTCCACACCATACGTTTAACTCTTTGTTTCTGCAAGACCTGAGAGATTGACAACCTCTCTGTTTCGTGTTGGGCAAAGTTCTGGTTTGTGTCTGTGCAGATTCCACGTTGGTGCAAGCTCCCTAGCGCCAGGGGGAGTCAACATCAACAACCTTCCGATAGATCATCAAGTCCTACTGGATTGATAACCTTGTGTAGATTTCTCAAGAGAAAACTTCTGCTGTCTACATCATAACGTTCCTCTTGGGGTTCACCAACACGTAGCCATCACCCGTTCGCCGCCATGCCTCCTCGGCGCCCGCGTTCGTGGCCAGCCTAGTCCTCCGCACATTCACCTCCCACCTCAAGCTCTCTGTGGCCCATCCGACCTTGCTACGGGCCCTGGCCGTCCACACATAGCTCACCATAGACGCGTGATTGGAGTCTTTCCGCTGGCAGGTGAACGGCCTCTGGCCACCACACCTGCCTGAGGTCCTCAACCAGGTGGTGTTTGCCGCAACATCCTCCTTCATGGCCACACCTTCACCTAGTTTTGTGAGGCGGCTTTTAGCTTAAAATCTCAGTTGCAACCTACTTACATATTACATAAAATCGGGATGCAAATTTAATTATTAGGGAGCCAGCTTAAACTTAGTAAATTCTCAGACGCTTGAAAATCAACAATTCCATGTAATTATGTCACTGCTGATCTATAGATATATGAAGAACGGAAATAAGGCCATATGTATCAATTTGATGCAGATGCTGGATGATAAGGATCAACATGATCTTAACTGCTTTTAGACCCGATCTTTCACAGTGAATCAGAAACAACAACGTTGGATCGATGGAATCAATTCCACCCACAAGCAACATATCGGCCACGTTAAACAATCAAAACCAGCAAACACACTTACAGGGTGACCCATCTTTGGACGAACCTTACGAGAACTCAACCTCAAAATTCTTGTCTAAATAGACATGGTGGTTGCCGAACCCATTATATGGGTGACTCAGCCCTAACTCCGTTGGACTAAACCTAACCTAACACAAACTCAAACTAGGCTGAACCTAAAACATGGTTTGAACCTACTAAAATAAAACCCATGAAATAGTATACTCTGTGGTGTGCCTCCACTCCACAGCATGGTTCTAGTTTGGCAGAATCTTGAACATGGTTCACCTCATCCTTTGGAGGAATCTCACAGCAGAAAGACTCAACCTTAAGAATATATGAAGGTGGTGCGACAACAGGAGTAATAGGTATCCTCACCTCATCACCGGTGATATCCCCTTTTCGGAAAAAATGATGAACAAGAATGCCATCAGAGTCTGGCATTATTTAAGAGGATGGTAAGCCACAAAAATCGGGAAAGAGGAATAAGTATGACATTCCAAGAATTACAGTTTTAATTTCAAAGATCCAAAATGATAAAACACAACAAAACTGAGGAAATATCATGGAAAATCTTATTACCTATAAAAGTGAATATACGAAGTATAGGAACAATCATTAAAAATAAGAAAATATGGTTTACATTTCTGAGCTTACATGTGAACTTCCTAACTAAAATTTCTAGGTTGCTTAATATCTTACCGATTTTATGTAATTATTGGAAATAGTTAGTTTGTTATGATGATAAAACATGTAATATGTTACAAAATGTTATCTATTTTTATAAATTTTCATTTTTTAATAGACATTTGAACATCTTTTTTCAAACTTCTTGTTTTGATTACTTACAATATGTGTATGAAATGCCCGCCACGTCCTCAACCAAAACTTTTTTGAGTGGGTGAGGGACCAATGTTTCCTGTTCCGAAAATTCATTGTCAAGTTTGTTTGTTTCTATATTTCAGCTGCATCGAACCTGATCTGCATTTTATTTATTATTTAAATTCAGTCCAGATTTGTATGAAAAGACGATGTTCTTTAATACCTCACCAAACCATGTAGATAATGCTTCCACTTTTCCCATATATATTTCCCATGCATCTCCATCCGAGACTCGACAAACTCTCTGCGTCATCTTATCAACCCACTCTTGTCTTTGTACACGAGATAGATCATAGTCCTTTCCTTCAAACACAGTCATGCTCCGCTACGTACTATCTCAACTAATTATTTTGTACACGGCTACCAACTCTTAGCAAGAAACGAAAAAACAAAAGAAGGTTGTAATTTGAGAATAGGAGACACGGGGAACGGAACACTTTGCATGGAACGCTCATCTCGAAGCGTCGGACGACCCAGCACCACAACACTCTCTGCTCTCGCCATGAAAATCTGAGGTTCCTTCACCGTAAAAAGGATGTAGCTATAGTAATGGTATTTGTAAGAAATATATGTTTTTGAGATTCGTGTGATTGGTTAGTTTGAGCGACCGCCTTGTGAATTGTGAGGGATGACCCAAAAACATAAATAAACAAAAAAACACATGTATACTTTTTTTAGAAATGGGGTGTCCCGGCCTCTGCATCTAGACGATGCACACAGCCATTTATTGAATGATCAAACAAATTCGGGTATCTTATTACAAGGGAAAGAGCACCTCATGGGTCACTCAAAGTGGCAACAAAGACAAGCCAACGAAATAGAGGCATCAATATGAAGCAATTAGGCATCTTGGATTCGCCTGTCGTGCCTCCATCCAGCCGTGCAGTATACGGCCCTCATGATAGCCAGCAACCGGGTACAACCAGACTCCATAAGCTCCTGCTGCGGCACCGGCAGAAGGACCGCCCATGTGCGTATCCAGTGAATGCCCCTGCATATTACCTGCATAAAATTCGGTGATCGTTCCTTGTTAAACACAATATCATTCCGACAATTCCAAATTGCCCAAAGAATAGCACACATCCCAATTCTTATTCTTGCTTTAGTTAGTTTATCAACCCCATCTAACCATGTACTAAACATGTTAGATATTGTGGTTGGTGGTGCGATATTAAAAGTAAACTGCATTACTCTCCATATCATTTTTGAGAAATTGCAGTCTATAAACAAGTGTTCTATGGATTCCTCTTTATCACAAAAGACACACTTTTTACAACCTATCCAATTCCTCCTAGCAAGATTGTCTTTAGTAAGTAACACTTTTTGATATAAGAACCACATGAAATTTTTTATCTTTAGAGGCACTTTAAGCTTCCAAAGATATTTGTGGAGAAAAGGGGTGTGACCATTCATATAATCCGCATACATGGATTTCACCAAAAATTTCCCATTAGTAGTTAAGTTCCAGCGAAAAGAATCTGTATCAGCCGTAAGCGATACTCCCATTATTCTTTCCACTAAATTTAACCAATCCGTTCTTTTAGGTCCAGTGAGTGCTCTTCTAAAAGAAACATTCAAAGGAGCAGAGGACAGCATATCCGCTACCGTAACATTTTTACGATTAACTATATTATAAAGTCGCGGGTATTGGCGCTCGAAAGAAAGTCTGCCCAGCCATGGATCCTCCCAAAACCTCGTGTTTTGTCCATTGCCAATCACAAAAGATCCGTGGCTGAAAAAATCATGGGAAACCTTCATAATACCTTTCCAAAATGGAGAATCTGTAGGTTTGGCTTCAACCTGAGCTAAAGTTTTATCACCTACATACTTATTTCGTAGCAATTCTTGCCACACGCCCTCTTCGGTTAGAAGCTTGTAAAGCCACTTGCTAAGTAAGCATCTATTTTTCAAATCTAGTACCTCAATCCCTAGACCTCCTTGAAACTTTGGGCGACAAACGATATTCCATTTTGATAATCTATATTTCTGCTTCTTATTGTCACTTTGCCAAAAAAAGCGGGATCTATAGAAATCTAATCTCTTCCGCACCCCCTTTGGGATTTCGAAAAAAGAGAGCAAAAACATCGGTAAGCTAGTCAGAACTGAGTTGATTAGAACCAGTCGATCTCCATATGAGAGTAATTTTCCAATCCAAGAGCTCAGTTTTCTTTCGAACCCGTCTTCTACCGATTTCCACTCTTTATTAAGTAACTTCCTGTAATGAATAGGAATTCCTAAGTACTTAAACGGTAACGAACCCACCTCGCATCCGAAGATCTGTCGATACTCGTCTTGCACATCACTAGCTTTACGAAAGCAATAAATTTCACTCTTATGAAAATTAATTTTAAGCCCGGACAACTGTTCGAACAGGCTTAAAATAAGTTTCATATTAACAGCTTTCTCAAAATCGTGTTCTAAGAACAAAACCGTGTCATCCGCATATTGTAAGATAGACACACCGCCCTCGACCAAGTGTGGAATAAGGCCTCCTATTTGGTCATCCGCTTTGGCCCTCTCAATTAAAATGGCTAACATATCAGCCACAATATTGAAAAGAACCGGAGACATCGGGTCCCCTTGTCTTAGGCCTTTAAGAGTCTGAAAGTAATGACCAATATCATCATTCACTCTTATGCCAACGCTGCCACCTTGCACAAAAGTCGCCACCCACTCACACCATTTAGCCGAGAAGCCTTTCATTCTCAAAGCTTGTTGTAAAAAGGACCACTTGACCTTATCGTATGCTTTTTCGAAATCGATTTTTAAAATGATACCATCCATCTTTTTCCTATGAAGCTCATGGATAGTTTCATGTAACACGACCACCCCCTCTAGGATGTTCCTGCCGGGAATAAAAGCCGATTGCGTGGGTTTAATTACTTTTTGCGCAATATTGGAAACACGAATTTGTACCCACCTTAGTAAAAAATTTGAAGCTCACATTAAGTAGACAAATAGGTCTATATTGCTCAATTCTAGAGGCATCTTCTTTTTTTGGTAAGAGGGTTATAACTCCAAAGTTTAACCTAAACAAAGGCAAGTCACCCGTCTGCAACTGTGCAAACATAGCCATCAAATCATCTTTAATGACTAACCAAAAATTTTGGTAAAATTCAGCAGGGAACCCATCTGGTCCCGGAGCCTTGTTATGCTCCATGCTCGAAATAGCCTCAAGAATTTCCTTTTCAGTAAATGGATCCGTAAGAAATCTATTTTCTTGGTCCGAAATCTGAGGAATATCTTGAATTAAATTCTCTTGCAGCGAGAAGTAATTCGGGCTCGGTGCACCAAACAGTTTTTTTATAAAACTCTGTTATAAAAGTTTTTAGATTAGCATCGCCAACAATCGTGCCCTCATCTTGCTCGAGTTGGAATATCATTTGTTTCCGGTGCTTTCCATTAGCAATGAGATGAAAATACTTCGTATTATTCCCGCCTTCCTGTACGTGCCTAACCTTAGCACGCTGAGCCCATTTTGACTCTTCTTCACGCATAAGGTTTGCAACACAGCTCTCAGCCTCCTTCTTCGCAGCACTCTCGGCCACGGTTAAAGGAGTTGTTTCGGCTTTGATATCCAGCGCATCAATGAGTAACAAAAGTTTTTCTTTTTTCTTTTTATACTCGCCACTAACATTCTTAGCCCACCCCCTTAGGAATTGTCTACACTGTGTGTATCCTCGCCACAGCCATCTCCTCCCGCCTGCGAGCAGGCCGCTGACCATCGCGCGAGCCTGAGCTCCGACCTGCCGGGCGTGCTTGTTGCGTTCGCCGCCTTGTCCTCCGCGGCCAGTCTAATGCCCCACACATTCCCTCTACCATTAAGCTTTGTGCGGCGTGCGCCAACCTTTCAACGACTGTCTTGCATTATCTCTCCCCTTCGAGTTCAACCTCCAAGTGCGAGCGTTATCTTGAGCAGTGGAGTAATTTGTCGGATATTTAATTTTATTTTTTGAAAAACCTTGTAATCGTGATGAATTAGAAAGAGAAATATTTTTTTTTTTTGCGGAATGGAAGAGATAATATTAAACCAGCGATCTTACAGAAAAACCCAGAAGAAACATAAAATTACAATGAGGTCCTTCTTCTAGATCTCGACGGGGACGCCGCAGGGGAGCCGTCGGTGGCGCGCCGCTGCCGCTGCCGCTGCTCCGCTTCACGCCTTGGATAGGAGTCAGCCCCGAGGCAGCTGGGAAGTCGCCGATCGCCGGATCTGCCGATCCTACTCGCCGGAGCGCCGCCACCGTCGTGATGAATTAGAAAGAGAAATATTTGTGCACTCACGATGACAGGGGAGGACAGAGCATGCGTGAGAAATGTTGTGCTCACGACAAGCGCCTAGCCAATGCCACACGATTCTCGATGTGTATTACAGTTATGACGTGATCAAGGCTCGATGTGTTGTCTTCGTCATAAATAGATATGTAGAATACATAAGAAATACTCCAACCAATTTGAATGTTTGTTTTAAGAATCAAAGATGGTAAAAAAAAGGATACAATTAAGGAAATATATTTTGGTCGTGTGACTACCCTATCATCTCAATGTTGAGAAAAAAATACAATATAGCTTATCAGAGAGTATTTTTGAATAAAATTCTGGTAGGATTAGATCACGCTCTTACAAAAAGACATAGACACACATAAAAACACAAGTAGACCGTCTCGACAAGGAGACAAAGAGAGGTTGAGCATTGTCTCCTAAATCTGTCGTGCCAGAAACCTGCCCGGTCATCAGTGCGTATTGCAATTGAGATGTGACCAAGGCTCAAAGGTCTGTCTTCGATGGGTTCTCTTCAAATACCTTTGTGTTTTTAAAATTCTGTGATCAATGGATAGGTAGAGGACAGGATGTCATCGGGTTCTAGCACTATTCAAGTGGATAGTACGGCATAAAATCGAGGAAAAAGAGGAATATATGAGAACTATACCAAATAATGGATTTTTTTTAAAAATCGAAGATGGTAACACATAGAAAATCTAGTTATTTCATAGAAAATAATGTTACTATATAAAAGGTAATGTAACAAGTATATGAAAAATGATGAAAAATAAGTAAATATGGTAGAAAAAATTTGCCGTTAAAATTATTGCGGTTTCTCTAAATCTTGTTTTTAGTGTACTTCTGATTTCCTTTTTCTTTAACTCACTAACGTTTTTTTTCTTCAGATTTTTAGTAATGCGAACTTTCTTGCTAAATTTTATAAGCCACTTAATATTTAATAAACTTTCTCTAATTTTGAAATAGTTATCTATGCACCACTCAGTTGCTTTCGGTTTCTCTAAATCTTGTTTTTAGTGTACTTCTGATATTTTTACTGGTTATTTATGCACCACTCAGTTGCTTTCGGTTTTCGCAATCACTAGTCAACTCTACCTTACAATCTTCCTGATTTAAGGATCAATAGTTATCAATGTCGGGAGACATTTCCCGGGAGCAACAAATGTATACATACTACCATGCCAGCAATATTTTTCACAAAAGATAACTTTTCCACGTAAATGCAGAAGCCCGGACCTTTCGAAAAAAACATAACGTATTGACTCGGGCACTAGCTGTCTACCGTGCAGACCATGGACTCATGGAGTACTCTCTAGCACCATTGATGGTCGATCAGGTCAAGAACCGTCTGGCGTTCCAAGCTAACAAATCTTAATCGGTCACCGTCAACATGTACTGACTTAAGTAACTATGATTGATATGCTAGATTTCGTTCTGCAAATGCCGGCTCTGCAACTGGCTAGGTCATCGTAACGTATAATCCAAGTCTAGAAATTCCAGTATCAAAGCTTGATTATTTCTCCGGGTGACCCTATATGAACTCCATGATAGCTATGTGGTTCCCAAAACATAACTTGTGGCCTAGTATTTTAATCTACTGACGCACGACTTACGACCAATTTTTTTGACTGTGTGGTGATCGATACTGACACACGAGATCCTTGCAAAAAAAACTCAGTATTGCTTTGTACCAACAAACACCAGACTACAAGGTCCTCCAGTCATACCAAACAGTATCATCCCCATGTCTACCACTCAGCACTCTAGTTCCTGGACTCCGTGGATGTATGAGAACGTCGTTGCGAGAATCCACACAGTTAAGACCATTCTATTTCGAGTCCATTCCGTTACCCAGGCCCAGATCTACCAACTGTTAATCATCGGGAAGCTGACCAAGGTAAAGTAGTTCCAAACAACATAAGCATTTTTTTTAGATAAAGGGAGCTTTATTAGTTAAAAGGTTTAAGTATTACACCCAAAACAACGTAAGCATGGATGCCAGAAAAAACATTGGAGCTCATTCTGTTTTATTTCTCGCCCGATGAGATAACCGAGCTGCACTTTTAGCTATCCCTATGCCTCCTATTCCCTCTTTTTTATTGACATGATCGTCTAGTTTTGTATCATCTCCCCATGCTAAAATTGCTACAGCTACCTAACTATATACTTGGCCAGAGGAACTTTGAGATAAAGGTGTAACATATGGACAGAGGATGAATAAGAAATGAGGGAGTTGATTTCCTACATGGTGAAATATATGGGTGTAATATATACGGGAAAAGGAGAGCACCAGGTGCATATATAGTCAAGTGAAAGGAAACCCACTTCTTTACTGTTGTTTTATCAATAAATTCACCAATTCATGTAGCATCAGCAATTATGCCACCATAAGTAGAGGAAAGGGGGAAAATGAATTGAGATAGCCTTTTTTGCTAGTTATTTTGTGCACTAGTCAGTTGCTTTCGGTTGTCGCAGTCACTACTATCGTCATGATTTAAGGATCAATAGATATCAAGGTCATGAAACATTTTCATTGAGCAACAAATATACATACCAGCAACATTTTCCACAGAAGATTATTTTTCCACATAAATGCAGAAGCCAGCAACGTATTGACTCGGGCACTACTAGTTGTCTACCGTGCAGACAATGGAGTACTCTCTAGCACCATTGCTGGTCGATCAGGTCAAGAAACGAATAATTGGCAATAGATTACGTTCATAATAGGTCTCGTGTTCTTCAACCGGTGACTCTGGAACAATTGGGTATGACTTTAGGTCGTCATATGGTATTGTCCAATCCTACCCAGTATGAAATTTTTTGGTCAAAGTCATATGAGTAAACATGTGGGAGAATAGAACAGCGGACGGCCGCTAACTTTATATATATTGCGGAACAGGCATAGTTTTGGTCCCTTCTAAAACATGCAAGAGCCCAGGACAACCTCAGGTGCCTAAAACATTCATGGATGATTCTTTTTGGAACAAGCATATTTTGCCCACTTCGTATAATGTTCACACGGCAACTCTCACGTACGTTGCAGGTTGCAACTCTCGATAGCAACATACCAAGATTCTTCAGACTTCAGGGTATCTTTATAATCTTCTAGAGTAGTAAAAATTAACAACATGAAAATGGGTGGGTGAGGCTATCAGCACCTCTACTTCACCGGCAGGACTAGATCGGAGTCATGGAGACATGGGCCTCATTCAACACAACATGAGTGTCGAAGAGGAAGAGGATAGTGCAGCCTAAACTCCAGAAGATGGGCCAAATTAGCTATGTGTTGTGTGTACCCCCAAAGCCGGTCGTTACCAGATAACAAATCTTAATCAGTCACCATCAACAACGATGTGCTGACTTAATTTAACCATGATTGATACGCTAGATCTTGTTCTTAAAATGGCGCCTCTCCAACTATAGGTTTAACTAGCTAGGTCGTCGCAATGTACATTCCAATCAAGTCTAGAAATTCCAGTATCAAAGTTTGATCATATCTTTGGGTGACTCCTATACGAACTCCATGCTAGCTCTGCAATACTGAAAAGATAACTCGCATTTTATTTTATTTTTCAGGCGCACGGCATGATTTAGGACCTAATGTCTTGACTGTTGGTGCTGTGACCAAGGATACTGACATACGAAAGGATTGTCCGAGTCTCCGAGATCTTCGCCAAAATTCAGTATCGGTCTGAAGCAACAAACAGCAAAGTACAAGGTCATCCATTCATACCGAACAGTATCCTCCCCGGGCGCCCCACTCGTACTCTAGTTCCTAGATTTCGTGAATGTAAGAACTATGAACCAGCGCCAAGCTGTAAGAACTATGAATTAGCGCCAAGCTGGCCAAGGTAAAGAGGTTCCAAATAACGTAAGCATGGATGTCAAAAACGACATCCAAGCTCATTCTGCTGTCTTCCTCGCCAGCGGATATAATGGGTCTGCACTTTGAGCTATCCCTGTGCCTCCTATTCCGACATGTTCATCAGCATCATCATCTAATTTGGATCAGATTTCCCCATGCTAACATTAATACAGCAACCTAACAACATACTCGGTCGGAGGAACTTGAGATAAAGGTGTAACATATGGACAACGGATGAATAAGAAATGATGGAGTTGATTTCCTACATGGTGAATATATATTGGTGTAATATATATACAGGAAAAGGAGAGCACCATGTGCATATATAGACAAGTGAAGGGAAACCCACGTGTGTACTGCTTGTTTCATTAACGAATTCACCAATTCATCTAGGATCAGCAATTACTTCACCATAAGCGGAGGAAAGCGGGAAAATGAATTGAGAAAGACCTTTTTTGCTGGCTATTTTATTAACCACTCAGTTGCTTTCGGTTGTCGCAGTCACTAGTCAACACTGCCTTACTATCGTTCGGATTTAAAGATCAATAGATATCAATGTAAGGACACCCAGTGGCGGACCCAGGATTTGGGAAAGACCGGGGCTAATTTTTAATGTCCAAAAACTATGGAAAAAAAACCTATCGATCCCCTCCCAAGAAAAAAATATATGAGAGAAAGCACATGAAAAATGCATCAATGGAATTTTGTGTGAAGCATAAGTTCAATATTTAACCAAACGACAATAAGAAAAGCACAAAAATAGCACAACGAGACATGTGTTTAGTACCTAATAACGAAACTTTGCTCTGATACTAGCCTATCATTCCTCATTGATCATAGGAGAAGCACCAAAACCTACGAAGACAAGAAAAAAATAATTAGTAAGTAGTCTCAATAAATACATGATACATGGATTGTATTTATAAGAAATAACTTACCACTAGCCGCACATGGTATTTGTTTCTTGCGTGACCTCATACTTTGGAAATGATAAAAAATATTATCATCTTCCATGCTTGCAGATATGTCTCTCTCAATATAGCATAACATACTATGATTCATCCAATCATCATTCATCTTGTTTCTTAAATCTGTCTTGATAATCTTCATTGCCGAGAATGCTCTTTCCACGGTTGCTGTTGCAACCGGCAAAATTAAAGCTAACTCAATAAGACGATATACCAGTGGAAAGGTCTTGTGTCTCTTTGTTTGAACCATCTTCAGAGCAAGTTTCCCAAGATCAATACAATTTGCAAAGTCCGGATCATCTCTTGCATCAACAATAAATGTACCGAGTTGGTCCCTAAGGACTATACACTCATACTGGGAGAAGTCATCGGCATACATTGTTGCAAGTTCAACTAACTTATCATTATCAAAATTAGCAAAAGAATTCTTTGGATCAAGACAAGCTATGCACCTCAATAACTGAGTAGACCTTTCAGCAAAGCGATTATTAAACTCAACAATAATCTGATCAAGCACGACATTGAATATTTCATGATGGAAATGGTCATAATAAGTTACTAGCTGGCTGCCCTGACCCCTCGAACTGTCCCACTTCTGTCGACATTTGCATCAGGTTCTTCAGCCGCCGTCACAGCCGCGGGAGGTTGGTTCGAATTGGCAAGCTGTGTTGTTGATGCAAAATAGGATGACACCAGTCTTGTTGAGTACGGCCTTGATCTCTTTGTTCCCTTCATCTTCTACATAATCAGATTACATAAAGTTAAAGTTTAGAATTAGTTAAACCTGATGAAAATTGACTGTTCACTCCATTAAAATTCAGACTACAACTTACCTAAGCGATGAGATGCAGACTTGCAGAGCGAGCAAGAAGATCAGATCGAATGACGCGACAGGCGACGGCGAGTCGGCGACTTGTACGCGAGGTTCTGACGAGCGCGTCTCCGTACGGCGGCGCGGCGGCGACAGCACGACCAGATCGAAACGGAGGCACGATTTCGTGCGTGATCGAAACGGAGTAACGAACAGGCAGAGGCAGTCCACGAGTCAGTCCAGCGAACGTGCGTGATGGATCGCTGCTTCCTCCTTGCTCCGTGGTGGGCTGCTAAGATTAGCCCTGCTCGTTCTTACCCAACGACATGGGCTGGGCTGCCTGGGTCAACTAATTTCGGTAACAAAATAGCAGGTTATGCCTATACTACGAGGGCCACGACCGGGGCTGTTGCCCGGGCTGCCCAGGGTGAAGTTCCTCCCCTGAGGACACCTTTTCATTTTTCAGTGAGCAACAGATATACGTACCAGCAACATTTTCCACACTAAATGCAGAGGCCAGGCAGGACCTTCTCTGTCCCTCCTCCCTCAACCTCAACCACCATGCCGTCCATGCCATGTTTGAGTACATTTCTAGTTCCAATTCTTTCTTCCTAGCCACGGCTTTGGTGTGGGAAGAGGTGGCGCAGCGAGCTTTCGCCAACACGCATGATCCGGGAGACTCGTAGTTTTGTTTTACATGTAAAGGGAATTTTCTCTAGTCCAAAATTCTGTAAAAACATTCTATTTTATCTAATCGAATGGCGGATTCGACCGTTTCAAACGTCTCGCTAGCTACAGGCCAGCGAGATGTTATAGCCAACGACACTAACACACCTAAAAAGGATCAGCTAAACGGCCCGGCATTCGCTTGGTCCTTGTCGTACTCCAGTTCGGCCCATCATCGACTTGTGCTCTGCCCAATTTTTCTTTAGGATGCTGTAGACTGGCAGGGATGCTCACACAAGTCTACAGATTCCAGGATCAAAGCTTGATCATTTCTTTGGATGACCCTATACGACCTCCATGATAGCTCTATGATACTTAAAAGACTGGTGGTCTGGTATTTTATTTTACCGACGCATGAGCTATGACCTAATGTTTTGACCGTTTGGTGATGTGACCAAGGATACACGCAAGAATTGTCCGAGATCTTGAAAAAAATTCAGCATCGCTCTGTAGCAACAGACACCAGAATACAAGGTCCCCATTCATACCACCCACTCGCACTCTAGTTCCTAGATTCCGTGGATGTATGGCGAGGTTGATGCATACACCAGAATCACTCTACCACAAGACGACTACCACATCCCTCAGTTGTAAGAAAAAATTATATAAACCTATTTTTAACGATGATGTCTGCCCTGGTCAGTGAATACCTTGGTTTGAAATCATCAAGGCAAACAACCACTCTTAGTATATCTCTTGAATCATTCCTAAACCTCACCTGTCTTCGGCAGGTCATGCGTGCCATCTAGCTAGAATAAAAGAGGTCAGTGGATGTTTATTCTGTTCTCCTACTAATGGAGACAAACTTGATAGAATATCCGTTCTTGCGTGAACTTTCATATTTCTGCCTTAATCCTTGTTGCTATCTGGTCTGCATAAAATTTCCCCATAAGTCTCCTCTTAAGTATATTTATGGTTTGATCTTTAGGAATGGATAGTGTCATCGTCAGGTGTCGCTTTTCAGTGAACAACACATGTACCTGCAACAAATAATTTCCACACAACGTCTTGACTAGGGCACCCAATACTTGTAAAGAAACTAGCTGCCGTGACGTGGCCACAAATTAACTATGTGTTGTCTCTAGCCCCAAAGCCGGCCGTTCCCAGATAACAAATCTTAATCAGTCACCGTCAACCACGATGTACTGACTTAATTTAACCATGATTGATATGCTAGATCTTGTTCTTCAAATGGAACTTCGGCAACTAGAGGTTTAACTAGCTAGGTCCTCGCAATGTACATTCCCAATCAAGTCTAGAAATCCAGTATATATCGAAGTTTGATCATTTCTTTGGGTGACTCTATACGAACTCCATGCTAGCTCTGCAATACTGAAAAGATAAATGGCATATTATTTTATTTTTCAGGCGCACGGCATGATTTACAAGCTAATGTTTTGACTATTGGTGCTGTGACCAAGGATACTGACATACGAAAGGATCTTAGCCAAAATTGAGTATCGCTCTGGAACAACAAACAGCAGAGTACAAGGTCCTCCATTCATACCAAACAGTATTCTCCCCGGGCGCCCCACTTTTTTTTTTTTCACCGTGGGGACAAAGTCCCACCTGAATTTTCCATATATATGTGATATACTCGTACTCTAGTTCCTAGATTTCGTGGATGTAAGAACTATGAATCAGCGCCAGGCAGTAAGAATGAATCAGCGCCAAGCTGGCCAAGGTAAAGAGGTTCCAAACAACGTAAGCATGGATGTCAGAAATGACAAATCAGCTGATTCTGCTATCTTCCACGCCAGCGGACATAATGGATCTGCACTTTGAGCTATCCGTGTGCCTCCTATTCCCACATGTTCATCGGCATCGTCATCTAGTTTTGTATCATATTTCACCATGCTAACATTGTTACAGCAACCTAGCAACATACTCGGTCGGAGGAACTTGAGATAAAGGTGTAACATATGGACAACGGATGGATAAGAAATGACGGAGTTGATTTCCTACGTGGTGAATATATATGGGTGTAATATATATACAGGAAAAGGAGAGCACCACGTGCATATATAGTCAAGTGAAGGGAAACCCACGTGCATACTGCCTGTTTCATCAACAAATTCACCAATTCATCTAGTATCAGCAATTACTTCACAGAAAGCAGAGGAAAGGGGGGAAATGAATTCAGATTTGAGAGATTCTTTTTTACTGGTTATTTATGCACCATCCGTTTGCTTTCGGTTGTGGCAGTCACTAGTCAACACTACCATACTACTGTCCCGATTTAAGAATCAATAGATATCAACGTCGTGAAACATAGCAACAAATGTACATACCAGCAACATTTTCCACAGAAGATAACTTTTCCACATAAATGCAGAAGCCAGCCACGACATTTTTTCCCTTTTCCAAAAAAACATACTCCCTCTGTTTCTTAATGCAAAGTGTATAGTTTTTTGAAGAAAAATCCATAATATAAGGTGTATTTACTACTTATAGACAATTTGACCCATAAAAAATGAGACACGGTCTCAAAAGAGGGATTTAATGGATTGTATTCATTTTGCGCATATTAAGAACTCATCTCTCGCGATTTTTTTTTAGAAACAAAATGAGTCGTCTATGTGCAAAATACTCATGCCTTAATATTCGTGCAGAAAACTATACACCATACATTTAGGAACGGAGTGAGTTACATATTGACTCGGGCACTAGTAGTTGTCTATCGTGCAGACCTTGGAGTACTTTCTAGCACCATTGCTGGTCAGGTCAAGAAACGAATGATTGGCAATAGACTATGTTCATAATAGGTCTCCTGTTCTTCGACCGGTTAGTTTGGAAGACTAGGTCATATGGTCTTGTCCAAGCCTGTCCCAGTATGAAATTTTTGGTCAAATTCATGTGAGTAAAAATGTAGGAGTACATAAAAGCGGAGCCTGCAGAGGCCTGCTATACGTATTGCGGACCAGGCCCAGTTTTGGTCCCTCTTCTGAAACATGCAAGAGCCCAAGACAACCTCGGGAGCTGCCTGTGTCATTCATGCATGATATTTTTTTTGGAACAAGCATATTTTGCCCACTTCGTATAATGTTCACACGGCAACTCTCATGTAGGGTGCAGGTTGCAGTTGCACCTCTCGATTGCAACATCCCAAGATTCTTCAGACTGTTCACGGTATATTTATGATCTTCTAGAGTAGTAAAACTTAACAACATGAACATGGGTGGGTGTCAGACTGTCAGCGCCTCTACTTCACCAGCAGGACTAGATGGAGACATGGGCTCATTCAACGCAACATGAGTGTCGAAGAGGAAGAGGATACTGCAGCCTAAACTCCTGAACATGGGCCAAAAGCCCCAAACAGGGTCCAACAGAATGCCCACGCACCCACGACAATGTTAAATATAAAGCCTAGCATTTTCATCGGTTCAGAATTTTGAAATAATTTGCTAGTGCATCTCTTCAATATGGTATCAGAACCAAGAGGTTTCAAGTCTAAGACCCGGCCAGTGCACTAGTAAATCTAAAATTGTTGCGATTCGTCATCGACCCACGTCCCCTTTCTAACAATTCCATTTTTTGTGATAATTGGCTAGTGTATATGTTCAATAAGCAACGATAACACCTGAAACTATCGGCCTTGGGATCAGAACTTGATGGCGGCGACGAAAGTTCTTATGTTCTCGTCTCTTAGTTACCTTCCTCTCCAATTGGTCTCTGCAATCTATGAATCTGAATCCGCCTCACAAAAATCTATGAATCTGAATCTGTGTTAATATATTTCACTGATGTTTACTACTTCGGTGCAAAAATAAGTCTACACCTAGTTTTTATACTAAGTCCATTTTGTTAACCAATGTAAAAGAGTAGCAACATATATGACATCGTAAAGGTATATTTTGAAACTTTGTTTCAACACTAATCTAGTGATACCTATTTAGTGTCGTAAATGTTGGTGTTTTTTCCTATAAAGTTGGTCAAACATTCATGAGTTTGATTTAGCACAAGCGGTAGATATACACATTACTTTTCAAAGAGGTAATAGACTGAACTGCCTATGGGTGCTTTGTTTCATAAACATATTTTGATTAACGAGAGGGAATAGATGATTTTGGCTCGTGAATTTTGAAATGACCGGATAACTCTGGACCGAGTACAAAAGAGGTGGTTGATGAAAATGATCCGTGAATTTTTTTTATCTCGTGCAATTAATACTCCCTCTGTTACTACATATAAGATGTTTTAGCTTTTGTCCGCATTCACATATATCTACATGTATGTGGATATGTTTTAATGTGTATGTACACTTATTTGGGTTTGCACCTAACCAACATGTGAGCTAACTAGAACATCTTATATTATGAAATGGAGTGAGTACAAAATAAGTACTGTCACCAACATGACACCATAAAGGAGCATATACACGTGTGCGTATATATATACATAAGAGTAAGACCATCGATCAAAGTTGCCTTATCTTTTCTGCACAAGTCATAATTCTCACATACACCAAACATTGCACAACAGTATTTAGTGAAAAAAGGCAAGCTAGGCTAGCAGGAATAGTAGACACCGGAAATGGAATAATTCGAATGAAGAAACAATGATGTACACGGAGATGAGTTGCTTCGGTGAAACACCATTTCCTATTCTCCCAAAAGAAAGAATGTGGTAGAATATGGCATAACAACCACCGCAATTTCTATTTCTAGCCTAACCTCGTTTCTGTCTAATCGCGAGCGCACTCTTCTGGTCGTGCGATCCGCATCGCACGGTTTGCTCGTTGGTTGGACGGAAGACGTCACGGCAGCTACCACCCCCGAACCCACGCGAACCTCCCCGTTCCCCATTTTAGAGCCCTTTGATTCAGAGGAATGGTATAGGATTTTTGAAGTATTGGTTCCTATAGGAAATTTTCCTATAGATGTTGTTTGATTCATACGATCATATCCTATAGGAATTATTCCCATAAGAATCTTGTAGTGTAAATTATATAGGAAAAAGGCATGAGGTCCAACCTCATGGAAAATTCCTTTCCCACAATCAAAGAGAATCCCTCTTCCTATAGGATTCACTTAGACATTTTTTTTTTAATAAATTTTTTTAAACTGAAATTTGGAAAATAGCACGCGTTTTGAAAATAGTTGAGTTTTAGCGCGGCATCGGCAATGGAAAGGCCGAAAGCAGCCTCTTTCGTCACGGGCTACGCCGAAACCTAGTTTCGGCACGGGCCAAGCCGAAAGCAGGCTGGTTTCGGCACGAGCAACGCCGAAAGCCAGGTGATCTGCATGTGTTCCTGACTTTCGCGTAATGGCGGGGCCGACAGGCATGTTTCGGCTCAGGCCGTGCCAAAAGTCGCATTTCACATTTTTTTTGTTTTTCCGAGTGTTGGCCCATATATTCCCGCTCATATTTCCCGCCACCGGTAATGTTGCCATTATTTTCCCGCTCATATTTCCCGGCACCGCGCATAATTTTGTTTTCTCGAGTACATTTGTTTCGCGGTCATTTGTTCCCGCCTTTTTTCTCCCGCCATTTTCCTCCCGCCATTTTGTTCCCGCCATTATTTTCCCGCCACCGGTGCTCTCGCGTGCCCTGTTCTCCCGCCACCGTTTCCCGCCATTTCTTCCCTTCCCTTCCTATAAAATCCCCTCCTCACTGAGCTCCCTAAGCAGTCCAGTGTATACACTAGAAAATGTCGATTCCCACCCAAGGTTGGCCCATGGATCGTAGTTGGGTAAGAGATATGTCCGAGTGTCTCTTGTATGTGCGGTCGAGTTGAGGGTAGACGGTAAGGAAGTTCCATCGTCGAAGAGCAAGACTGATGTTGGAGGCTGCGTCGACGGTAGATGACTTCATGTAGTTAGGTGTAGTATTTAATTTCAGTATTAGTAGTTAATTTCAGAATGCCGATGTATCTTAATTTCGCGTTGTAACAGACAAGATCTATCTATTATTAATCTAAATTAATGTCTGAACCAAATGTAGGTAGATAGTAATATGTGTCATACATAGTATTACATCGAACGATACGTAGATGTCTCATACATATAAATAAGGTCCCGTGAATGGAAACATGTCTCATTCATAGATAGTAGTATCAGTCATCTCTGTGAGCACGAGTGCGCGGCTGCCTCCGTGGTCGAGGCCCGGTAGGTGACAAGCGTGCTGGAGCGCGGTGGTCACGCATCCCTCGGCCTCGCAACGGCTCATCCTCCTGCGTCTCCTGCGTATCGGGCGGCGGTGGAGTATGGTACAACGTCTCGTCCCTCCGGATCCATGTGTGAGGAGGAGCCACCCCCACCTGTAAAAGTTACGTCAGTATCATGTGTGGGTGAATAAGATAAATTTGTATGAGTATTAAAAACTACGTACCGAGGTGGCTCTGAAATTGAGTCACCGGCACAGGAGACGGGTTCCACATCATATGTGGAGGTGGCTGTATCCCGTAACCAGACGTCGGCATCCCAAGATGGTGCATAGGTGGCTACTGGTACACGGGTGGCTGCTGGTACATAGGCTGCTGGTACGTAGGTGGCGCCTGCCATGTCGAACTACCAGGCTGAGATGCATCTGGCGGCCGGTACATCAGTGGCTGAGACGGATCTGGCTGCTGCGACGAACTACTAGACTGGTACGTAGGTTGTGGGCGAGGAGTCTGTGCTCGTGTAAGACGTGGCCGGGGGTCCTGTCGACCAACAGAGTGACGGGAGGGTGATACCTGTGCATCCTGAGTTGCTGACGAGTGGAGCGTGGGGCGCGGGGCTGGACCACGTGGAGCAACGTCAGCACCGCCGGCACAAGTAAGAACAGAGTAGACACGACGTAATTTATCCTCCAGACGCTTGAACCAAGATACGTGTTGCGGCTGTGGGGCAAAGGCAGCAACGTCGCTCCGAATGTCTTCTATCAACTCTGCCTGTAATAGAAAAACAAAATGTTATGGTTCATTATTGAGACATGCATTTACCAATATAAGTAAGATACGTACCGCGTAGTTTCTGCTTCCCCCAATAGCCTGAGGTGGGTACATGTCTGTAACAGCAGGAGGTGGCAGCTGATCGGGCTGAGACGTGTGGACTAAGCGAACTCGAGTGGACTGTCTATACGTCCGCAGATATGCGTTAAAATCATCCAGCTGAAATGGCTCATCCGCGGGCCATACATTAGTCGTCGCATTCGCCCATTCTGCAATGTACGGTTGTAGTACCCGTAGCCAAGATGTGTAACTTCTCTCGCCTTGTCGTGACAATCTGAAAACATGCATGTGTACCGTAATAAGAATACGACTTTCGTTAGTGCAACCAAAGTTGGTTAAAAACATACATGTGGATGTGTGAAGGAAGGGGCGGCTCTCTCGCGGGAGGTTCGGGCAATTGTCGCTTGCCGAACTGTCTCATGACTCGCTGTTGGGCCACCTCCTCCACCGTGACATCGAAAATAATAGAAGCTCGAGTGTACCAATAGTTTTCATCCCTCCGACACAAGGTACAAATCCCACCGGGGTATCTCGCCACCACCCTGTCATCACGGTACGGCTCCTAAATAACCTGATGGTCCTGCAACTGATCAAACTGCATCGTGAATGACGCGTAGCAATTTCTGACTTGCTCTCCCGCGTACCGTGTCTGCAAATAGATAAACTAGTTAGTATACATAAATAAAGAACTTGACAATTAGTTCAACAAGAAATAAATAATGTGCAAGTTTACCTGTCTACGTGTCCACATACTACCAAATGTAGGCAGATTGACTAGGTTTTCCTCGATGAACCTGTACTGCCAAGGAGTAATAGCGTCGATGTAACATCCCAAGTTTTTCAAAAAGTAGAAAAAATCAGAAAAATTTAAAACTTTTGAAAACTATTATGTATTTTGCTTTGAAAACAAAATTCATGCATGCATTCATTCATCATCATCTTGCATTGTTTGCTTTTGGTTATTTCAAAAGTGGGAAATAAATTTCCACTTGAAAACATATTTAAGAAAATATATTAGTAGAGCATTTATGCTCCAAAATTTTCTTTTGACTTTTATGTATTGTTCTGTTAATGTTGTTTGTGAATTGATTGTATTAGCTGAAATATAAATATTTGCAAAAGGTTTATCTTGTGATATTCAAGTTTTATTTAAGCCACCTTTGATTGTTTTAAACCTATTTTAATTTGGACATCAAGTGTCATATTGTTTATTGAAAACCTAGTTTGGAAATCAAAATGATTTCTATTTGAAAAGTGTGTTTGGTTGTGAATTATTTGTATGTACTGAGATTTATTCTATTACTCACCTATTCTCTATTTTCAAGTTTTATAGTTTTGCTTTTGAAACAAAATAATTATTTGGATTCTAAAATGAGTTCTGAATTCATTTTGATTTATCAAACCCTTTTTAAAACTGTTTGAGTTTTATAAGATTATTTTATTGAGTGATATAAATCATATTACTCATATTTGCTTTGGTTTAAATTATATTCCAAAAGGAATTTATAAAAACCCTATAGTTTTAAATGACATTATAATGTCCAAAATCCATTTAAACACATTTCAAAATTTTGTTTATAAAATGTTTTGGAAAAGGGTTTTGAAGGTTTCATTGGAAAGGCTTGAGAAAGATTTAGAAAAGTATTTTGGAAGGTGTTAAGTAAAATATCTTGTTTTTACAAATCCATAGCTTTTGGTTTTATTCCATTTGGATTTATAAATCAAAAGTTACAAAAGTTTTCAGAAATTAGAAAATAGAAAAAAGGAGGAAACAAAAAAAATGCGAACCTAGTCTATTTGGGCCGAGCCCATCTCTCCTCTCTCGCGCGAGCAACCGCCACAGCCCAGCTTCGGCCCCCTTCTCTCTCCCCCACTGCCAGGCGGGTCCCGCAGGTGACACTCATGCTGACGTCATCGCCTTCATCCTCTCCCGCAAGAAAACAACATCCAAACCCTAGCCAAATCCGAGCAAAAATCGGTTGTTTCAAACCGTTTCGATCCAATTCCTTCCGCCTATTTAAACCCACAACCTCCTCTCCCAAAGCCCCCAAAAACCCTAGCCAATACGCCCCCAGGCTGCTCGCATTGATCCCCGCCGTGCCGCCACTGCCGCCGCCGTGTTCTGCAAATTCCGCGAACGTGGTCGACCCCGAGCCATCCTCTCTGCTCCATCCTCTTTCTCTCCTCCTGGCGCATCTTCTGAAATTTTGCGGTATTTATTTCGCAGCGAAATCGACGCGCCCGTCCTCGACCGAAGGTTGCCGCCGCCGTCCTCTACTCCAGCGAGCACTAGAGGGAGAAGCAGAGCACGCCCGCGACCCCCGACCTCGCCATCAAGCTCGCCTCGACTTCCCGCATCCAGTGGTAACGGAACCCCTTCCCAAACCCCTCTCCTTGCACGCGTTGCTCGCCGCCGACCATGGCGCCGCCGCAGGAGCTAGGTTTCCGGCAAAACTCCGGCGAATAGTGCCGCTCGTTCTAGGTCAAACCTTTTTCGTCCGTTGGATCGGGATCGGGAGGCTGAGATTAGACCACTGACCGCGAAGGGGTATCGGCGAATGAGGAGCCGCCACGTCGACGTCGCCCGCGAAGATCCGTCCGCCCGCGTCCGTGTCCGCGTCCACGTCCACGAAGACCCGCGAAGAGCTCCGCACCAATCATCGCCCGACACGTCGCCCAGGGACTCCAGCACAGAAGAAATTTCCGTTTTCCTTACTTTTAAGCCCCTGCGCATCACGGATAGGTCCCTGCAAATTAGATTCGTTAATAATTTTTATTCCTTTATCCAAAATTTATGAAATTTATATTTTTGGAAAGCTTATCATGTGTAGAAACTTTTGGTATGCTTATTTTGCGGTTTTGTCGAAATTAATTTAGATAAATTTTAAAAGTTGTTTAAATAGTATTTTAGCTATATTTCGAATTTAAAAATAGATTGTTGAGCAAACTCTTTTGCCATAGTTTTGAATGCCTAAGTATTGGCCGTAGGAATACTCTATTATTTTTGTAAAATTATTTTCAATGATTTTTGAGTAAATATTGATTAAATGTTTTTAGGTGTTATTTTAATAATTAAAATTGATTAAAATTATTTCTCTTCATATATTCGATTAATAAAAATGACTTAGTCATATTCTGATCACTGTAGTTACAAAAGGTACTTAGAAATATTTTGCCTCTCCAAACAAAGTATTTTTCTTCGTTAGAAAATATTTGATAATCATTTTGACAACACTAATTCCTTAGAAAAATTTCAACATCTTAATAGTGCTAAATCTTCCCCTTAGAAAAATTTAGCATCTTGAAAACTTAGTTGTTTTATAATATTTTTCTAAGTGATATTGTTTAAGTGTTTGTCCTTAGAAATGTTTTCAACTATTGTTTTAAAGTATTTTCCTTAGAAAATTTAGCAACTATGTTTGTTTACTTTTCCTTAGAAATTATTTGGACTCATTGTTTGACCTTTGGTCCTTAGTCATTTTTGGACCATCTTACTTGTCTTGCATTAACTTAGAATAATTTCATGGCATGGCATGCATCTCTAGTCCTTAGAAATATTTTGCACTTCTTACATGACTTTCCTCCTTAGAAAATTGAGGATGCATGTTAGTCCTTTTGACCCTCCTAGTCGAGAACCACTAAGTTAGAATTAGTGGAAACCAATGAAGGACTCAGCAAGAAAACAAGACTACATAAGCTTCTCCAAGAAGAAAAGTACTTAGAAGAAATCAAGAGAAGTTCAAAAAGACCAACCCCCCTACATTTTCTAAGTCCTTCTTTCCTTTATCTCTTTTCTTCCTCTTCTCTTAGACTTCATGGTGACTAAGTTATATTCAAGACCAACCTGGATGCTGCCAACACCATCAAGTCTGCAGAACCATCAAGTCGGAAGCCTGATGATGATTCTGGAAGACCAACTACTACATCTTTCTTTCTATCTTTTTCCTCCTTCATAATTTGTCTTTCACTTTGGACATAGACCAAGTCCTTTGTGTTTAAGACTAAGTTCCTAGAGTGCTAATTGAAGACCATTGAAGATCAATGAAGCTACAAAGGAGTTGAAGATTATTTGAAGACCAAAGTTGTGAAAACTTAGAATAACCTTACAACTTTTCAAGTTGTTTTATCAAGTTTACTTTAGGCTCAACCTGGACCTTGCCTTAGCTAAATGGGATATTGTTATTTATGTCTTTTCCTTATTTTGTTTGCATGTCTTTCATACCATAATTATTGTGTCATCCTGCATCTCATGCATGTCATATTTTCTTAAGTATTGTTTGGTTGCATATTTATTGTGAATTGTTTGATGTGTTAGAAATTTCGGAGAGAGACGAAGGTTGTTGCAACTGCTACTACTGCACTCCCTGTTGCCAAGGCAAGTGGCACACCCTCATGAAATTTCCTAAGTATTTTTATATGCATTATTTAGTGTATTTCTTTATGCATGTGTTGGATAGTATTATTGCTAGATGCTAAACCCACCATATCTTTACACTAGTTGTGTCTAGAACCCCTTTGATAACTTAGTAGATTATTTGATGTTATGCAAATGTGTTTTCTTTAAAGTTTAATTCTACTAAGTAATTTATCACCTGGGTGGACTTGGTTTTGAAAAGATGATGGAAAGGTTGAGTGTCATCTCTTAGGGGTGACCTCTAAGGGATGGTCACTTGTGGTTGCCACCCAGGGTATTAAAGGGACCAATGTTTCTCTAAGTGAAGTTGCTTACCGTGCAGCCATTAGTCATATGGGCTCTAGCTAGATGGATTAAGTTGCGTGGACTCCTCCCGGCTTGACAAGTAGATGTAGAGGATGTAGGTGGAACGGGTCAAGCCAGTATGGGATGGGGAATATGCTCTGAAAAGTCTCGTCTCAACTCTCTCCTTTCCTTAGCACAATTTGAGTGCTTGAGGATAGTTTGGGTTTGTTGGGTCTAATGGTGAAAGTGCACAACCTCTGCAGAGTTAAAACTAAGTACTTAGCCATGTCCCCGGTTACGGACAATTCAAGCAGCTGATCAAGGATGTCAACGGAGGCTCCCAACATCTCAATTTCATTAAGTAAAATTTTGATGGGTGAACAAGGGTAGACGAGACTATGGATTTCATGCCATATTGTCTCAAACATTTGAAGAAAATGTTTTACAAAGTGTTAGGCAAAATTGGCTTTTATGCAAAACAACCTTGAACTCCACCAGCCAAATATGCATATAGGCTATAGAGTTATTCCATTAAGTGTCCACATAGTGTCACTTGCCAGATCCATTTTAAATGGTATCTGACCCACTCTGTTGCAAAATTTATTTGTTGCAGATTGTTCTGACGACGAGTGAGTTTCGTTAAGGGTTTCGAGTCTGCAACCAACATGTTTTCGCCTGTGGCACATGATGATGATGGAGACTGAAGAATAAATTTCCGCTGCTTTACTCTTTCAAAGCTAGCTTCGTGCTATGCAATTTGTAATGAATATTTTCCTAAGTACTGGATCCGCGTGTAATAATTGATACTTTGTTGTGATATTCATCGTAAACTGTGTGTGCAAATGAATCGATCCAGGGGTTTGCACTATACACAGGTACCTTGCCAATTTCTAAGTGCAGGTACGCTACAGTCGACGTCAGGCCTACCAATAGGGAACCTCTCCCAGGACCACAAGTGCAACAGTAGTGGGAAGCCAAGTATCGAAGAGGAGTCTGAGTTCTTGGTTCACACAGTGCACAAAGAACAATACGTGGCGGCTAAGACAGCAGACCCAAAACTCCGTGGCACTATGTCCTCAAGTTGTTGTGCCTCCGCAATATCTCGCGCTATATCGATGAAGCGCGCCGAAATAGTGTCGACGTGGGACTCTGTGAACATCACCTTGCCGAACAGCCACATCAGGTATGCCTCCAAACATCTATTAATCTGCGGTTCAGTCAAGGGCCTCAGTGTATCCAAGAGCACCTATCTGCATTGATCATACAACAGAAACTGGGTAAGAACAGGTTTGCTGATAGTTAAAAATAAACGACATAATTGTAACAATCTTACCTGAAACTTGCTCAAAAAGAAACCCGAGGACCGTGTTTCTGGTTCGGCAAGAACGGGTTTTCTGGATGTACACCTGCGAAACGTGCCTGCATCTCGTCACGCCAATTACCTGGAGCCTGTAAAGGACCAACGACCGCGCACGCCAGTGGGAGACCCAACAAAAATGACACATCCTGAAGTGTCAGTGCCATCTCCCCGCACGGGAAGTGAAAAGTGTGGGTCTCGGGCCTCCATCGGTCAATTAAACAGCTAAGCAGTGACTTGTCTATGTTGACGCGTCGAGATGCATCCACCTGGACATCAATGTCTGCGTCTCCAACCTGATCTGGTGGATGATGTAACCACTCCCGAGGAGTCGCCTCAACTAGGCGTGCTATAGGAAACAGACCAGACCAAGTCAACCTGTATCAAAAAAATTATCAAATAATGTTCATCGCATCATAAATGGTAACAAAATTATGGACCCGGTGCACGTACCGATCAACCCAATCAGGGTGTATCATCCAGTTGTATGATGGACCCCGTGTACGCACGAGATTAGGCGTTTTACCATTCCCCACAGCCTTGCGCGATGTTTTCCACTGATCGCTCCATTAAGCAAAGCATATGAAGCCATCTGTATGGTATAGTTTAAAAACATAGTTCAGACACTTTGAAATACCAACATAGTTCGGACACTTACAAATTAAAACATAGTTCGGACACTTACAAATACAAACATAGTTCAGACACTTTGAAATACCAACATAGTTCGGACACTTACAAATTAAAACATAGTTCGGACACTTACAAATACCAACATAGTTCAAACACTTACAAATACCAACATAGTTCAAACACTGACAAATGAAAACATAGTTCTGACACTTACAAATTAAAACATAGTTCAGACACGTAAAAATTAAAACATAGTTCGTACGCATACAAATTTAACCACAGTGCTAGCCACGTTGCCCCCTTCATGTAATACGGAGACACGAAACTAATTGGGTTCATCCCCATCTGCCCACAAACTGCTAGCACATGAGAACATGGGAGGTGAAGCAATCTCGGTTTATTGCACGTGCACTCGCACGTTGGGGGTGCATCAAGTCCAATGCTCACCTCATGGGTCTTAAGCTCATTACCCGCACAAATCTTGCAGTGGGTAAGCGTACCTCGTACCTCGGTTCTTGATTACCCATAAGAACGACTGTGTGCAACCGTGCCTTCTTTATCTTCTTGTCCATGTACTGTCTTATTGTTCGGCAATAAGGTGTGTTGGGGTAATACTCAATATGCTAGACAGCTTCACGACGTCTATCTCTGAAATACGTCAATGTACCGTGCAAAATACCCTCCACCAGTGCTGTTAGTGGCAAACTCCTATTCCCTCTGAGTACAAAATTATACACCTTTGCAAGGTTGGTAGTCATGGTGCCGTACCTAGCTCCATGTTCGCCGTGCAACAAAGACCATTTCACGGGAGGCTCTTTCTCTATCCACTCTTTGAAATTCCTGATTCGTTTTCCCTCCTTTCTCTTCCTACCAGGTGGGTCAATTCCAGGCAAGTTACACAAACCAACAGGGTCTGAATCATCCGTCTGCGCTGCAGCGACCTGTGCCACCTAGAGCTGCGCAGATATTCCTTGAGCCTGTGCAGCTCTTCTTTCCTTCACTTGTTTCCTTGTGAATTCAGTCAGCCTTTCCCACAAAATCTAATACTTCCTCTCCTGATTCTGATTGCAGAGTCTTTTAAACAAATTCATCAGCCGCTTACTTTTAAAGCATAAGTAAAAGTTAGCGCCTAGATGGCGCATACACCAACGACTCTGCATGTCAGTCCATGGTGCTTCTTCATCCACGTCGGGTTGCTGCAGTGTCTTTATAGTGTCGGGGGGCTGCCCCCGGGTAGGGCAAAGATGATGTGTTATGAGCAGTTAAGGTCTAACCGGATCAAGGAAAGAAGAGCCGGCTAAGTTATCCGGGTCGGATCTCAAGGCGATTCGGTCAGTCCTACTTCAAGCCAGTGAAAGAAAAGACCAAAGGGGATCCGGTGAGGTTTAACCGGATCCAGGAAAGAAGAGCCGGCTAAGTTATCCGGGTCGGTCAGGAAGGACCCGGGTAGGGCAACTCGGATGATGCACAGGGGCCAAGTAATGTCAGTAAAAGTCACGGGCACTGTAAGGTTACTGACCGGGGCTCAGAAGACAGCAAGGTGCTGCCACAGGTTTTCCGGGTCACAAGCCCCTAGGCGCTGACTCGGCCTATTCGGGAAAGGGGCAGTGGCTAGGCTACTGTGGTCTACACTGCCTTAAGCTCAAAGAGGAAAGATAAGCCTGTGGTGAGGGTGAGCTGGGCTGAGTGACAGTGGCCAGTGTTTGTCCTGTTCTCCTTGTCCATGCCATTGTCCTCTGCGGCCAGGGGCAAAAGGGTAATTCGGTTACTGTATATAGGCAACACCACCTCCTTCTGTGGGGAGGATCGACCATTGTGAGCATCATTTTCCCCCCCAAGCTTCATCTTCTACCTAGAGCCCGTTCCTTTGTTCATCATACAGCTCAAGGAGCGCTCTGTACTTGTAAACACTTGAGATATAAGAGAGTAGGCTAGAGCTGCAGTAGGGGTGTTACCTCCACAAGAGGGCCCCGAAGCAGGGTACATCGTGGTGTTCTTCGCTGTTCTTGGTTTGCTTTGTTCTTGTTGATTCCTGCGAGGTTCTTGTTTGGTCTTCATGCGTGCTTCGTAGGCGCGCAAACCCTCCCCGGTTCCCCCAACGCCCAAGCGAGCCCACACTTAAGCCATACCCATGGCATCTGCCGTGACACCACCACGACAGTTGGCGCCCACCGTGGGGCAAGCATTGGCGTTGGCTGGGGTTTCCATCCGGACGGGCTCCGTCACTGGTGCCGGCGAGCGGGTCCTCTCCGGGCTCGTGTGCAAGCTCGGCGAGTTCAACTTCATCAGCGACAACGCGGGGTGCTTCTCCAACAAGCCCTTCCCCGCGGATGGCTTCCTCATGACGCTGGGCAGCTTCGTCACCTACGTCGCCACCGAGCCAGTTCGCGAGTACCCGGCGCAGGTGCTCGTGGCTGCGGATCCTCCCTCTTTCCGCGCAGCTCGCGGAGGGCGTAGCGCTCGCCCTGGGAGCAGCGTGGAGGTCATGGTGGCTGCCGCAAACGCTGCTGCAGGCAAAGGAGGTGCCAGCACGAGCGTGCCAGAGGAACTGGCCACGCCAGTCGATCCGGATGACATGCCGACTCGGACAGCTAAGTTCCCTAAGGAGAAACCCGATCCGGTTGGTCCCCTTGGCATGTCAAGCAGGGGTGCTTCCTTAGAGGGTATCTTGGAAAAGCTAGCTCGGCCAGTGGCTCCTGGAGCAAATGTTGATCTTACTGTAGCTCAGCTAGAGGCAGAGCGCCTGAGGTTGCAAAAAGAGGCTCGGTTAGTGATAGAGTCTAGGCAAGAGTTTGATAGAGACCTGAGAGAATACAATGCTGCCAATGGTATCACAGATGGCTTTACTCCTGTAGTGCACCGCTCGCGCAAGAAAGCCGAGCTACGTAACAGAGGCAAGGACCTCAACGACGAGTTGGCTAGAGCTGCAGGTTCGAGCTCAAGTAAAGCCACTAGTCATAGGTCCGGAACAGGCAAGCCGGTTTATAGCTCCCCGGCTAAGAATCTTAGGGCTGCAGCAGCAGCGCGAGCTGAATTAAGTAACCTGACCGGGGATGCTTGGCGCAAGCAGGCGGAGAGAGTGAATGAGCTAGTGGATGTGTGCAACAGGCAGAATGAGGCCTACAGGAAAGCTAATCCGGATGCTGGTGGTTCCCGGGTAGTTGTCTCGGTTAGGGCTGCTAGCCAGAAGTCTAAGGGGCAAGCGTCCTCTCCGCATGTTGGGATTGACCGAGCCCAAAGTGTGAACTCGGGTAAGAGCAAGCAGCTGCAAACTTATGATGCGGTATACGCAAGCAAGCAACTTGCAGCCCAAGGAAAAGGCGGACAAGGCAGAAACAGTGGTGGTCAAGGCAATCCGGGTACTGGAAGGGAGAATTCGGCTGGCCGAGGTCAACCGCCTCGCCACCCCGGACAGCAAATGATGGCACAGGTGCAGCAGCAGAGTGGTGGCCAGGTGGGCTACCGTTATGACGATGGCAATTCGGCTATGGCGCGAGCCGGATACCAGACGTATGACAATGCACTGGCGTCGAGACTGGGGCCTCGGATGTTGGATCCGGATGATCAGCGTCTCAAATTGGACAGAATCTACCAGTCCGAGAAGCTGGAAGAGCAGGGCCCACCGGGTCCACCATGCTTTGGACCTCGGATAATGAATGAGCCAAGTGTGCCTTTGTTTCAGCTCGGCCGCAACACGAAGCCGTATAATGGGAGCACCAAGCCACAGGATTGGCTGACGGACTATGTATCATCAGTGCACATTGCGGGGGGCAATCGCCGATGGGCGGTCCGGTATCTCCCGCATATGTTAGAAGGTCCAGCCCGGATCTGGTTGAATAACTTGCCGCCGGGTAGTATCAATTGTTGGATGGATTTGGAACAGGCGTTTAACAGCAACTTCTCCAGCACCTACAAGAGGCCAAACCGACCTCAGCTCCTGGCTGCGTGCAAGCAGGAAGAGAGGGAGACAGACCGAGAGTATTTGACTCGGTGGAGCAACATGCGCAATTCTTGCGAAGGTGTAGTGGAGGAGCAGGCCATTTCATGGTTTGCACAGGGATGCAGGCATGGTACACCACTTTGGCAGAAACTCCAAAGAGATATGCCGAAAACCCTGGCAGATATGATCCGGATAGCAGACACGTATGCGCTGGGTGATCCAACACAGCCCGCATTGGATGCAGTGGGAGCAAACAGGAGGCAACCAGTTAATAACCGAGTTGGACCATTAAGGCCTAGTGACCGACATGAATTCGGTTACAAGAGAAGAGATCCGGATTACAGATACGGTTCTGATCAAGTTGCTGCGGTAAACATGGATCAACCCGGTGGAGGAGATGCGCAGAGGCAGAAAACTGATGGTCCAGCTTGGAGGCCGAATCAAGGTGCTTGGCCGAAGAAAGTGTGGGAGGGACCAAGTCCACCTCTGACTTTTGAGTCCAGATTAGATGGGCCTTGCTGTTATCACACCACCGATCCGCGCAAACCGGCTAATCATTCGACCCGGAACTGTAGTTGGCATCACCGCATTCAGGCGGAAGGTCAAAGAGGACCACCTCAAAGAGGTGCTCCTAGACCGAATTTCAGGCCAAACATGCCGCTAACCGGAGCCAATGCGACCCCGGTCAACGCTGGAACTCCAAGGCCAGCAGCAACGAAGCCGGTTAACCTGGTGAACATGGGAGGCAGTGACAATGGTGATGGCCCAAGTAGGCAAGGTGGATACCCTGGGAATGATTACAAGGAAGCACATCAGAGTTATGTGGTTTTCGTGACCGAGCCAACTGACAAGAAAAGTCAGTTGAGACGAGCAAAGGAGGTGAATGCCGTGATGCCAGCAGTTCCAAAGTACTTGAACTGGTCTGAGCAGGAGATCACTTGGAGCAGGGCGGATAACCCAAGGATCATGCCAAGCCCAGGGAACTATGCACTGGTGGTGGATCCAACTTTGGTTGGACCCAAGCTGAACGTGAAATTTAGCCGAGTCTTGGTCGACAATGGCAGTGCCATAAACATCATGTATCGGGACACAATGATCAAGTTGGGTATTTCGCCGAATCAGTTGCAACAGAGCAGCTGTACTTTCCATGGCATAGTACCCGGGGTATCTTGTTCCCCCATGGGTAAGATCTGGGTAGATGTGTTGTTCGGTACCAGGGACAATCACAGGCTTGAGAGTCTCGAGTTCGAGGTGGTGGATTTGGAAAGCCCATACCATGCTCTGCTTGGCAGGCCAGCATTAGCCAAGTTCATGATATCTACTCATGTGGCCTACCTCAAGATGAAAATGCCTGGCCCGAATGGTGTTATCACCGTTGCGGGAGACTACAAGAAGGCCATACAGTGTGCTACAGTTGGTTCCAACTTAGCCGAATCACTGGTGATACAAGCTGAAAAGAGCAAGATGCACGAGGTGGTGGCAATGGCGAAGTCGGCTCAGTTAGGCGTGCTGGCCATGACCAACCCGGATGGCGGCGCAACCTTTGAAGTGCCCAAGGAGACAAAGAAGATCCCCATTGACCCGGAGAACCCAGAGCGCATGGCCATCATTGGAGCCGGTTTGGGCGAGAAATAGGAAAGCGCGCTCTGCCATTTCCTCCGTGAGAATCGGGATATCTTTGCATGGTCGGCTAAGGACCTGCCTGGTGTTCCGAGGGAATTGGCAGAGCACTCTTTGTTTGTCAGGCCAGAAGTAAAACCGGTTAAGCAACCGACTAGGCGTCTCTCAGAAGATAGAAGAAAAGTGGTGCTCGATGAGCTGGCTAAGCTACTGGCAGCCGGATTCATTATGGAGGTGCTGCATCCAGACTGGATATCCAATCCGGTTCTGGTAGAGAAGAAGAAGGACGAACCAGCTGTGGTCAAGGTGTGGCGCATGTGTATAGACTTCACCAATCTGAACAAGGCGTGTCCGAAGGATCCATTTCCTTTACCTCGGATTGATCAAGTGATCGATTCCACTGCTGGGTGTGAGTTGTTGTCTTTTATTGATGCGTACTCTGGTTTTCACCAGATACCACTGAACCCTAAAGATCAAATAAAGACTGCTTTTATTACCCCGTATGGGGCGTATTGCTATCGTGTCATGTGTTTCGGTTTGAGAAATGCCGGTGCTACTTATCAGAGATGTATGCAGAAATGCCTACACTCCCAGATGGGCAAAAATGTGCAGGTCTATGTCGATGATATTGTTATCAAAACTAAAGAGAAACATACTCTCCTCGGGGATCTCGAGGAGACATTTGTGAACTTGAGAAAATATCGGTTGAAATTGAATCCGGATAAATGCACCTTTGGTGTCCCGGCTGGAAAGTTGCTTGGCTTCCTTGTATCAAGCCGAGGCATTGAAGTTAACCCGGCTAAGATCCGAGCCATAGAAAACATGAAATTGCCTAAGTGTCTAAAAGATGTGCAAAAATTCACCGGGTGCTTAGCCTCATTAAGCCGGTTTGTGAGTCGGTTAGGAGAGAAAGCTTTGCCCTTATATCAATTGATGAGAAAGAGCACCGGGTTCACATGGACCCCACAGGCAGATTCGGCTTTCAATGAGTTGAAAAAGATGTTGTCCACTGCTCCAGTTTTGGCATCACCTTTGCCGAGTGAACCGATGTTGCTTTACATTGCGGCCACTAACCGGGTCGTAAGTGTGGTTATTGTGGTAGAAAGAGAGGAAGAGGGCAAATCCGTGCAGAGGCCGGTGTACTATTTGAGTGAGGTGATCTCAACTTCGAAGCAAAATTATCCTCACTACCAGAAGATGACATATGGTGTGTACCTGGCGGTCAAGAAATTGAAACATTACTTCCAAGAGCACCCGATTACAGTGGTGTGTGAAGCTCCAATTGCGGAGATCATTGGGTGCAAAGATGCAACTGGCCGAGTTGCCAAATGGGCGATAGAAGTGTCTCCTTACACACCGCATTATGAGAGAAGAGACGCTATCAAGTCTCAGGCTTTGCCGGATTTCCTTTGTGACTGGGCTGAGATGCAATATGAGCCACCTAAACCGGATTACAATTACTGGAGGTTGCACTTTGACGGTTCCAAATGCAAAATCGGGCTAGGTGCTGGAGTGGTGCTCACATCACCAAAACAGGATCAATTGCGATATGTATTGCAGATTCATTTCTCAGCGTCAAACAATGTAGCCGAGTATGAGGCACTGATCCATGGGCTTAATGTGGCTCGGGACATCGGCGTTCGCCGAATTGAATGTTTCGGTGATTCGGATTTGGTCGTACAGCAATCTTCTGGAAATTGGGATGCTCTTGATGCCAATATGGCACTGTATCGGTTTCATGTTCAGAAAATTTCGGGATTTTTTGAAGGCTGTGAATACAAGCATATACCTCGGCTGGAAAACCAAGCTGCAGATGTTCTGTCAAAACTCGGGTCGTCTAGGGAGGCAATCCCACCCGGAATATCCTTGAATCATCTAAGGGTCCCTTCAATCAAACCGTCGCCTGATTCCGAGTCGATTTTTATTCCCAAGCAAGAATCCGAAGCTATTCCTATGAATGTTGACGTTGAGTATATCGAGGAAGACCCGGGGACTGCATGCCCGGACTCGGGGACTGCTCACGCAGATTCGGAAAATGCTAACCGAGTCTTGGGAAAGAGGAGTAGAGATGATGATGCTAACCGGATTGTGGGGAATGGACAGAAGCTGATAGAAGAGATAATGGCGGCCAAACCTGTGGAAGAAAATGAGCACTTGTTCCCTTTGCATCCAGTACCAGAGTGGGCTGAAGAGATCATGAAGTTCATCGAGGAAGGAAGCTTGCCAAGCGATGAGACCAAGGCTAGGCGTGTCCAGAGGAGATCCAAGGCTTATACCATCATCAACAAGGAGTTATACAAAAGAAGTGTAACCGAGGTGTTGCAGCGCTGCGTGGAGCCAGCAGAGGGCAAGGAGATGCTCCTAGAGATACACCAAGGTGAATGTGGACATCATTGCAGTACAAGAGCCCTGGTGGCTAAAGTGTTCCGGCATGGATTTTATTGGCCCACTGCTCATGCAGATGCGGAGGACATAGTCCGCAGGTGTGAAGGATGCCAGAGATTTGCTAAGCAAACACACTTACCCGCATCGGCACTGAAGACAATTCCTATTACTTGGCCATTTGCGGTGTGGTGTTTGGATATGGTGGGAGATTTCAAGCCGGCTAGGGGCAACATGACACATATGCTGGTGATGGTGGATAAGTTCACCAAGTGGATAGAGGTGAAACCAATACGGAAAGTGGATGGCCGTTCGGCTGTAATCTTCTTGAAAGAAATCATTTTGAGATACGGATACCCTCATAGCATCATCTCGGATAACGGCACAAACTTTGCTGTCGGAGAGTTTGCCCGATTCTGCATGAATAAGGGGATCCGGTTAGACATAGCCTCAGTGGCACATCCAGAGTCCAATGGGCAAGTGGAAAGATCAAATGCTCTAGTGTTAGCCGGCATCAAGGCTCGTCTCATTGAACCATTGTTGAAAACTCCAGGGTGCTGGATAGATGAAATCCCATCAGTTCTATGGGGTCTAAGGACTACACCGAATCGGTCACAGGCTATACGCCATTCTTTCTGGTGTATGGGGCAGAAGCTGTCCTACCCACTGACATAGAATATGATGCACCAAGGGTGGCAATGTACACTGAAACCGAGGCAAAGGAGGCCCGGGAAGATGCAGTGGATCTGCTAGAGGAAGCAAGAGAGTTGGCCCTGTCTCGGACAGCAATATACCAGCAAAATCTCAGGCGTTATCATAGCCGGAAAATCAGTCCTCGAGTGTTTCATGAGGGTGATCTAGTGCTGAGGCTGGTGCAGCGCAGCAAAGGCCGACACAAATTGTCACCTCCATGGGAGGGACCATTCATTGTGAGCAGGGCTATGCACAATGACTCGTACTATCTTATAGATGTACAGGAACCAAGGGAGGATGGCTTGGACAGACCCGGACAGGAAACCAAGCGACCTTGGAATGTAGCTCTGCTTCGACCCTTCTACTCTTAAAGGGCGCAATGTATGTATTTCAATTTATCATGAATGAAATCGCAGTAATCCGAGTCTGGACTCGGGGACTGCTTCGTCCTTATGCGTGTGTTGTTTATTACGGCTTTGTTTGTTGCCGTTCATGTGCCGAATCGCTTTGAACCTTGTTCTGAGTTTCAGTAATGTATGTTGTGTTGTTGATCTCGTGACTCGACTGACAAACACCAAAATGGTAGTCAAGAGCAGAGATGAGGAATATGGGAAACATGAAAATGGACACGGGGACTCGGTCCAAAACCGATTCGGCACATGTCGTTTACTAACCCCTGTTATTTATTTTTTTTTTGTTTATGTTGAATGATTCTAAACCACAACTCGCATGTTTCAAGTACTGTATGCTATGATTCCTATCTTGTGACTCGACTGTCAAAACACCCAAAGAGGTAGACAAGAGCAAAGATTTGGCAAAAGTAGTAAACAAGAAAACAGACTCGGGGACTCGGTTTAAGATGATCCAACATAAACCTTGTCCGGATCACGTTAAGCATGATAAGCATAGTCTCGAAAGAACTTAAAATAGTCTATTACATCTGCTCCCGGCATACCGGGGATTTAATGTTTTTGTTAAGTACTTCAGGGGGCAGCGGACTCGGTCGCGGCAGACTCGGTCATAGGAGTTTCAGTTGCGGGAACTTCTGTGGGAGGAGCTTCGGTTAGCGGAGCTTCGGGCGCGCGAACCTCGGTTACGGGTATTTCGGTGGAAGTGGACGCGGTTACGAGAGGTTCTGTTGCTGGAGCAGATTCGGAAGATGGTGGCGCTCCGGAAGTAATCTTGACTGGAGAGCTTGAAGGATGGGCGGATTCGGAAATTTCCGGATCGCGTGAAGCCTGTTTAGTAATCACAGTCAAGTTAGTGGCTGAAATCACAAAAGACTCGGTTGGAGTTTGTTCGGTGAGCTTGGCCGAGTCGGAGGCTGGTACCTTGCTGGATTTTTCTTCATCAGACTCGCCCTCTGAGTCGGCATATTCTTCAGCGGAGGCGTCGTCTGATTCCTCTTCTTCAGTGTCTTCTCCATCCGAGTAGACTGGAGCCTCCAGATCAAGATGCTTGGTGCGTGCAAATTCGGCCATGAAGTTGGCGGCTTCTTCACGGATCTTGATCCGGATAGGGTCTGTAGCCCATGAAGAACCCTCGCGAAAGGAGCGCACTTTGGCAAGGTCAATCAGCTCGTACCAGGACATGATGAATAACAAAGCTGCGTCAGCACCAGCGCGGGCAGACGAAGACCTCCACTGTTTTAACCGGGTCATTGCTTGATCCAGGTCTCTGATCAGCTCCTCCACGGGCACAACTTGCCGCGCTTCAGGAAACAAGATTCGGTGAGCCTTGAGACTTGCATTAAGCAGACCAATGTGGGAATCCTTCAGAGGAGCAATCCGAGCCTTAAGTGCTGTAATATGATCTTCGATGTCCCATGTCTCGGATAGGGGAGCCTCGGTTAATTTAGCTCTCTCAGCTCGGGCGTTTCGCACAGCCTTGGCGGCTTGAAGCCGAATGCTGGTAAACTCTCCTACAAACAAATAAGCTAATACTGAGTTCAGCAAGAAGGAACACAATCATATGTATCGGTTAAGAGCAGAAAGAAAAAAGGGGATTCGGTGAACTTACGATCCATGTCATCGTTAAGGCTAGCAAGTTGAGCCAGCCATTTCGCACTGGCCGCTTGGTGAGCAGCCAGTTCTTCTTTAGCAGCTTTCAGTTCAGCTTCAGACTCGGCCACTGTGGTTTGAATCTGCTTATCCATTTCGGCTCGCCTCTGTAGCCCGGCGTGCAAAGTGTCTCGCTCCTTCTGAATTGTATCTTTCTCCTTTTGGAGCGTGTCTCTCTCCCTCCGCAGTGCATCCCGCTCTCCTTTAACTTTGTTCTTCACTTTTTCAACCCGGTCAAGCTCCCGCTGGACTCGGGCTACCTCTGATTTTTCCTCGGATAAAGCACGCTTTGCTCTTCCTCTTTGCTATTCATCTTGAGGACCAAGGCATCAAATGATTTTTGGAGCTTGTGGTACTGGTTGGCAAGCTGCTTAAAGAGGTCGCTGCGAGTGCCCGTGCTTTCCTGAAAGAAAGTAGATAGCGTCAAAAGAGACTCGGGGACTGATACCCGAGACAAGGTGGAGCCAAAACAAATCTCGGAGATTGGCCGAGACTGACCGAATCGGTTAAAAAGAAACCCGGGGACTGGGGGTCTCACAGTTTTTTCAGTTAAGAAAAAGATCATGATCAAATTTTTTAAAAGATTCAAGCCGAATGACTTTCTTACTCCAAAGAGTATCAGTCGTTCGACCCGAATCTCGGGGACTGGGTGTATACTATTTGATCATGACGAACTAAAAGCAAGATTCGGCAAACTTACCTCGAAGACTTGGTGCGATGCAGTAAACGCAACCTTCACTGAATGAAGAGATTGCATCATTCGGCTAGGACCAGCAGGGTGCGGCGTTGCAGCGGAAAAGCCTGGTGCAAGGTCCACGGCGTTCCAGGCCTCAATAAAGTCATTGGCAGTGCTGAGCTTAGGCTTGGCTTGGCCGGATTGAATGGCAGAGGAGGTAGCGGTGGTTTGCTTGACAGCAATCACTTGCTTATCCGGAGTGGAGGAAGTTGTGCCAAAGACAACTTGAGTCGGCTTGGGTGGAGGTGATGCACCCGGGGTCTGTCTCTGATGTTGCGGTTTCTGTGGTTTCTCGGAAGTTTGTTGCTGTTGTTGCTGCTGTTGCTGCTCTTCAGGGGTTACTTGTGGTTGTTGCTGCCTCGGTTTCTTCTTCTTCTGCTGCTGCTCTTGGCTCAGTGCAGATTGAGTTGCAGGAGCAGGACGGGAATCCGGCTTAGGTGTGGACTTAACCGATGTCTTAGCCTTTTCCTTCTCCAGCTCCTTCAAAGGACGTGGCCAGCTTGAATCTCGGATTGGAGCCGAGGTTTCCTCACTCTCCAAGTCGATAACCGGCTCTGAGATGGGAGTCGGCTGGGGAATATTGGTAGTTGGGACACGCGTGGGTGAGGTGGCAGTTCGGTCAGGAGACTGGGTTTCCATGGCCGTATCCAATGGAGGAATGGGAGAAGAGATGGATGAATGAGTCTGCGCGGTGATGAGGACATCACTGCATAAAGCAAAGCAAACAGTTAACTCGGATAGATATGACTCGGTTAATAGAGGAAGAAAGCAAATAAAGTTCGGTCAATGTTACCCCTTGGTGGTGGGCATCGGTTTGACACGGCTCGGCTTGTCGCCGGATTTCTTTCTTCGCTTGGTCTCTGGGGCATTTGTCTCGGGCGCCTCAGCGCGTTTCCGAGATGTCTCTTGGGTATCATCTTTGGCTGGAACATAAGGTGGTGGTAACCATGAAATCGGAATAGCATTGATGGGTTCTAAGATGCAGCAATCTTCATCTTCCTCGTCGGAAAGGTTGTGAGTGTTTGATTGCTTACCCTTGCGGACTGGCTTGGCACGGGGAATGGGCAAATAGTCATCCGTATCCGGATCTTCTTCGCCCTCGCGCGGCGGGCTGAGATCCGGTGTCCATGCCTTGGTGGAGAGATCTCCGTCTTCAGTAAGTTGGCGATCAAACAGCTACAAAGAAGGTAATGCGAATCCGGATCAGGCCGCGGTTATGCGGATGAAGTAGGATTGGGTTCGGAGAGTGGTGAGCTAACCTGTGGAGGAAGTTTTTCCCGGTAGAATGGCTTTACACCCCACCGCCATTTGTCCGACATCTCATTGACAGCAATGGCGTTTACCCGTCTGAAGACGGAAGCTTTGTTAAGCTCGTGCTTGCTGATCCGGGTAGGATCTAGTGCGCCACGCATGTGGCATATCTTGTGGTCACGCCTTTGAAGAGGGCTGACCCGGCGAGAGATGAAGGTCCGGAGGAGGTCGTCAGAGATCATGCCATTCTTCAAAAAATCCTCCAGAGCGGTGTGCACTGTCTGGAGTTCAGCAATCGTTTCAGCCGGATTGTAACCGAAGTTCAGCTCGGCTCTGGGCGGCTCCATCCTGAATTCGGGCAGATTAAGAGCGTCATGGCCCTCAGCGCTCTTTATGTAAAACCAGGTCCTTTGCCATTTCTTCACCGTCTCTAGGCCGGTGACTCGGGGAAAGGCGGATCCCTGCCGTGGCGTGATGCTAACCGAACCGCAAGCGGTCAGCTCTTTCGGCTTGGTACCGGGATGGTGTGCTTGCGAAGGTGGAAGTACTTTGCCCATATATCCACACTCGGCCAAAGACCGAGATAGCCTTCGCAGAAGGAAGAGAAAGCTGATAAAGAGACGAAGGCGTTCGCCGGGAGGTGGTGAAGCTGTAATCCGAAGAAGTCCAGAAAGGCCCGGAAGAAGTCACTGGCAGGTAACCCGAGCCCGCGCTCGAAGTGTGCTATGAATACCACGCGTTCACCGGGTTCGGGCGCCGGTGCAGTTCTTTTCCGGGTCGGCGGCAGATGGCTTGGGGCGTTATGCGTCGGGTGGCTCGTAGCCATTCCAAGTCATTTTTGGTAACATCAGATCCTTCCCATCGGCCAGGGGGAAGTTTGGCCATAACCGAATCGGTCCTGCAGCAAAGAGTCGGATAACCGGGTCAGGAAATTCGGAATCCATGGGACCAAAGAAGAATCGGATAACATTAAAGCCGAATCGATCTATGGTGACTCGGCTAATCCTATCCCGGGTAGGGCTAACCGGGTCCGGTGGAGAAGGTGAAGCGGTTGGAAGTCGCAAACATCTTTCCGCAAGTTTCTAGGGTTGGGAAGATCTACAGCGGTGGTAAAAAAGAAAGAAAATCACGGGTAAAAACATGGTTGAACTGCTCCAACGGGGACAGGTGTATCTAGGCCAGTCTATTGCGGAACTTGGACAGAAAATTTGCGGAGTGTGCTACGGCAGGAACACGGGCTTAGATACGCATCAATCTACCAAGAACAGGTGTGTGTATTCCGAGAGTATGAACTCGTCACGGTGGCTATGGCGAGAGGAGGAAGAACTTACAGTGCGAGTCGCTCGAAGGAGGAGTTCGACGAGAGAAACGTCGGAGATGGGCGCGAGGCGCGGCTCCGATGGTCTTGCTCTGGTACGCTGTGCGTCCCTGGCGCGGCAACCTTGAATGGCGAGGTTGCGGCGGCGTCGATGGAGCGGGTTAGTGGGAGTTGAGAGGAAGAAGAAGGGGAAAAACCACCGCGCCCTCTTTATAGCCTCCAGCGGTAACTGCCCCCCACTACCGCGCGGTTACCGGAGCACGGTTAGATCCCTTGCGTCGCGGAACTCTGTGGCAGCTGCTGTGGCCGTGTATTTCAAGCACTCGTGGCCACGCCGCAGAATTGGAAGCGGTGGAGCGGATCCTATGTGCCGGTCAACGGAGAAAACGAGGAGACGTGGTCTTCTGGTCAAACACACTCGAGTACCCGGTGGATCCGGATAACGAGCTGACAACCCGGGTTATACGGCTTTGCACAGGCTTTTCCTGCCAAATGTCCCGGAAAATTCGGTGACAGCTAGAGGTGATCCGGTTAGTGATGTTGGTTTAGAATCTGGAACGGCCCTTCAGCCGATGCCGTAGGACCGCACCAGCTTCGGGGACTACTGTCGGGGGGCTGCCCCCGGGTAGGGCAAAGATGATGTGTTATGAGCAGTTAAGGTCTAACCGGATCAAGGAAAGAAGAGCCGGCTAAGTTATCCGGGTCGGATCTCAAGGCGATTCGGTCAGTCCTACTTCAAGCCAGTGAAAGAAAAGACCAAAGGGGATCCGGTGAGGTTTAACCGGATCCAGGAAAGAAGAGCCGGCTAAGTTATCCGGGTCGGTCAGGAAGGACCCGGGTAGGGCAACTCGGATGATGCACAGGGGCCAAGTAATGTCAGTAAAAGTCACGGGCACTGTAAGGTTACTGACCGGGGCTCAGAAGACAGCAAGGTGCTGCCACAGGTTTTCCGGGTCACAAGCCCCTAGGCGCTGACTCGGCCTATTCGGGAAAGGGGCAGTGGCTAGGCTACTGTGGTCTACACTGCCTTAAGCTCAAAGAGGAAAGATAAGCCTGTGGTGAACAGAGGGTGAGCTGGGCTGAGTGACAGTGGCCAGTGTTTGTCCTGTTCTCCTTGTCCATGCCATTGTCCTCTGCGGCCAGGGGCAAAAGGGTAATTCGGTTACTGTATATAGGCAACACCACCTCCTTCTGTGGGAGGATCGACCATTGTGAGCATCATTTCCCCCCCAAGCTTCATCTTCTACCTAGAGCCCGTTCCTTTGTTCATCATACAGCTCAAGGAGCGCTCTGTACTTGTAAACACTTGAGATATAAGAGAGTAGGCTAGAGCTGCAGTAGGGGTGTTACCTCCACAAGAGGGCCCCGAAGCAGGGTACATCGTGGTGTTCTTCGCTGTTCTTGGTTTGCTTTGTTCTTGTTGATTCCTGCGAGGTTCTTGTTTGGTCTTCATGCGTGCTTCGTAGGCGCGCAAACCCTCCCCGGTTCCCCCAACGCCCAAGCGAGCCCACACTTAAGCCATACCCCATGGATCTGCCGTGACACCACCAAGACATATAGCCTTTAGCATACCAGCATGTCTGTCATGGAGGATGCAGACATTTGGCCGAGTATTCGCAACTGCCTTTTCAAATTCCTGAAGAACCATAACCGGCTGTCAAATTCTCAAACTCGACGAAGGCAACTGCAATTGGCACGATCGGTTGTTGCCGTCCACACCTATTGC